>VWZE01010270.1:112684-166782 GCA_013396675.1 Eubucco bourcierii
CCCCCCCCTCCCCTTCCTACAGAAAGGAACAAAAGATTAATGCAGTTAGAAAATGTAGTTTCTATCTTAAGAGGTGTATATCCATCTGTAAATAAGTAGAACTCCTTGGATTAAACCAAATGAATTACCAAAGAATAGGGCTATGATGTTTAGTAATATGTTTTACAATTTGTTTACCATAACCTCCTTACATTAAAATACATACATCTAAATCTTTGTGCTGTGATGACTTCTCAGCTATTAATGTTTAGCAAGTTGTAATAAGGGAAAACAAAGGGGTATGACAAATAATAACTCTGTGTGTATCACTTCATCACTTTTAATATCTTGAATTAGTCATCTGAAACTGGCCAATGGGATATTGAGGTGGATTAAGAGGACTGTGGTCAGCAATTCGAGGCAGGTTCTCCTCCCCCTCTACTCTGCCCTGGAATACTGCATTCAGTTTTGGGCTCCTTAACTCAGGAGGGACAGGGATCTATTTGAAAAAGTCCAGCAGAAGGCCACAAAGATGATGAAGAGGCTGGAGCACTGCCTGATGAGGAGGGGTTGAGTGACCTGGGGATTTTTGATCTGCAGAAGAGAAGACTGAGAGGGGATCTAATCAATGTTTATAAACATCTGAGGGGTGGGGGTCAAGAAGGAGAGGACGAACTCTTCTCAGTTGTGACCTGTGTTAGGACAAGAATTAATGGGTGTGAACTACAGCACAGGAAGTTCCACCTCAATATGGGGAAGAATTTCTTTACTGTAAAGGTCACAGAGCACTGGAACAGGCTCCCCAGAGAGGTTGTGGAGCCCTGTCTGGATGTGTTCCTGTGTGACCTGAGCTAGATCCTATGGTCCTGTTCTGGCAGGGGGATTGGACTTGATGATCTCTTTGGGTCCACTCCAACCCCTAGCATCTTGTGATCCTGTGATTCTGTATCTTGCTGAGGCAGAAACGTATCCTTCCTTCCCCTTCCTCCATCCTAACAAAGCGTCTATTTTTAAGTGCAGAACTGAGAGATAAAGAACTCCAACAGCTTCCTATGCCATTCACTTAGTGTGAACGACGCAAGATGTTATGTTAGGTAGGGGTTCAAAACTATTTTGCAGCAAGTTTCTGGAGACGAGTCAATGGAATCTGATTCACATTCCCACAAGTAAAGAACTACCCAGACACAGCAAAAGTTTTGCTATATTCTGGCAAGATCTTACTTTGCTAATGGTGCAACCGAACATGAACAGTGCACTGGAGCTAAGAGTGAAGAACCAGCTCATAAACTACTTTATAAATAAGTATTGCTGTATCTATATTATTGGATAACAGAAGCTAAATTCCTAATTTGGGTAGAGATTAGCTAATGTGGTGTGATTTCTTCTTTGGGCTGCGTTCATCTGCATAGCCTTGGTATAGATCTATCTTTCTTATTTTCCTTCGGCATGCCTTAAATCAAAATAGTCTTAGTTGAACTTCGATTCTGGTCTTTCATGAATGCCATTAAGTGCAGAATGGCTAAACTACATGTAAACAGATGTTACAAGGCTTAGAATTTGCTATTGCAAGGCTCACTGAGATGGGGTAATTGCATTCTGGCAGCAGGGAAGATGAATATTTATGGCAGTTATCCTCCATTATCTGTGCCACAGTCTTTCCAGTGGATTACAGTGATTAGCAATGACAAAACACCTTCGTGTGGATTTGTGGCATTGTTTTTTTCAGAGAGGCTAAATCACTTGAGTTCAGTTCTAGGGCAGCAATACAGAAAAACATAATAATGCTTTCCTGCTGGATTTAAGCAAGTAAAAAAGAGAACTCTGGTATCACCTTATCTTCATGCGACTGAAGCCTCGGTAAAACAGATGTTCCTTTTAATTTTGTATTTCATACATAGATTTTGCTTTGATCCAGACTAACAGCTCAAACTTTTATAACTTATAAAGGGGAAAAAATTTAGCAAGATGAAAAGAAAATAGAAACACAGAAGTTTAGAAAAACCTTTATGAATTTCCCTGCAAATAACATAGACTCATAGAATGTCAGGGGCTGGAAGGGACCTCAAAAGATCATCTGGTCCAGACCCCCTGCCAGAGCAGCATCACCTAGAGCAGATCACACTGGAACACATCCAGATGGTTCTTGAATATCTCCAGAGATGGAGACTCCACAACATCCCTGGGCAGCCTGTTCCAGTGCTCTGTCATTGTCACAGTGAAAAAAATTCTTCCTCAGGTTCACATGGAACCTCCTATCCCTCGGCTTCAACCCATTGCCCCTTGTCCTGTCACTGGGCATCACTGAGAAGATGATGGCTCCATCCTCCTGGCACTCACTCTCTACATATTTTAAAACATCCTTCAGCTTTGGAAACTGAAAGGTAAAGAGAAGATATATTCTGAGTAGTGTTTGATCACCCTTTCAGTGTATATATGGATATTACAGACATGTAGCAATTAATCTGGCGAAACTCTAAAGGATCTGGGAACAGTATCACAGTATCACAGTATCACCAGGGTTGGAAGAGACCTCAAAGATCATCAAGTCCAACCCGTCACCACAGACATCAAGACTAGATCATGGCACCAAGTGCCACATCCAAACACGCCTTGAACACCTCCAGGGACAGCGACACCACCACCTCCTAAGCTACTATATATACATAGTCTGTCCAATTGCCTGTATGTATTTGATATTGAAATAGTAAACCACTAAAAACCTTATGCAACTCTTCTTTTAAATTTAAGGAGCCACATATCTAATTATGCTACTTTTACTAGTCAAGTTGTTTTTTCCATGGTAGGGAAAAAAAAAAAAACAAAACCAATCCTCCAAACAAAGCTAGGAAAAGAATAGTGACATTGATTTATTTTTTTTTTTTAATGTTTTAGAGTGATTTGGGTAAGTTATAAAGATAACATTGTTAAGAAATATTTTAATACATCAAGTACCCATTGTGGTATTATTATACAGGTAAAATTCAGGTGATAGAATTGTGGAAGTGGCATTGATAGGGAAAAGATGCACTTGCTGATGACATCAGCTGGAGCACTTCTCCTATGGAGGCAGACTGAGACAGCTAGGGTTGTTCGGTATAGAGAGGAGAAGGCTCTGAGGAGATCTTGTTGTGATCATCCAGTATCTGAACTGGGCCATACGAGATAGCTGGTGAGGGACATTTTAGGGTGTCAGGGAGTTATAGGACTGGGGGGAATGGAACAAAATGAGAAGTGGGTAGATTCAAATTGCATGTTAGGAAAAAACTTCTTCACTATGAGAGTGGTGAAACACTGGAACAAGTTGCCCAGGGAGTTAGTAGAAGCCCCATCCCTGGATGTTTTTAAGGCCAGGCTGGATGTGGCTCTGAGCAACCTCATCTAGCGTGAGGTAAACCTACCCGTAACAGGGGGATTGGAGCTAGATTATCCTTGAAGTCCCTTCCAGCCCTCACAATTCTATGATTCTATGATAATTTATACCATCAATAGTGGCATTATTAATTTACATTGAAAAATGTCTTCTTTTGCAAAAATTGTGATTGATTGGGTAACTTAGGATAGAAATTGTTAGGTTTTGGTTTGTTTTTTATTGTTTTTAAGAGAGGCTGAAATTTGAGTTATAGAATGTACTTCATTCCACATATTTTTCTACAACTACTTTCCATGTTTTGAAAAAAAATAATTGAGTTATATATAACTTTTGAATATTTTTTCTTCCTTATTATCTTTTTTTTTTCCTTTCTTTTTCCTTTCCTTTGCTTCCCAAGATGGATTTCATCTTTTTGTTTCAATCATAGAGGCTTAAAGAACAGTCTATTCCAAAAAAATCCAGACTTGTTTGCTGAAAATCTATAGAAATTTGATCCCAAGGCAATAATCTATAAAAATTTCACCGTGGGTTCACCGCTGGAGTGTATTGAAGCTGTTAAAAAGATAATGAATTTCCTTTTTGTGCTTTAGAGTAAAATAATTATAAGATCCACCATTGAATTAATGCCACAGTCTTAATCATCTCATATTCACCATAAGGTAATCTTGTCTCAATTATAGATCCAGCTGGAAATGGCTTTAAAGTGAGATTGCTCTTCTAGTCTTTCTTGGCCAAGTGTTAGAACAGAAATGTCTTGACAGATTTATTAATAGAAACATTGCTAACATTAAAATGCAGACTGTGTAACACTCCTCTTGCCACGTGCAATGCTGTGTCTTCCTGACTTCAGCCCGAGCCTTGAAGCAACTGGGAAATGCCTTTTATTTCATTCTCAGCAAGACTTAGAATTAAATTTCATACTTAATAAATTATTACTTTGGTGGTTTAGGGGTAATTTATCTAAAAGGCGATGATATACTGGAGATTCAACAGAGATTTTTCAGTATTGGAGCATTCTCCAAATCTGAAGCATTTTAAATTCTTAACACTGTTCTTTTTCAAGGTAGCTTTCATGAATCATGCAACCTTCCTGAAGAACTTTTCTAGTAAATTTTCTGTTCCCACACTTGAGCAATGCTATCAGAAAGTTCCTAGGATATTTTGCAGCTCTTTCAGTTAATGAGGAAAGGGTATGAATCAATTTCAGTGCTCAATTCCTCTCTTGGATTCCTCTCTGCATTCCCATGCAGACTACTTTAGGGGATCCTGCTGTGGTGATATGGTTGGACTCAAAGATCTCTGGAGGTCCCTTCCAACCTCTAATGTTCTTTGATTCTGTGATTATACACAAATAGTTTAGGTATATCACAAACAAGTCTCTGCGCAGAAGTTTTGTTATGCTGGGAAAATTCCATTCTTCATAAGAGCATTGTCAGTGTGTGCGCCCAGATCTGTACTGTAGATGTGTGCAATCTGCAGGCTTAGGTTAGGTGATTGTGATGGTTTGGGAGTTCCCCACCCCCCACACTCTGTAAAATGACCCAGACTAGAACTCAGCTGGCTGGAAGTTAAGGACTGAAGCTCTATTTACAGCTCAGCACAATGTACAAGCAGAGATATACACTATAGACAGGAATATTTACAGAAATATACAAGTTAAAGGTAATACAGAAACACGCCTCCCCTCCCAGAAATCAGAGACCCCAGGAGGGGCTCCCAACCAGCCTTCCACCTTCTCCCCACCCCTGTACCTTACCCCAAGGTAAGTCTTTTGAACTTATGCGCAAGGTGAGCTTGGAGGATCAGCCAGGTGGGCTAAAAGAAAAAGTGGTTAGTGAAGATTAATCAGAAAAAGAGGAGTCAGAGCCAGAAGCTGCTAGATGCACACCCCAGATGCTGTGCTGTGTCCCCAGAGAGACAGACAGAGAAGGTCTTATCTATGTTTTGGTTATTTTTCCCAAAACAATCTCAGCAAGTGTATGAAGTTAACTAGACATCATCATGTTTTCTTTTCACAGCCTATAGTGTAATTTTCTCTATTAAAATATTCTACTTAGCCTCAAACCAGCACAATGATTTCAAAGTCTTAGCATTATACCTGCTCCGTGTGTTCAGAGCACATTGTGAGTGCCTGGTTTTCACAAAAGGAACTACAGCGTTTCAAGTTAGCTCCTTCAGACCACAAAAGCGGCAAAGTGCTAACTGCTTTGTGTGACTGATTTCGAATCTGAGGTGACTACAACATAGTGTGAATGTACATAAGGTAGTTTTCAGGGAGCTAGCCCACCTCTGGGTATCCATCTACTGCAGCAGCAGGAAGCACGGTTTGGCATCATCACGTTGTCAGGACTGGTGCCAAGTGCTTGACCTCTGGAAAGCTGAGAAAGGACTAAAAATCTGCACTGGAGGAGAGTAAGCCATATGTTTAAGAAGCCTGTTTCTGCAGCATTTGCTGGCTGGAGAAGAAAATTATGCAGCTCAGAAATCCTTGGATCTGGGAAGAACTGATTTATCCAGGATGTCAGCTGGATGCAGCGCTGGGGTTAGAATGGATGACATCTTTGAATTGATTTTGTCCTTTCCCCACTCCTGTTGGTGAATGGCAGTCTTTCCTTCTTCTTCTACTCAGTCTTGGTTAGTCCTGATTTATTACTCTTAGCTCCATTGCAAACCGTGCTGCTACTTACTATAAAGAGGAAATTGATGATTTCTGGGTAGTACTCTTTTCCCTTCTTAACCTGATCTTGCAAGCAAAAACCCTGCCCAGAAGGTATTTTTTATCTTAAGAGTTGAAATAATACCTTTTTAACCAAAATTTAATCTTTTTTATTTTTTTTTCCCAGATAGGTAAAAAATAATCTTATTTATTTATTTATTTATTTATTTATTTATTAATAGAGGTCTTCTCACTTTTTCAATAAATCATCATTTACTTTTTGTTTTGGAGTTTGCTCTGAAAATGCTGATGAATTGCAACTGTCTGAACTTAGAACCTTATGAAATCAAGCATGATGCCACCTGAAATGGTGGCAGAATGATCAGCCACACTTACAGCTGCAGGATAAGGGTATATTGATTCAGAGATGCTGACTGCAGCATAGCTTAAATGCACTGAAGCTGGCTGTCACACACACAGGTAACAGTCTAGCTATGGCATCAGAGACCTCAAATCAGGGTCACCACACTTGCATGACAGCCTTAGCTGACTAACTATTGGTAAGAAAACGAAAATATAAAAAAATATTTTTGGCTATAATCACAGAATCTCAGAATGTCAGGGTCTAGAAGGGACCTCAAAAGCTCATCCAGTCCAACCCCCCTGCAGAGCAGGCTCACACATACCAGTTCAGACAGGAATGCATCCAGGTGGGTTTTGGATATCTCCAGAGAGGGAGACTTCACAAGCCCCCTGGGCAGCCTGTTCCAGTGTTCTGTCACCCTTACAATGAAAAAAACTTTTTCTCATGTTTACATGGAACTTTTTATGCCTCAGCTTCCACACATTGCCCCTTGTCCTGTGATTGGGCATCACTGAACAGAGCCTGGCCCTATCCTGCTGGCACTCTCTACATCTTTATAAAGATGAATGAGGTCACCCCTCAGGCTCCTCCTCTCCAAACTAAAGTGTATCAGCTCCTTTGGTCTCTCCTTGTAGCAAAAGATGTTCCACTCCCTTAATCATTTTGTGGCTCTGCGTTGGACTTATTCAAGCAGTTCCCTGAGGTCCTTCTTGAACTGAGAGGTCCAGTACTGGAGGGAATATTCCAGATGTGGCCTTACCATGGCAGAATAGACAAGAAGGAAAACCTATTTGCTTGTAGATACATTTGCCTCACTTTTATTAATGACTTTCTCAACTTTGTAAAACTTGGAAGCATAGTATTTAGCTAAAATTTTATGTAGTCATATAAAAGTCCAGATATTTTTTTCTGCAAATCTGAGAAATCGTTGAGGGAATGTAAGAAAGATGGTGGGGTCATAACAGTTCCTTTGAGAAATGTAATAGTCCAGGGGCACTAACCATCAGACTGGATGTTAGGAAGAAGTTCTTCAACATGAGGGTGGTGAGACACTGGAACAGGTTGCCCTGTGGCGGAAGCCCCATCCCTGGAGGTCTTTAAGGTCAGGCTGGATGGGGCTCTGAGCAACCTTATCTAGTGTGAGGTGTCCCTGTTCATGGCAAGGAGGGTTGAAGTTAGATGATCCTTGGGGTCCCTTCCAGCCCTACCTCTATGATTCTAAACCAGAGATTGGAATAATGAGAGAAAAAAACCAAAATACTACGGTGAAGTTTTTTGCCAGGTCATTTGCCTTTTGGTAGGTTGAGCTCTCCACTACCAAACATCACTTTCAGTGTTGTAGAAAGATTAACTGGAAACAGAGGGGTGGGATGTAGAAAGAACAGGTCACCAAGATATCACAGTGTAACTGCACCTATATGCTACTCTTTGCTACACATTTCCTCAGCATTTTGAGATAGCTCCTACATCTCAACACACTCAGCATCATTAACAATATGACATTCTAATAATTAAGGTGAAACAGCAAACCCATTCTTTCATTTCAAGTATCACTGAATTCACCAGGAACACTTTAAAAATTAATTGGGAATAAGATTATCATAACAATACAAGGTCATAATAGCAGTGCTGTGAACCAAATCAAATTTTGCCCCTAGGCCACATAACTAAATGTTTTCAGCAATGTGTTTTAGTGCATTTAGATAAGAGCTGTGTTTTTATGCAGAGCTTTTTATACAGATTTTTTTTTTTCTCCAGCTGTATGTGCAAAAGCAAGTATCTGCACACTGAGCAAGATGGCATAGGAAAGTGACTGGCAGTATATGAGAAGATTGGAAAGATCTCTAGCCCACAATGTTTGGATGGTGCCTCTGTGCTGTGCCCACAGACATGACGTCTGCCCTGCTGTGAATCTGGAGTAATGTGGTCAAATCCATGGAATTACTCTGTATTTTCTCCAACTCAGAGGCATGCAGCTATTGGCAGTGGGTACTCAGCAGCTCCAAGAAACCTGACCCACATTCTGTATATTGGCACAGATCTCTTAGCTCATTTTTTACAGTCTTATTTAGCAAAATCAGCTTAAACAAATTGTTGCACGATTTTGCTTCAATGGTTGATGAAAAGCTCAGTGGTGGTTGATGGAAAGCTTCTTGATGAGAAGCTCAACACGAGCCAGCAGTGTGCGTGTGCAGCCCAGACAGCAACTGTGTGCTGGGCTGCAGCAAGAGCAATGTGGCCAGCAGGACAAGGGAGGGGATCCTGCCACTTCACTCTTCTCTTGTGAGATCCTACCTGGAGTACTGCATGCAGTTCTGGAGCCCCCAACACAAGAAGGACATGGAACTGTTGAAGATGCTCAGAGGGCTGAAGTAGTTCTGCTGTGGGGACAGGCTGAGAGAGTTGGGGCTCTTCAGCCTGGAGAAGAGAAGACTTCAAAGCACCTTGGAGTGGCCTTCCAGTATCTGAAGGGGCTCTACAAGAAGGCTGGGGAGGGACTATTGACAAGGTTTTGTAGTGACAGGATGAGGAGTAATGGGTTCAAACTGGCAAAGAGGAGATTTAGACTGGATGTTAGGAAGAAGTTCTTTGCAGTGAGGGTGGTGAGACACTGGAACAGCTTGCCCAGGGAAGTTGTGGCTGCTCCCTCCATGGAGGTGTTCAAGGCCAGGTTGGATGAGTCCTTGAGCAACCTGTTCTAGTGGGAGGTGTCTCTGCCTATGGCAGGGGGTTGGAACTAGATGATCTTTGAGATCCCTTCCAGCCCAAACCATTTTATGATTCTATGACTCCAGAAAACTCCATTACCAGAGCTACCATTTTGAAGGGCCATAAGAAACAAAACCCTTATATATTGTAATGTAAATGCAAATATATTATTAAATGATTATATTATACAAAAACATTATAAATATTTATAAACTGTATGTTTCCCTTTGTATAAACATCTGGTTAATTAAGTCTACAAAATACTCAAAGTATATCAATACAGGTGTGAGCAATGTTTTAAACTGAGATAATACCTCATAAAATAGAGAATCAGTGAAGAGGAGGATTCAGCGCTTGAAATCTATCCAGTTACAAGTCAGGAATACACATCATGTTCAAAAGACTGAAAATCATTATTTTCAAAACACTGACGTGTTTTTTTGTTTATTTTTTTTTCCATCTGTCTTCTCCTGCACATTGTCTGAGCACTTTCCAAGTACACTTTAAATTGTCAGTTCCAAAAAATATTTCAGCAGTTTGTTACAGATGCACTAGTCAGCAGAGGGATGACAGTGATTGAGTTGCTTAATGACAAGAATTTGTCTCAAAATTTGCTCTCAGTTGTTCTACTTCATTTCTCTTAATCTTTGTTTAAAGTATCTTAGAAGAGATTTATTTTCTATACAATTTATTTTATGTAAAAATATATATAAAAATATATATAAAAATTTATTTTCTATAAAATGCTTCTTCTTCAGTTTTTTAGGGTCCATGGGTGTAGAAAAACTAGAAATAAGAATATAAGTCTGATTGGTGTCCTTCTTTGGAGTCATGAAACAGGTGAAAATGAAATGCCTATCTGCATTTTCTCTGGATTCAGTCCTTAGAAAGTAGTTAAAGACACCGATAATCTCATCTGCCTAGTGAGTAATGCAAAATAAGAGACTACAGCCTTATGTGTAAGTATTTAGGGGATTTCATAGACAGCTATCACTTGAAGGATAGTCACTGCAGGGTATACTTCTCTCTGTTGTGGAAAACATGCAGCCTTTCTCCTTGGAGTGAAAGGGACTTGCTGAGACCAGATAAAGAGCAGCTACTTCTCTGCCAAAGACAGCTAAAAGTTGCAGTTAAGGACATGAATGTAATCCTATGCTGATGGAGGTTACAGGGTGAGGGTTTCAGAGGAGATCAACAGACAAGGTGAAGCAAAGAGGTTACCAGGCAGAAGAGCAACTTGAGTCCTCACTCTTCAAATGTTCAACAGGAGTCAGTGAACTCAGTCTTAAATAGACAGTGAGGGTAGCTGGTGTCAAATTTGGTGAAAGAAATAGCAGGAAGAAGAGCACTTGCTCTGCCTTGAAAGAAACAACAAATTTTACTCAAAAGTCTGATTGAACCTTGTTTACTTCATAAACCTGAATATTTTATAACACTAGATGTTACTGTGGGTGTTTGATCAAGCCAGGCTAGTCATAAATTGTGTGATGGTTTGGGAGTTTCTCGCCCTCCCCAGTCTACGAAAATCACCCAGACTAGACTCAGGCAGCTGGAAGTTAAGGAATGAAGCTCTATTTTTAGCTAAGCACAATACGCAAGCAGATATATACATAATATACAGGAATATTTACAGAAATATACAAGTTAAAGGTAATAGCAGAAACACAACTCCCCTCCCAGAAATCAGAGATCCCAGCAGGGGCTCCCAACCACCCTTCCACCTTCTTTCCACCCCTCTACCTTACCCCAGGGTCTGCCTTATGTGCAAGGTGAGTTTGGAGGATGGGCAAGCGGAGTTAGAAGCAGAGTGGTGAGTTAGGTTAGCAAAGAGGCCAGCAGACATGTACCAGCTGGAGAG
Source organism: Eubucco bourcierii (assembly GCA_013396675.1). Classification (NCBI taxonomy): domain Eukaryota; kingdom Metazoa; phylum Chordata; class Aves; order Piciformes; family Ramphastidae; genus Eubucco; species Eubucco bourcierii. The sequence continues at coordinate 123,621 of VWZE01010270.1, forward strand.
AACAAGACTCTCTCTGTCTTATCTGTATTTGTGTCCTTGTCTTTATAGATCTCAGCAACCCTACTACTGAAGTTGACATCACCACTGTTTTCTTTTTATAGCCTATATTTTTTTCATTGGTATATTCCAATTAGCCTCAAACCAGCACAAATAGACCAGTTGTTGTGAAACACTTCCCCTCAGAGGTGTATACTAGCCCCATTATCCTTAACAGGGAAGTTGAAAATAACTAGAAATAGAAATGAATAAGAATCAATGAGGTATGTTAGTGGATGGGTTTTATTTCATTGAAACCTCTCATGGCAGAAAAAATACAGGCAGAAGGGGAAGTGCCTTTGATTTTCTGTCATTGCTTTATTATGACCTTTTTGAGTGAAGGAAATTTAAGTTTGCTAATGCGTTCAGAGGCAGAACACCTTATTAATGGAGGACTGCATATTGACAATACATTGCCTAGTAGCAGAAGTTGTCTGGAGCTATCAACAGTGCCTCAGCACTGATTTATTATGTTTTCTTTCCAGAAAGATCAAAAAAGACCAGATACAATCCTCTCCTTATTGGACTAGTCAAATAGGAAGTGGTGTAGCTGGCAGTCACCTAGTTACCTTTATGGTAGCTACAAAGTGAAAACATTTTTCACCCAAATACTACCTAGATAAACAGTCTCTGAAATGAACTGTAAAGCTCTCTCATCATCTTAAAAGAAACAGGAAGACCAACCTTACCATTAGTTTCAGCAGAGGGTCAGTTTCAAAGAACAAAAAGTGTTTGATGTTCCTTCACTGCAAAACCATTTGGCGAGATTCTAAACCTTTGAATAATATTAGGCTTCCTTATATAGAAATGGTCTTGTAGCTATTTTGTAGACCTCACTAATGAATGTTTACAGCAAAAAGTAGTGCATTCAACACGAGGAGGAATTTTTTTCCCTGCGAGGGTGGCAGAACACTGGAACATGCTGCCCAGGGGGGTTGTGGAGTCTCCCTCTCTGGACAGATTCAAAACCCACCTGGATGTGTTCCTGTGTGATCTGCTCTAGATGCTCCTGCTCTGGCAAGGGGGCTGGACTGGATGAGCTTTCAAGGTCTGTTCCAGCCCCTGACATTCTGTGATTCTGTGAATATCACAAGACCTGCCTCAATAAATTGTTATCTTCAGGGCCATTCTGCTGGTTGGTAGATACTATTCACAATATCTCTGGCAGCATCTTTCTCTTTATCCACAAATCCTTTACTTTAGATTTTAGGTTCTACAAACTGATTTATATTATCCTCAAGTGATGGTGTACTTGATTATCTTTGATTTTACCTATTAATAACTGGGTTTATTTCACTCTTTTAATAATGTTAGTGGTATTAATAACCATTGTGCTCTAGCTAAAGTGGTAGGTCTATTTATAGACAGTCCGGTATCTGTAATGGTTTTCCCTCCTCTGAGTCTCCTGTTGATTAATATTGTTCCAGGAGATGCACTGTCCCTCTTTCTTTCCCCTTTTCATGTCATCTCACTTTGTCCCCATTTCAGTTTTTATAGACTAAATTAAGTTCCCAGACAGAGGCTGGAAGCTCAGTCTCATCTCTGCTTTTAGAGGTTTTCTTCAGTTGAACACTGAGGCATAGTTAAGTGTTTCACTCCATTACAGGTGCCTGAAGAAGAGTGCTCCTGCTTTTTGCTCTCTGTATACATACAAGAAGCAAAGTCTATGGTATCAGTCAAGTTCCTCCATTTCCCCCCTGAAAAAAAGCAGTTTTTCACAAACAAGCTCTGCAGAAACTTTTTCATTACAACTGAGTATCTTTTGTGCCCTGATAACTCACTGAAGCTCTGTGATTGAAGTTTCCAACTTTTGAACCCAACATATGGCTGGACTCACAGCCTCATGAATTCTACCTAGATGCAACTAGGATGCCAGATACTGTAAGAAAAACATTAAACCCCAAATACAATCCCTCACCAACTACTTTCAGATTCCTGGATGACCAAGCAAGGAGAACTCAACAGGAGAAAGCAATTTTACGTTTACAGCGTGGAATTTGCCACTTTAAGTGATCCATACAAAATTCTGTACTTCATAGCTGCTCTGAATCTTTTTTCACTCATGGTTGTGATGAGAAATCTAATAAAAAACCACAGAAAATTTGAAGGCTCGATGTTATTATTTTAATCCATTTTTTGGTAATATGAGTTCCAGCAGTAAGTACCTTTGAAAGTATGACTATTAGTACTTTCCATTGTATTGCCCAAGCATTTTCACTTTCTTAAAGGCTGTATTAATGATGTTCACCTTCCTCAGGCTTAAAATGACAGATGCAGGTGCTCAACATTTCATGCAATTATTGTGTTATTATTTGCTTATCTGGTGAGCTTCTTTGGATTTTGTTTTCTTAATTTATTTGTTTTAAATTTGTTTGTTTGCTTAAAAGTGCTTAAAATCAAGTCAACAGTGGTGTTTAGTGTGTGACTTACAATAACACTTAAAATAGAGGTGTTTAAGGCCAGGCTGGATAGGCTCTAGACAGCCTAATTTAGTGTGAGGTGTCCCTGGCCATGGTAGGGATGTTGGAATTAGATGATCCTTGTGGTCTTTTCCAACCCCGACTGATTCTATGATTCTATGATTCCTATTAAAAGTGATTTACAAATATTTTATTTACATTGAAATCATCCATCAAATGATTTGTTTTTATGAATTCTTTGGTTGTTTTTACTAGTTAGTATTATTTAAAATTTTGTTTCCTATAATGATCCACTTTTCAACTATTCCCCCTCTTATCTCTTTACACCTGACACCCTTTGTGATTGACATGGATCCCTTAAAATCCATTCAATGATTTCTAAACCTTGTCTAGTGATGGCCTGGGTCAGGAACAGTGTGGCCAGTAGGACAAGAAAGGTTCTTCTGCCCTTGGACTCAGCACTGGTGAGGCCACACCTTGAGTCCTGTGTCCAGTTCTGGGCCACTCAATTCAAGAGAGATGTTGAGGTACTGGAAGGTGTCCAGAGAAGGGCAACAAAGCTGGTGAGGGGCCTGGAGCACAGCCCTGTGAGGAGAGGCTGAGGGAGCTGGGGGTGTGCAGCCTGGAAAAGAGGAGGTTCAGGGCAGACCTCATTGCTGTCTACAACTACCTGAAGGGAGGTTGTAGCCAGGTGGGGTTGGTCTCTTCTCCCAGGCAACTAGCAACAGAAGGAGGGGACACAGCCTCAAGTTGTGCCAGGGGAGGTCTAGTCTGAATGTTAGGAGGGAGTTCTTGACAGAGAGAGTGATTGGCATTGGAATGGGCTGCCCAGGGAGGTGGTTGAGTCACTGTCCTTGGAGGTGTTGAAGCAAAGCCTGGATGGGGCACTTAGCACCTTGGTCTAGCTGACTGGATAGGGCTGGGTGATAGGTTGGACTGGATGAGCTTGGAGGTCTCTTCCAATCTGGTTGATTCTATGATTATAAGATTCTCTGCTTTGTATAAACTAAAGCTGATATTTTAGCTGGTGGGTTCTTCAGATTTACTTTTTACAATTACACATTTGTATGCAAGGGAACTCTCACACTTGACACCTTGCTGATACATGAATGTCTGTGAGAGAAGTCTTCGGTAACCTCTTTCTCAGCTATCTTGGCAAAATAAAAAAAAGATCCTAATGCAGTCAGTTTCTGTTATATTCTCAGTTCTCTAGTCACACGTCAGTCTTACACCTGTGTTGAATATTTCACAAGACTTTTAGTTATGTGTCTGGATTGTGCAGAGTCAGTGCTTTTAAACTCTGAAATCTTTCAATATGTTGAAAGGAAAAAATAGAGAGAGGGTGAAATAAAATATTAAACAAATAAAATAAACAAATTTAAAAACCAAATATAAACAAATAAAATAAATAAATAATATAAATAAAATAAATTAAATTAAACAAATACAATAAATAAAGAACTCCACAACACAACCCCTACAACAATAATACTTCAAGCTGAAATTTTAACAGCCTTCTTCCATATAGTACAGTTTTTTAGGTCCACGTGAGCTGCTTGGATCTGTTCCTCCCTGACTTGCCTTTCTGTTTTAACTCTCTTCAGCTAGCTTTGAAGGAAAAAAAACCTCAACAACCTACATATGGACAAATAACCTCTGTCATTTTAAATTAAATGTCATCAGGGTCCAGCTGGCCTGCCTCAGAAGAAATAAAGGAGCTTGAACAGGAAAAGGCTATGGTCTTAGAGATGCATGGCAACTGTTCCCCAGTTGTCGCATGTCGCATTCATTGATTTATCCTGCCATATTGTGCTTTCCTTTCTGAAACCATCAGGTTACTCTCTATGACATGCTTTCAGTTTGTTTGATGAAGTCATCATCATTATCAGATGCTGGGTTTCAACGTCATTTTACCAGTATTTAAATTTTTTTTCCTGTTGTCATCTGTTCCGTCTGTTTTGCAGATTCTCTGCCACTAGTGTCTGTATCACAGAATCACAGAATGTCAGTGGTTGGAAGGGACCTTGAAAGCTCATCCAGTTCAACCTCCCTGACAGAGCAAGATCACCTAGACCAGATCACACTGGAACACATCCAGGCTGGATTTGAATATCTCCAGAGAGGGAGATGCCACAACCCCCCTGGGCAGCCTGTTTCAGTGTTCTGTCACCCTTACAATATAAAAAATACTCCTCATGTTTACATGAAGTTTCCTATGCCTCACCTTCCACCCATTTCCCCTTGTCCTGTGATTGGGCATCACCAAGCAGAGCCTGGCTCCATCCTCTTGGCACTCACCCTTTACATCTTTATAAACATGAATGGGGTCACCCCTTAGGCTCATTTTCTCCAAGCTGCAGAGCCCCAGCTCCCTCAGGCTCTCCTTGCAGTCTTGTAGGTTCTGTATGTGTGAAAATCTTGAGCACGTTGAGGAAATAAAATTTCATTAGTTAAGCATAATCTTTAAATAGCAGCAGTTGGGGGCAGAAAAGAAGGAAAATAACTGGATCTATGGAAGACATATCTTCCTGTCTGAGTCAGATGCATCTGTTCAGGGCTGAGGCTACCTCTTCTTTATTTTTCAAAGAATGAAAACATCATCTATATTAAGAATCTCAGCACTGACTGCTGTTAATAATTCTTTCTTTAAAGGACAAATAATTGAACACAGCATGTTATGAATGAAATTGTAATTACATTTTCATTATTACACTGGCACCGTCTTCTTGGATAACATTACCTGAAAGTGTAATTTCAACCTCTAATTTTAATAAAATATTTGGTGTGTTGAGACCAGCTCTTGTTTTGAAAGAAAAAAAAAATAATAGGGCAGCATCCAGGATTCATATTCTTGTTCCTTTTGGAAACACTATTTGCAATTTTATGACTACATAGAAACAGGCTGTGTTTTATGTTATGTACCTTTTATATAGAAGTTTTATATAACTTAAGTTATAAATGTGCATGTTATATAGTGTAAGGCACACAATAAATACAGTCTTCACACCTAGCACATGTTTACAGTACCCCTTGTGAGACCTGGTGTGAGGTATTATGCACACACTGGAGTTTCCAGCAACTGGAACCTTCTGCAGATACAAAGAATTCATGGAGAGACTTTTTTTTTTTTGCAATCACTCTACGGATCTGTCAGGTCACTGAGATCAAAGGAATCAAATCAAACAAGGATGTACAGCAAAAAAAAATAATTGTGTATCAGCTTCTAGCTGCTAAGATCAGCTTTTCCATTGTTATTTTCTAACTTCTTCATGATCATGTGGATCTTCAGGATCACAGAGCTTTAGAGGTTGGCAGTGACCTCCAGAGATCATCCAGTCCAATCTTCCTATCAAGGAAGGATCCTCTAGGGCAGTTCACACAGGAACACATCCAGGAAGGTTTTGCAAGTCTCCAGAGAAGGAGACTCCACAACTTCTCTGGGCAGTCTGTTCCAGGGCTCCGTTACCCTTATTGTAAAGAAGTTTTTCCTCACGTTGAGCTGAAATCTTTTCTGTTCCAGTTTGTAGCCGCTGCTCCTTGTCTCCAGAGAAGGAGATACCACAACCCCTCTGGGCAACAACTTCTTTCACATGTCCTTATGTGACTGTACAGGGATATGGTTTAGGGGTGACCCTTGTAGAGTAGGGTTATTGATTGGACTTGGTGATCCTGAGGGGCTTTTCCAACCTGAATGTTTTTATGATTCTGTGATTCTGTGACTACAGAACTCCTGTGTGTATAAATCAACCTGATCAGAGGCTTTGTGAAAGTTCTAATATTAAGGCCATGTTAATTTATAAATAAAAAGTGCACCTCTGAGGCCAGATTTTGCTTTTGATTATGATTGTATTTCTCTGACATAAATCTGATAAAATCAGCTTTATTATTGCACCACACAGCTTTGACCAGCAGAGTTCATCTAGAAAGATTGCAGTATCACTGGATATGAGTCAGAAGTACATGAATTCAAATAAATCACTGAATGTTAGGGGTTGGAAGGGATCTCGGAAGAGTCTAGTTATGCCATCAGAGACTTCAAATCAGGGTCACCATACTTATATGGCAGCCTTATCTGACTGTTGGTGAGAGAATTAAAATCTAAAAAATGTTCTTTGCTATAACCACAGAATCACAGAATGCCAGGGGCTGGAAGGGATCTCGGAAGAGTCTAGCTATACCATCAGAGACTTCAAATCAGGGTCACCATACTTGCATGGCAGCCTTAGCTGACTGACTGTCAATGAGAGGATTAAAATGTAAAAAATCTTTCAGGCTATAATCACAGAACCACAGAATGTCAGGGGCTGGAAGGGACCTCAAAAGCTCATCCAGTCCAACCTCCCTGACAGAGCAGGAACACCTAGAGCAGATCACGCAGGAACACATCTGGGCAGGTCTCCAATGTCTCCAGAGAGGGAGACTTCACAACCTCCCTGGGCAGCCTGTTCCAGTGTTCTGTCACCCTCACAATGAAAAAAATCCTCCTTATGTTTACATCAAGTTTCCTATGCCACAACTTTCACCCATTGCCCCTTGCCCTGTGACTGGGCATCACCAAGCAGAGCCTGGCTCCATCCTCTTGGTGCTTGCCCTTTATGTCTTTGTAAACATGAATGAGGTCACCCCTCAGGCTCCTCCTCTCCTGTGCCCATCCTCAAAAAAGAAAGCATCTTAATATACACATAATACTAATCAATGTAATAACTTCAACTACTCCCTAAAAAAGGATTTTATTGTCATGCAGAAGACAGATGCAGAGGTAGACTGGGAAGTTTGCAGATCTCAAGTACTCACATATGGAGCTGTAATACACAAGCCAGAATCCAGCATGCACAGCCCTGCTCACAGTCTGGCAGTATGTGAGTGCATACTAGCAAACATCTCACAAAAGCTGTCATTATGGCACAGACACCAGGATGAGGTCTCTGGCTCACAGTGGAAGTATTTTTCTGACTTCTATAACTCGGCTCCTCTTGGCCAGTTTTCTCCCACAAGTAATATCCTTACTTCTCTGTTCCTCAGCCATGTTCATGCTACCACCTGGGTTTTTTTTTTTTCCAGTTTACCCATGTTTTCTAGTACAGTTCCTGAGAGACTCTTTGTTTTTCAAGTGGAAATAAAAATGTCTTTTGTTCATTTCCAAATCCTATGATATTTTCTATAACCCCAACTGTGATGGTTTGAGAGTTACCCACTCCCCCCCAACGCATGGAAATCACTGGGACTAGACTCAGCTGGTTGGAAGTTAAGGAATTAACCTATATTTATAGCTTAGCACAATATACAAGCAGATACATGCACAATATACAAACAGATTCATACACAATATACAGTTACATACAAGTTAAAAGTAATACAGAGACACAAAATTCCCTCCAAAACAATCAGATTGCCATGAGGCTCCCGACCCAAACCTCCCCCTCCTCTCCCTGCCTCTTTCCCTCCCTTCAGAAATAACCAGATCATTCCCTATATATCTCATGTGATAAATCTGGAGAGATCTGAGGTGAGATGTCAGAAAGATGACAAGGAGGTTAGAGGAAATAAAGGGTTAGGTCAGATTGGAGTTAACACAGAAAACAACCACAGACTGCAGAGTGAAGGAGCAGAATAACAACTGAGAGCTAACTGGGAAGTGTGTGAGCAGTGTCTGATCTATATTTTGATTAGCTGCACTTCTCAGCAGAAGAATGAGCGATATAGGTAACTTGTTTTTATTTCTTCTCACAGTTAAGGATTTAATTTCTCTCAGTAAAATATTCCAATTAACCTCAAACCAGCACACCAAGAAGCCTGCACTTGACATATTCACATGCTTCTGAGGGGGGAGAGAAAACATTTAGACAAAGTGAGGAAACACAGAGGCGCAAAATACATTTTACAGTCCAAAAGAAAAATTAGAGTAAGTAATTAAAAGAAGTATTTTCTTTATTTCCTTTACTGCAGTACTTATAACTAAAAATATTATTTTAGCATTTGTTTTTCCTAAAATGTTCACCCACTATTCTTTTACACTGCCAAGTCCTCCAAATACATAATTTTCATGACATTCTTTCTGAATTCATGCAGAGAGAAAAATGGTAAAAAAAAAAAAAAAATTCACACTATAGTTGGGGGGAAAAAAAGTGTATCCAGGATTATATCTGTGCATATTAACTCATATCAACTTATTTCCTTTGGAAAATACAGGCAAAAATAGGTTTTCCATGACAAAATAGACTGACTGTGCCTTGAAAGGAGGAGTTTCCACAGGAGAAACAAGATAGTCCTTCTTTCTCTGCCTAGAATTGCAAAATACACTTTTTTTCTTGAGATATGGATGATGACCAAAGCAAACAAGAAGGGAATGCAAGTTTCTAGTAAATTTTTATTGCCATGTTTGTTTGTTCCTGAGACTTATTTCCTGTAACTATTAAGAAATTCAGCATGGTAGCATATTATAGCATGTATGGGGTAACCCAGACAGGATTACCCCATATAGGACTAGGAAAAAACCCACAAAGTTAATTATAGATATAAATAAATCTACAATATTCATATAGAAGTAAATATTTTGAGGCTATTGATAACTGTCAATAACATATTGTTTTATTTTCCTTATGTAGTTTAAGGTTTCTGCTCCTTTCCATTGGTCTTCATAGATCTAAATTCTCTTGTTTTCTTCATGTAATCACAGAATATATCTGGTTGGAAGAGACCTCAAAGATCATCCAGTCAAACTTTCAATCCAGCACTGTCCCTAAGTGCCAGGTCCACACACTGCTTGAACACGCCAAGGGATGATGACTCCAACACTGCCCTGGGCAGATCATTCCAATGTTTCACAATCCTTTCAGTGGAGAAATATTTCCTAAGATCCAGCCTAAATCTGCCCTGGTGCAGCTTGTAACAAATAGGAGAGCTGCTCCAGTCCTCTGGACTGGCTCCAACAGTTCCATGTCCTTGTGTTGGGGACTCACCATTAAGCTCAAGACAATACAAACACTCGCTGGCACACAGGGCCACACTACCACCTCTCCTTCCTCACCTATCACTTTGAAGAGCTTGTAGCAATTGTCTGCAGCAATCCGGTTGTGTGATCCATCCCACCACGTTTCTGTGGTGGCCACTATTGCATAGTTTTGTGATATACCATTGCTTCCAGTTCCTCCTCTTTGCCATGCTACATGTGTTTGTGTGGATGCACTTTGGTTGCTGTAATGGTCTCACCACATTTTTGCAGAGAGAAATCCTAATTCCTACCTGACTGTTCTCTGGTGCTCCCATCGTTACTAACCATCACATCTTTGCTACCACAGGAGTCACCATTCCCTACCTTCGCTGAGATGGAAATAACAGAAATAAATTGTTATGCTTCATTTTTAATATGTTGCACAGGGCTTTTTCTCTCACTCACTGCATGACATTTTCTGTAACTCGTTCAAGTATTCCCACAGTTTAGACACATGCATAAGCTGCAAAGCATATGGTGCAACTTATTTTAACTCAGTACCATTTCCAAGAGCTTCTATTCTATGAGAGAAGGTATATTTCATCCTTGCACACGTAAGAATACAAACAAGGAAACAAAACCAGAATCTTGTCCAATGTCATACAGGTTTCTTCTATCTGTATAAGATCCAGGTTGCATTTGTTGAGTAACAACTCAATTTTTCCACTGAAAAGTCATCCTTTCAAGATCATTTTGTATTTTCAGGTGTGCAGGAAATGAAATGAGAGAAAGAAAGGAAGAGCGGAGGCAAAACACAGACCCATTTATTTCCCTGGGCCTTTCCTATGTTCCCAGAGACTTCAAAGTGGAATTGTTCTGAGCAGTTTTACTAAAAAAAAAAAAAAAAATAATAATTACTGTTTACAGTTCTGGAGCCCCCAGCACAAGAAGGACATGGAACTGTTGGAGCCACTCCAGAGGAGGGCCACAAAGATGCTCGGAGGGTTGGAGTGGTTCTCCTATAAGGACAGGTTCTGAGAGTTGGGACTCTTCAGCCTGGAGAAGAGAAGGCTTCCAGCACACCTAGTAGTGGCCTTTCAGTATCTGAAGGGGGCCTACAGGAAGGCAGAGGAGGGACTATTTACAAGGTGTTGTAATGAGCAGATGAGGAGTAATGGGTTTAAGCTGGCAGAGGGGAGATTTAAACTGGATGTCAGGAAGAAGTTCTTTGCAGTGAGGGTGGTGAGACACTGGCACAGGTTGCCCAGGGAGGTTGTGGTTGCTCCCTCCCTGGAGGTGTTCAAGGCTACGTTGGATGAGGCCTTGAGCAATCTGTTATATTGGGAACTGTCCTTGCCTATGGTAGGGGTTTGGAACTAGATGATCTTTGAGGTTCCTTCTAACCTAAACCATTCTATCACTCTATGCTTTCACAAAATGCTGAGCTAAAGGCTAAGGTATTGAGTTGTGGTATTAGATGTTGAATACTAAACTGTGAAATAACTAAAGGAATTTTACTGTGTATTTTCCTTGCATGAAGTTACTTTCATGCTTCCAGAAATAAGAACCTTATGTTGAATTTTACTAGAATGCCATTAGTTTTATGACCTGCAGACATCTGTCCATCTGTTGAGCAGAACAGCTTTTAGTGAATGAAACAAAAACAATGCAGGCATACACAATTTTATTTTAATTAACCTATTTTTGGTACCTTGAAATTATCTTAGTTTTGAAGGTGTTGCATGAGTTTATGCTGTCACACATACTAGTGAGAAAAACTAGACTCTGCTAAATGAAAAGTCACTTGAGGGAGAGCAGCCAATTTTTATTTATTTATATATAGAATAATAGAATCATAGAATGGTAAGGTTGGAAGGGACCTCAAGGATCATCTAGTTCCAACCCCCTGCCATAGGCAGGGACACCTCCCACTAGTACAGGTTAAACAAGGCCTCGTCCAACCTGGCCCTGAACACATCCAGGGAGGGAGCAGCCACAACCTCCCTGGGTAACCTGTTCCAGTGCCTCACCACCCTCACTGCAAAGAACTTCCTCCTAACATCTAGTCTAAATCTCTCCTCTGCCAGTTTAAACCCATTGCCCCTTGTCCTGTCATTGCAGGACCTTGTCAATAGTCCCTCCCCAGCCTTCCTGTAGGCCCCCTTCAGATATTGGAAGNGCAGGCTCATGTTGAGCTTTTCATCAACCCAGACTCCAAGGTCCTTTTCCTCAGGGCTGCTCTCCAGCCATTCACCACCCAGCGCTTGTGATTGTGGCTACCCAGGTGCAGGACCTTACACTTGGCCTTGTTGAATTTCATGAGGTTGGCCTGGGCCCACCTCTCCAGCCTGTCCAGGTCCCTCTGGATGGATCCCTGCCCTCTAGCAAGTTGACTGTACCACACAGCTTGGTGTCATCTGCAAACTTGCTGAGGGTGCACTTGATTCCTCTGTCCATGTCACTGACAAATATTATTATTATGTAACTATCTGAAGAGCTAATAGTTACCACAGAATGTGAGTTTCAACACAAGCTGAACTACAAAACGCTGTACATGAACAAAACAACTGAAGTAAAGTGGATCATGATCCACATGGGAAAGGTCTTAATTTCCCATCTTTGCCTTAAAGTAGACAATGTGGAGCAGTTATAAAGAGTCAAGGACTGAATCCTAGAATGAACTCTATTTGTATGAATATAGTCTCTTTAGAAGGAGAATTGGAGAGCTATCTGATTTTCGTCTTCCTCAGAGTCACTAAACTCAGTCTCTGAGGTTAGTGCTGATTTTCCGTTGTGTCACCAGAGATTTTCAATACTTAGTACTTTTAAGATGAATGGGTGATGAGTTGAATGTGAATTACACTGAGATCGTGACCAAAATGCCTGTTCCTCTATTCACTTGCAAGTACTGTTAGACCCAAGGTGATCTGGGATTCTTCTTTCATCACTACTGTAGTTTTCTCATTTTCCTGTTTCATATTAAAGGTCATTCTTAATTACAGATTTATCCCGGAATGGCTATTCAGTAATTTGCACAAAAGATGAGGAAGTTAATTGTAAATAACCAGATGTTACACTTATGCACCAAATGAAATAAATCCAAACCAACAAACAAAACCCCAACAGAACAACACACAGTCATAAACAGCTAATTTCATAAAATAGTGATATCAGCACATCCACTTGTGTCCTGACTTGCAAGCATGCTTTGTCCATGTCCTTGGGCTCTGTGGCAGGGCACACCCAAGTCCCTGCCCTGCCAGGTTTGACTGGGGTGGGAAACTGTTTTGCTCCCCCCCCCAGCTCTGGCTCCGGGGGTTTTGGAATGTGAAAGACGTGGGTGCCAAGTACCTTACCCCAAATCCCTGGGGGCTTGAACTGGGAAGAGCAAATCGCCCCAGCATATATATATATATATATATACATGGCAACGGGACACATTAACTACTCGGACTTTGAGGGGGACTTGGACTCGGACCTTGACTCGGACCTGGAGTCAGTCGTTGAGTTGGACCTTGTGGGGTATCTGGAAGAAGGGTGAGGAGAAAGCACACAGTCCCCGTTTTTGGACGGCTGCATCCTGCCTGCCTGCTGCAGAGACCTGCCTCGCTGACGCCGTTTGTGGGGACACTGCTGAGCAGGCTGAGCTTTGCCCTGTGCTGCCCCACGATCTTCGCCTGTATCAGCCGTGTCTGCAGTGAGGTCGGACCCTGGCACTTTGCTCACACTGGATCCCCTGCCCCTGGATTACACTCTGCAGTTCCAGACACTGCCACAAAAGACTGCCGAAAAGGAGCCAAGGGACCATCTCCAAATTCCTACTCCACCGCTGTGAGTAGCACAGATGTTCCCTAGGGCTGCCTTTATTTTTAAGTGTGGCAAAGCTGGTTTTGTAGCAAACCTTTTCCAACTTTCTGATTTTCCTGAATGACAAAATTCCCTATAAGCATCCTTGTGAAGATTTTCCTGACTGAACTTTTGAACCTAATCTAACTAATTTGTATATAGTTGTGGGCAGGGCTTTCCAGGTATAAAATTACTACAGATTTTATAATTCCTGCCTTGTTAATTCCCACAACCAATTCAGGCTCCTGAGTTCAAGAGAGACAGGGACCTGTTGGAGTAACTGTCCAACAGCGAGCCACGAGGATGTTTCAGGAACTTAAGCATCTTCCCTATGGAGAGAAACTGAGAGCCCTGAGGCTATTTAGTCTGGAGAAGAGAATGGTCTTTTGGATGTGATGTTTAGGGATATGGTTTAAGGTGAATCTTGTAGGGTAGGGTTATAGGTTGGACTTGGTGATCCTGAGGGGCTTTTCAACCTGGATGTTTCTGTGATTCTGCTACTGAGAGGAGATGTGATTGATGTGTGCAAATATCTTAAGGGTGGGTGTCAAGTGGATGGGGCCAAGCTCTTTTCAGTGGTGCACAGTAATGAGACAAGGAGCAACAGCTACAAACTTGAACACAGAAGGCTTCAGCTCAATGTGAGGAGAAACTTCTTTGTAGTGAAGGTGACAGAGCCCTGGAACAGGCTGCCAGGGGGGTTGTGGAGTCTCCTCTGGAGGCTTTCAAAACCCACCTGGATATGTTCCTGTGTGAACTACCCTAGGGGATCCTGCTTTGGCATGGGTTTGGAGTTGATGACCTTTGGAGGTCTCTTCCAACCTCTAAGGTTCTGTGATTGAGTGATTCTACAAACAACTACTTTTATTGTCAGTGATCTCAAACAAGTAATTTTCCTCCAAAGCCAGCAGTCTTTCTCTAGAGCTTAAAGAAATATTATCTATTGATAATGTATTATAGTACAAATGAAAAAGTGTCCCAGGTTGGGAACTAAAAGGTTAAACCTGAGAGGATTATTATGCATTGTCCAGTATATAATATCTTTGATGCAGATGTGGCAATTTTCACACCACTATTTTGCACAAAGACAACACTTTTGAACATTACGTACTTCTGAACACTATGAAGTGCCACACAGTAGTTGCAGCAACTATATTTAGATCTGAGACAACCAAAGAAACTGTTCTGCTGCAGAACTTGCAAGCAATTAGAATCAGGTTCATTGCTTTCAAATACTAAGAGGAAGTGTTAAGTGTCTTTCACTGGACCATTGATAATACACAATTAGAGTTGCAGTCAATTCCCTAGAATCTGAAATCATGATCAGTCATTTGGAATGACCTTTATTTGCTTTAATTCACAATGTTTTGGACATGCATCACTCAGGAGTTAGAAAACATTTTCCTCTTTCTCTCTTCAAAGATAATTATTAATGCCCCAATTATAATTTTAATCCAACACTTCCCCATCCCCCTTCTCTCCCTTGGCCCCATCTCAAAATTTGTCCTTTTCTCCTCTTCTATTTACTTTAGCTTTATAGCTACTGGGTTGTGCAATTAGGTCTAACGATGAAATTAAAATATATCCCAGTGGATGACTTAAATCCAAGATTCATACTGCACCAGTGATGTTTTGTTATACCTAAATCTGAATAGCTTCGTTGAAGCTCTTGAAACAAGCCATTAAAGGTTTTTTCCCCCCAGTTTCTTTATGAAAATTACTTAAATCAGAGAATTCTACCTTGAGTAACTTCTTTCTTTCACACAATTCCCCCTGTTCTTGTGAAGCTTACTAAATGCATGGGCATTACTTTCGATTTAATACCCCACTAATTTTAGTTTTTTAAAAAAAAAAAAATCTGGTATTACCAAATATGGGAAGAGAAGAGCTTTGAAAATGTTGATAAAAAGACATTTGTTTACTATTGAGAGACTCTATAAAAATCAGGAATATATCACAGTATCACAGTATCACAGTATCGCAAGGGTTGGAAGAGACCTCAGAGATCATCAAGTCCAACCCATCACCACAGCCCTCAAGATTAGACCATGGCACCAAGTGCCATGTCCAAACGTGCCTTGAACGCCTCCAGGGACGGTGACTCCACCACCTCCCTGGGCAGCCCATTCCAGTGACAAATTACTCTCTCAGTGAAGAACTTCCTCCTCACCTCCAGCCTAAACTTGCCCTGGCGCAGCCTGAGACTGTGTCCTCTTGTTCTGTCACTGGTTGCCTGAGAGAAGAAGGTAACCTCCTCCTGGCCACAACCACCCTTCAGGTAGTTGCAGACAGCAATAAGGTCCCCCCTGAGCCTCCTCTTCTCCAGGCTAAACAGTCCCAGTTCCCTCAGCCTCTCCTCATAGGGCTTGTGCTCGAGGCCTCTCACCAGCCTCGTTGCCCTTCTCTGGACACGTTCAAGTACCTCAATGTCCTTCCTAAATTGAGGGGCCCAGAACTGGACACGGTACTCAAGGTGTGGCCTGACCAGTGCAGAGTACAAGGGGAGAATGACCTCCCTGCTCCTGCTGGCCACACTATTCCTGATGCAGGCCAGGATGCCATTGGCCTTCTTGGCCACCTGGGCACACTGCTGGCTCATGTTCAGGCGGGTGTCAATCAGCACCCCCAGATCTCTCTCTGTTTGGCTGCTCTCCAGCCACTCCGACCCCAGCCTGTAGCTCTGCATCAATATTGGCTGAGTTAGTGAATTGGGCAGTTTGGTTTTGTATCACAGAACATATTTCTACTTAATTTTTGATGATCATTCCTTGCCATCTGTAAAGATACTAAAACATTAAACCCATCCTTCCAATCCTCTTTTTTTTTCTTTTCTTTTTTTAAAATTTTATGTTATTATAGTATTACCTTGGCAATTTATTGATAAGCAGTTGATTTCCTCTGCACAGCTACTTCACTAAAATAGATTCCAGCACCTCTGAAATCGTCTTTGCTTATACAGAAGACTTCTTAAATCTATGAATGTTTATGGTATCAGAAACCTTCATTTTCTATGTAGTCCTTTCAACAGAAGGATTGTCCTTTCAACTAAAAGATGTGTTACTGACTTTCACATTTTTTGAATGATCAAGTGACATGTCAAGAGAGAGTGGCAAAAATTAATTGTAGGCTAGTTTGAAATTCCACCTTTAAAAAGAAATTAATAACAGCAAGCTATTGTAAATATTCATAGTTTCTCTTCCCTCTGATCCATTCTTAGCCCGGAAAGCTGCACAATTAGAATCTGAAAATATTCTGGTTTAACCCACTTGCTACAGGGACAGAACCCAAGAACACATCGCAGTGATGGACAACGCTGATTTGAAAAAGGTGAAGAGCAACAGCCTATATAGGGCTATGGAACTGTACAGGAAGATGAATATTTCACACAACAGAAGCCTACAAAGGCAAAGAATTTCTATGCTCTGTGTGAATTATGCTAAAATTCAGAAAACAAAACACCTGTAAAAAGCCCTAGAATGGGTTGATAGCTTAGGTCAGATGCAATCTGAACAGAAAGCCTATTTGATGTGCATTGCACTACTGCAGTGGTTACATCAACAATATTAAAAATAAAAGATTTATTTTATTTGGGTAAATGTCAATCAAAGCTCATGGAAGTTTGCTTGAATCAACACAAATGATGATATATATGTACAAATGAAAAGGAGGGATTATTATTCCTATAAAAATGGCAAGATGAAATATTTATCCAACTGCGTATTTCACAGGAACTGCTCAAGAAGTGTTTTGAAAATGCAGGTTGTTCATAGTATGTCTTCTGCAAGAGTCACATGTATTTCTGAACTCACTTATAATCAAGTATTCACTTTTCAAAGCATTGGAGTTACTCCCTAACATGGTGAGAGTCAAGTCCTAGAATAATGCTGGGAACACCATGGCTAAAGGAACCAGCACTTCAATCACCTTAACTTAGTAAAGCTACTACTGTAAGGTCACAGAGAAAGCAATTTCCTCACAGGCATCAATCATTTTGCAGGTATCTGGTAGAAAAGGAAAAAAGTAAAATTACTTCATTGAAAGAATTACGAAACCAATATCTGAGCCTTTGTGAGTAAAAATGCAGTCTGTTAGCTCAGATCTGATACCCTTTATGCATTACAATCGGACTCGGTAGTCAGATTTTCAATGTGAGTTTGCATCATAGCTCTAGCGAGAAAAAAACCCATCAAATCCATACCAAATCTATATTCATGTTTTTGTTTTCTTTGTCAAGCTGAAATAATTAAGCAAGAATGGATTTTGCACGTCATTAATTCCTAATCATCCACTAGAGTTGTTGTTCAGCCTGGGAAAGAGAAGATTGAGAAGGGATCTTGTAAATGTATATAAATAATAAAGGACAGAAGGAATGAGAATGGGGCTAGGTTCTTCTCAGTGGTGTCCAGGGATAGAACAAGGAACAATATGTACAAACTTAAAGCACAGGAAGCTTCAATTGAACTTTAGGAGAAACTTTGAGGGTGATGCAAAACTGGAACAAACTGCCCAGGGATGTTGTGGAGTTCTCTGGAGCTATGTATACACAGACACAGGAGTTAGCAAGGTGGTTGGAGTAGATGATTTCCAGAGGACCCTTCCAACCCCTACCATTCTGTGCTTCTGTGATCCTGTAATTCTTGTTTTCATTTTATTGATTTTATTTTTTTTTATTATTTTGTAAATCTCGATGCCACATTTTGACAGAATAGATCAAATTGAAGAACCACCTAAATCAAAATGGGTTTGTCTCATTATGGTTTTCAAATTATTAGCATGCATAGCAAAAATTCCAGTTAAATACTTTCAGCCATGCTACAGCAGCAACCTTCTGTCCACTATAGTATAAGTATCATTGACTATCCATCAATACAGAATATTGAATGAGTGCCTGAATTTCCAGCAAAAAGACCCCCTCCTAGTCTGAATTGTTGCAATAGATTATTCATAGAAAAGGATATATTGATGTATATTGATTCCAGTTTGTCCCTGAAACCCTCCTTGAGGGTTTTCTTAAGTACTTGTGTCCAGATCCGTAGTAGTTCCTTTTCTAAAGTAACTATTCTAAAATAATGATGAGGCAGTGTCCTGTAACTTTTTTTTTTTTAAACAATGATTTTATTTACATTATCTCCTCTCTCCTTAACCATTCCAATGCTACAATAGAAGTGCTTAATAGAATGGAACATAAAATCCTTTGAAAAGCCAACCTGCTTGAAAATGTCTTTAAAACAGGGGACAGGTTTCTCCTGGCTTTTCCTAGTCTCAGAAGGTCTAGAGATGATGACTATAATTTCTCCATGAAGAAAGTGTCCAGAGAGGGGCAATAAGGCTGATGAGGGGGCCGGAGCACAACCCTACAAGGAGAGACTGAAGGAGCTGAGGTTGTTCAGCCCGGAGAAGAGGAGGCTCAGGGGAGACCTCATTGCTCTCTACAACTATCTGAAAGGAGGTTGCAGCCAGGCAGGGGTTTGGTCTCTTCTCCCAGGCAACCAGCAACAGAACAAGAGGACACAGTCTCAAGTTGTACCAGGACAGGTTTAGGCTGGTTGTTAGAAGAAGTTCTTTACAGAAAGACTGGCATTGTAATGGGCTACCCAGGAAGGTGGTGGAGTCCCCATCCCTGGAGGTGTTTAAAAGGAGACTGGATGAGGCACTTAGTGCCATGGTTTAGTTAATTAGAAGGATTAGGTGACAGATTGGACTCAATAATCTCAAAGGCCTTTTCCAGCCTGCTTAATTCTGTGAAAGGGCAGGGCAAAAGATAACTCACACACAAAGCTTCTAATGTGCATAGATTATATATTTGTACAATTCTTCATATGTGGAGAAGATGAACCATGACAGTTGATTGCCAATTGGCTGTCTTTTTTTTTTCTGGCAGATGCTCACTCAAATCCATTTCTGTTTCCCTTAATTTGCCCAGGGTGTTTGGATGAAATTAGCACATTACTGTGTTCCCTCTCAGCTCTTGGAACCAGCTCAAGTGTGTGATGGCTTGGGTCTAACAGTCTGAAGAGGTTCTTACTGCAGCAGACTGAGGAGTGTGTGAACAAGTGTGTGTGCAGAAAGAAACAAGCATCCCAGTGCTGAAACAATGTTGTTGTAGTACATGTTCTATTCCTGAAGGACTCCTGAATAGCAAAGACCCAAAGCTCGCCCTCACCACTCTACTGCAAGCAGATGGCAAAGCTGCTACTGTATCCTAACAATGTATGCAACCTACGAGCATGGACAGTGTGTTCCTGTGGCACTGATATGATCAGGATCAGGGGATGCCACAGTGTGAGAGAAAAACAACCAACAAACAGTCATCCCTGAAGAAGAAATCATATCACATGAAAAAAAAAGGAAAATAAAAAAAGAGATGAGGGAGAAGCTGAATTGAATGAGTGAGTCTAAAGAGATTAAATAAGAAGTCAGATATTTTGTTTGCTTATGTTTATCCTCACTCTCTGCAAAAGCCACAGAATCATGGCATTATTTTTGTTAGAAAATAACCCTGCAATGAACTCCAGCTGTTGGTCTAACACCACCATGGCCATTAAACCATGTCCTGAAATGTCATGTCTAGAGATTTTTTGAAATCCGTCACCTCCCTGGGCAACCTACAGCAATGCCTCATCACTCTTTCAGTGAAGAAATTTTCCATGACATCCAGGCTAAACCTCTCCTGGTGCAACTTTTCCTCTTACTCTATCACTTGGTACTAGGAAGAAGAGACCAACACCCACCTCACAAAATCCTTCACTGGATGTACACCCACTACCGAAGAACTTGGACTAATGCCATGGATGCCATTGCTTGCAGGACCCAATGGTCATGATAGTATTTTGAATTTGTTAGCTCTTATCTCTTTCTGCTTGCCTAAATTTTCTTTTTTTTTTTTTTTTTTTTTTTTTTTTGAGGGGAGATGAGGGGAAAGGGGGAGGAGAGACGACAGGAGGGGAGACAAGGGGAGGTGAGAGGAGAGGAGGGGAAGCTGTTACTATGAAAAAGGGTAACTTTTCTCAGTTGTTACAAAGTAGAGTAAGATTTTTATATTCACTGACAAGCTGTCACCTTTGGGGACTCATAGGTTTGAATCTCTGCCTGTTATCTGCATGCCGATTTCAAAGGTTTCCTTGGGGACATGACAACGTAGAGTCTGAATTGTCTGTTACGTGTGTGTTTTACCTGTCATTCCAACAACATACACCACCACGTTCCACAATGCAGTAGTTTTCCTGGTGGTTTCACACTGCCTGCCAGTAGATTTTCTTCCCAGCTGACACCCTCTAAAACCCAGGCATTATACTCCTTGAGGGAATTAACTGGTGTGCGTGGGTGTATTTTGATAAATTAAGTTGAATCCGTAAAAATATGAATCCTTATTTTGCCCGTGGAGTGGATAATCTTTATCCCAACCCCACTGCCTCGCACAGACCTTTTTTTAAAGGCAAAGATAGATGAATTACGTGAGACTGATAAAATCAACCAAAAGAAGGGAGTAATGAAAGAGAAGAAGGGGTTAAGGAAAAGTATGTGCATCAAACTGAGATGAGGCAAAGAAAATAAGGTGTTTTCTCATTTACAGGTCAGGAAAGTACATCAGCTA
The DNA here is from genome assembly GCA_013396675.1 of Eubucco bourcierii. NCBI lineage: Eukaryota > Metazoa > Chordata > Aves > Piciformes > Ramphastidae > Eubucco > Eubucco bourcierii. The sequence continues at coordinate 144,448 of VWZE01010270.1, forward strand.
TGCACTTTCAAAACAGAGATGAGCCTGCCACTTGTGCAGAAGTATTCCTCCTCAGGTTAGTTATCTTAGATCTGGGGTCCAACAAGCATATTTCTGGCTCACAGGAGAAAAAAAACCCAAACCAAAAAACCCTACCTGTTGTGTTTTGAACCTGGCAATCAGCAAAATATCATGCAGCAGCTTTCTTACCCTCACTAGCCTAGGGGAACAGGAGAGAGAATTGGAGAGGTAAAGAGATTTAATAATTGAAATAAAACAAAAATAATTAAAATTATACTAATGATAGAGTATAAAAATGGGTAAGATTGCAGCATATTTCCAAGTACTGCTAAATTACATTTTCTTATAGAATTTAACATGTCTTGTTAAACAAATAGTACAGAAGCCTTCTCAGGTGAAAAAACACATTTTTTGGATTGGAGGATTAGATAACATTTTGGTTGTCATTTAATTAAAAACACAACTTTTAATGACATGTTGTCACCTACAAAGTTGCAATGCATAGAATCACAGAATGGTCTTGGTTGGAAGGGACCTCCAAGGGTCATCCAGTCCAACCACCTCTGCAGTCAGCAGGGACATCCTCATCTAGATCAGGTTGTTACCTCTAGTATCAAGTGATAAGACAAAAGGAAACGGCCTGAAATTGTGGCAGGGAAGGTTTAGGTTGAATATCAGGGAAAAGATTCTTTTTCCTGAGAGAGCGGTCAGATATTGGAACAGGCTACCCAGGGAGTGGGTGCAGTCACCATCTCTGGAAGTGTTCATGAAGCTTGTGGACATGGCACTTGAGGACATGCTTTAGTGGGCATGGTGGTGTTAGGCTGATGGTTGGACATGATGATCTTAGAGGTCTTTTCCAATGGGAACAATTCCAGGATTCTAAATTGCCCAGAGCCATGTCAAGCCTCACTCGGAATATCTCCAGGAATGGGACCTCAACCACACTAATAATTATTACAAGCTGATAATGATTAAATTGTGATGTCAACTTATCTACAGAGAAAAGATGCAGTGTGCCTTATAAAGCCCTGGAACTGCACCGATGAATATTTAAAAAGGAATCAGAGTCAACATGTTACAATTTACTGCCTGTTAGTTCCTTTGAAATGAACACACTTATAGTCTTCATCAAACTTACCAAAAATAATTTGATTACTTGGAATTTGCTGTGCATTCCTTTCAATCCATGTTTCACAGATGAAAATGCCTCCTCAGCTTTTCTGTTCTGTTCCCGAACCTCATCATATCAGACAGATATAGGCTCAGTCTTCATCAGGAATTTGTTAGATGGGAGGAGGTTTTGAGACAGGGATTATTTATTTAATATTTTTGAGGAACAGAAGGATTTATTTCACTTCACTAATAAAGCTGATGGTGCAATGGCAGAGAGATGAGGAACTGCTATGGAAACTGATTCTTTGGAGAAACATCCTCCTATGATAAACACAGGCACACAGAGGTCATGGCTTACAGGACAGGACATAAGAGCAATCTTGCTCTCTTGATGAAAAAAGCAGTGCCAAAAGAGCAAGTGGAAGTGCTGAACCAGCAGGACTTGTCTGCCTGCCAGGAACAGATATTTTGGTGCGTTGCCAGGTGGACAAATGTTGAATTGCTCCTGTACTATGAAAGTGGAGGTAAGTAACCCAAGAGTAGGTTAGCAGAGCTGGCATGGCTCAAAATTAAAAAAAGAGCCTGGTTCATCTGCAAGTAGAGCAATACCAGGGTGAAGAAATCAATCTTGCAAATCCATATGTGAAACTTCTCCCTTCAAGCCAGTTCTGAACCTGCATCACAGTATGAGGTCCAGGGAAGAAATACTGACAAAAGCTGTTTTTGAGAATCATTGCTATTTATGATCATGAAGAAGTGCCATAAAAGTGCCTTACACTGAAGGGGTTTAATCTCAGATTTTCCTCCTCTTTTCTCCCAGACACTTTATTAAAATATTAAATTTAACTTTGCTTCATGACATAACATTTCTGCTGCTTGTAGAGTTGCCTTTTCCCTGGCAACACTAAATCACTATGCAATGCTGTTAACAAGCTTGTCTGGAGACTGCTGTCAGGCTCCTGCAGACAGGGCAAAGAGTGTGATCCTGATAGAAGCCTTTCTCAGCTCACAGGCATGCTGTGAACCTTAGTTACAGAACTGCTTTAAAAGCACTCTGGAAATCACAGAATGGCATGGGTTGGAAGGGACCTACAAAGGTCATCTAGTCCAACCTCCTCTGCAGGAAGCGGGAGCATTCTCAACTAAATCAGGTTGCCCAGAGTCCTGTTGAGCCTCACTTTGAATATCTGCAGCCATGGGGCCACAATCACCCCCTCAGGCAATCTGTTCCAGTGTTCTACTACTATCATGATAAAGAACTTATTCCTAACATCCAATTTAAATCTGCTCTTCTCTAGTTGAAGACATTGGCCCTTGTCTTATCACTGCAGGCCTGTGTAAACAGTCTCTCTCCATCCTTCTTGCAGGCACCTTTCAGATATTGGAAGGTGGCTGTTAGGTCCTCCACAGCCTTCTCTTCTCCAAGCTCAACAATACCTGCTCCCTCAGCCTGTATTTGCAGCAGAGGGGTTCCAGCACTATGATAATTTTCTGCTCTGTCAGGTCCATGTCCTTCTTATAATGAGGGCTCCAGAGCTGGATGCAGCACTGTATGTGAGGTCTCACCAGAGCAAAGTGGAGGAATTACCTCTCTGGATCTGCTGGCAACACATCTTTTGATGCAGACCTGGATGTGATTTGCCTTCTGGGCTGCAAGCTCACACTGTTTGCTCATGTCCAGCTTGAATCTGCAGAAGAAAGTGGTGCTGAAGATTACAGTCTCCAAGTGTGCTGGTTTGAGGGTAATCAGAATATTTTAATAGAGAAAATTACATTATAGGCTCTGAAAGGAAAACATCATGATGTCTACTTCACTCATATGCTTGCTAAGAAATTGTTTGGGAACAATAACCAAAATATATAGATAAGTCAGTCTCTGTCTGTCGCTTGCTGGAACAGCAGCTGCTGGGGGATCTAGCAGCTTCTGGCTATGGCTCTTCTGCCAATTAATTTTTCACTAACCACTCTTCTAACTCCCCTGTCCGATCTTCCTAATTTACTATGCACATAAGGCAAACCTTGGGGTAAGGTACAGGGATGGGGAGAAGGTGGAAGGGTGGTTGGGAGCCCCTCCTGGGGTCTCTGTTTTCTGGGAGGGGTGCTGTGTTTCTGTATTATCTTTAACTTGCATATTTCTGTAAATATTCCTGTCTATAGTGTATATCTCTGCTTGTACATTGTGCTGAGCTGTAAATAGAGCTTCAGTCCTTAACTTCCAGCTGGCTGAGTGCTAGTCTGGGTCATTTTACAAAGTGTGTGGGGGGGTGGGGAACTCCCAAACCGTCACACCAAGACATAATGTGGTGTGAATAAGTGTATAGCTTATGTACATACATCCTAGAGTTGCAGTGAATGGAATATCTAGAACTCCTGATGAATGGAATTAAATCCAGTTGGTGGCCAGGCACAAGTGGAGTTTCCCAAGGCTCAGTATTGAGACCAATTCTCTTCAGTATCTTTAATGGTGATCTTGATGAGAGGACTGTGTGCACTCTCACTAACTTTGCAGGTGAACTAAGCTAGATAGGAGTGTTGATCTACTCCGGGGTAGAAAGGCATTATAGAAGGGCCTGGAGAGGCTGGATTGATGGCCTGAGGTCAGTTGTATAAGGTCCAACAAAGCCAAGTGCTCAGTCTTGCACCTGGGGCACAGCAACCCCATGCAATGCTACAGGTTTGGAGAAGAATGGCAGGAAAGCTGCCTGGCAGAAAAAGACCTGGGGTGTTGTTTGACAGATGAGTGAATATAACCCAGCAGTGTGCTCAGGTAGCTGAACAGACCAACAGCATCCTGGCCTGTTTCAGAAACGGTGTGGCCAGTAGGACCAGGAAAGTGATTTCATCCTGTAACTGTCACTGCTGAGACAACAGCTTGAGTACTGTGTTCAGGTTGGGGCCCTCACAAGGAGACAGAAAGTGAGGTGCTAGAGCATGTCCAGAGAAGGGCAATGAAACTGGTGAAGGGCCTAGAGCACAAGTCGTATAAGGAACGTCTGAGGGAAATGGGATTGTTTAGTCTGGAGAAAAGGAGCCTGAGAGGAGACCTCATTGCTCTCTACATTTAGTGAAGTGTGGGTCAGTGTCCTCTCTCAGTATCAGATGGTAAGATGAGAGCAAATGGCCTGAAATTGTACCAGGGAAGGTTTAGATTGGATATTTGGAAAAACTGTTTCATAAAATAGTTGTCAAGCATTGCAACAGGCTGCCCTAGGAAGTGGTGAAATCACAATCTGTGAATGTATTGAAAAACTGTAGATGTGGTGCTCAGGGTCATGGTTTAGTGATGGAATTGATAGCGTAAGTTAATAGCTGGACTTGACCTTAAGGGTCTTTTCCAGCCTAAATGATTCTGTGTTTCTGTTATAGAATCATAGAACGGTTTAGGTTGGAAGTGACCTCAAAGATCATCTAGTTCCAACCCCCTGCCATAGCCAGGGACACCTCCCACTAGAACAAGTTGCTCAAGGCCTCATCCAATCCGGTCTTGAACACCTCCAAGCAGGGTTCAGCCACAACCTCCCTGGGCAACCTGTGCCAGTGTTTCATCACCCTCACGGGAAAGAACTTCTTCCTAACATCCAGTTTATATCTCTGCCAGTTTCAACCCATTACTCCTCATCCTGTCACGACAAGACCTTGTAAATAGACCCTTCCCAGTCCTCTTGTAGGGTTCCTTCAGGTACTGGAAAGGTCACTCCAAGTTTTCCTTTAAGCCTTCTCTTCTCCAGGCTGCAAAGCCCCAACTCTTGTAGCCTGTCCTCATAGGAGAGGTGCTGCAGCCCTCTGAGCATCTTTGTAGCCTCCTCTGGACATTATGCTAAGGTTTTGGTCTTAGAATCTTACCCTAAAGCTAGTAAATAGTTTTACTTATCGAAGTTTGTAAAATTCACATTTTTATTCCATCTAGAAATGATCTGCCTTCTGAGTGGGCCACAGAATTTAAACTGGAAAAGTAGGTACAGTTTGACGTGCTGAAGTCACACAACAGCATGCAAGAAGCAACACTTCTAGGAGTTCCTCCATTTCACTAAGTGAAAACATTTTGAGTTTGAGAAACCCAATTTAAATTCCTATTCTCTGCTTGAAGGATTTTCCATTTGTGTTTGAAGTCTCTAAAAAGGCCCTTAAGAACTGTAATTACAGGAGTCCACATGGACTTCTCTTATTCTCAATGCTATTTTTCTCTTCTGAATATGCATTAGTAGAAGAACTGAAACCCTTCCATCTCTTGAGTTAGTAATTTAGTAGCAGTAACACAGAGTAGCATTTTTGTGTTGTGGCTTTTTGAAAAAAATATTTACTTCATTTTTTTTATTGGTGGGGGTGGGTGGGCTGGTCTGTGAAGAGCAGGGCACAATAATTTACCAATCGTTGAAGGATCTGAAATTATACCCTTTTCATACATTCTCTATGGGCTGTTTAGCTTTCTGTAAAACTATTTAAGTGTTAATGGTGGCTTGCTGGGAAGTGTAGCACCTGAGTATAACATCTGTTCTGGAATGTATTTATCTGTTTATTTGTCCAAGTAGTAAAGCATCAAGAAAAAAACCAAACTGAATTAACTTATTTAGTGAATATATCTTGATGAGTCCCTAGAAATTAAGAATCAGTGGGTTCAAATTTACTCTGAGTAAAAATTGAACGCTGCACCTCCCACCCTGATAGGATGCCCAACCTCTTTGTTGCTCAACCATAAACATCAACACCCACAGCAGTTTTGTGAATCCAGTCCTTCATTTTCTTCACTTTACATGTCTACTTCAAAATATAGTATCTTATTTTAGCAAGAACCCCCCAGTATATTTCAAAGTTTAACACTGAGGTTGGTCAGGCAATGGAGGGGGAAGGAAGAGGATTGATTTGCATATCCCACTGTAATCTCTCTTTTTCTTTTTTTTTTTTTTTTTTTTTTAAAACCAGAAAAAAAAAATAATGTATTTATAAAAAATTTATTTAATTATTTGGAACAGATTAAAATTGACACAGAAAAGAAAAAACAGTGTTTGGATAAAGAGCATTCTGTCTACTGCCTCACAACCTGTAGCTTCACAATCCACACTGCCTAAATCCTTTAACACAGCATGTCTGAAATCCTTGCAGTGCTTTGCTTGGCTCTTTCACTAACTCAGGAAAGAAGAAAAGCATCAGTGACAGACTAAGGCAGTAGTAATGAACTGTGGAGTCAAACTGCTGATAACAACAGGAGTTTAATATTAGCCATTAACCTCTTCAACATCCCTGCATTCAACCTGGAAGCGGCTCTGAGAAAAATGTCACCTTCCCTCTTGATATACAGTTGAAAAGAAATACTCACTTCTGAGGTTCTTACAACTACATATTCTGCTCTTGTTTAAGACTTCTGAAAAGAAAAAAGAACAAGTAACTGCAAAGCTTAAAACTCATGGATGCTCAAAACTTTGAAAGCATTTGTTTTGTGGAATAGTTTGTCACTTCCATGCAGATATATGATTTCTCCTGCAGAGACTGTAGGTCATCTGCAATAGGAAGAGATATATTACTGAACTGCAGGAGGCAGGGGAGTGCATGGTTAGCTGAGGATTCAAGCAAATCTTCACAGTCAGCTGTGTAACTAAAATTAAGCAGGTTATGTGCAAGCACAAACTTTCTGCATGTTAAAGAAAACATTTTTGGAGGTGGTAGGGCAAAGAAAAGGAGAGAGATTAAACTTTTCCTTCAGTGTTACATTATAGGCAGCTCTGAGTCAAGTTTCTAGCTATTTTGAGCTCTTGCAATGACTTGAATTTCCTTAACCAATGTTTACCAGGAAGAGGTGGTATATTTCATTAGAGTTCACCTTCCTCTAGCCTTACCAACATGCTTCTGGAAACATATTTGTCTGAACACATTGGGTCGCATCAAGAAATCTATGGCCAGCAGGTCAGGGGAAGTGATCCTATTCTACTCCACACTGGTGAGACCCCACTTGGAGTACTGCATCCAGCTCTGGAGCCACTATTACAAGAGGGATGTGGATGTGCTGGAACGTGTCCAAAGAAGGGCCACAAGGATGATCAGAGGGCTGAAACACCTCTCCTGTGAGAATGAGGGATTTGAGGCTGTTCAGTCTGAAGAGAAGGCTTCAAGGTGACCTTATTGTGACCTTTCAGTATATGAAGGGAACCTACAAGAAAGCTGGGGAGGGACTTCTTAGGATGTCAGGTAGTGCTAAGACTAGAGGAAATGGAACAAAGCTAGAAATTGATAGATTCAGACTGGATGTTAGGAAGTAGCTCTTCACCATCAGGGTGGTGAGACCCTGGAATGTGTTGCCCAGGGAGGTGGTGGAAGTCCCATCCCTGGAGGTTTTTAAGGCCAGGCTGGATGAGGCTCTAGACAACCTGCTCTGGTGTGAGGTGCCCCTGCTCATGGTAGGGAGGTTGGAACAAGATGATCCTTGTGGTCCCTTCCAATTTCAACTTATTCTATGAGTCTATGATTCTATAAACACAAGGACCAAAAGTTTGCAAAACCAGTATTGCTTCCCACCCAACACCATCTTGCATTCTTTAGATTGTTGGATACAAATAACTTTACCTCTATGAATATAGCACCCAAGGAGGTGTATTTAGGAAGAAACCACTTGGAATACACAAGTGGAATTTATTACTCTATACAGACTACAGCTCTACTCAATTACTGCTATTCTCAATTGATTTTTAAAAGACTTTAACATGCAGTTCTTTTTGCAAGACTGATGCTGAAGATCATCGGTGTGAGCACTGCTGGGGTGATGAATCATGCAGAACTTTGACAGGCCAGGCCATTTCTATGGATCTAGGCTATCGTGCCATTTTAAACCTCGAATCACATTCCTGTGTCATCTAGTATAGGCGCTCTTGCTCTACCAGGGGGGTTGGACTAAGTGATCTTTTGAGGTCCCTTCCAGTTCCTGACATTCTGTGATTATGTGATCCATAATTTTAAATACAGGTGGCTTGATCTCCCTCAGTACACTTGGGGTTTTTTTAATTATTAATTTAAACTATCTTTTTTTTCATCCTCCTGTTACTGAAGATCTTTCCCTATATCTCTACAAAAACGCCTCTTCAGGTTGCTTTTATTTTCTCTTTCATTTCAATGCTGTCTCCCTCTTTGGTCTCTTCATATTTAATAAAGTATGATGCCTGTAAACTCTTCCTGCAACCCACTACTACCTTTCAGCAGGTGGCACTGTTATTTAGTCTAACTAGCAGGGCAACATAATTAACATGAAAACAGTAAAATACAGGCTCCTTTTTAACAGCATTTCCACCTTGTGCCTAAAAACAGTGCCAGAGTGACTGGAAAAGAATCAGAAAATTAATTCTAAAGTACAAATTTGATAAGAATACATTATTACATGCAGGCTTCCTTTAAAGGGGCTATAGAACCTGTTGACAAACTGCAACTCTTCTCTTCATGATAAAATACGAAAGATATCTTTGGGGGTGAAATTATGGTGTTTACATAGCAGAATTACCCTCCAACCCAAGCAAGTTATTTTGACTTTGTTAATGTCATTTGCTTATAGAAAGCTCCTTAGGACTGCTATAGGTAAGAGTGTGGTGCCTCTGCCTGTGTGTGGTACTGATTCTGTCTGGCACAGGAAGCCTGCTGAGGTCTGCATTGCAGGTTCCTGTAGGTGTCCAGGAAGTCCAGTGGAGAACAACCAAGTGCCCTGCCAATGCTGTCAGAGCAAACATGCAACTTCTGTCAGCTCCAATTACAAGACCATGAATCACGTCTCTTAAGGCTTGCCCCTAGTGGCACTCTGGCTGCAGAAAGGCAGTTGTGCAAGCAGGAGTTTCTCCAGGCTGCTGCCAGCCCCAGTGTTTTTCCATCAGCTCCGTTCTGAAGATCTTTGAGGTGAAAAAAAAAATAAAATCATATTCTATAAGTTTTCTCAGACTGATCCATGCACTTCTACCCGAAAGTTGCTGCCATGACCTTTCTGTTGCAATTAGCACAGGCTATTTTACCTCTGACACATCCTATATCCTTTCAACTTTTCTTCTTGCCAGAGAGAGTACTCATGGTGAGGCTACTGAAATGTCTCCAGTCTTCAGAATGTTATTCTCTGCTGTTGGGAAAAAAATAGGAAAAATGAATTGGGATGGAAAAAAATGGTATGAAATGGTGTGGAGTAGACTCCTGATCAGCAATCAGAGAATGATGAAGGTTTTGAAGGGACCTGTGGAGATCAAGGAGTCCAACCCTGCTGCCAGAGCAAGCCCCTCTAGAGTAGGTGGCACAGGGCAGCATCCAGGTGGATTGACTGCAATTCAGCAAGGGCAAGTGTAGAGTCTTGCACCTGGAAAAGAACCATCCCAGGTATCAGTGCAGGTTGGGGACTGATCTGTTTGAAAGCAGCAAAGAAGAAAAGGATCTGGGGGTCCTAGTTGATGGGAGGTTGACCGTGAGCCAACAGTGTGCTCTTGTGGCCACCCCAGACCAAGAGGGATATAGAACTACTTGAGAGTCCAGTGCAGAGCTACAAAAATAATTAAGGGAATGGAACATCTCACTTATGAGTAGAGACTCGGGGAGCTGGGGCTCTGCTGCTTGGAGAAGAGCAGACTAAAGGGTGCTAAGTGTGAGTGCCAGGAGGATGGAGCCAGGCTCTGCTTGGTTGCCCCAAGACAGGACAAGGGGCAACGGATGGAAGCTGAGGCATAGGAATTTTCTGATAAACACAAGGACAATTTTTTTCCACTGTGAGAGTGCCAGAGCACTGGAACAGGCTGTCCAGGGGGGTTGTGGAGTCTCCCTCTCTGGAAAGATTCAAAACCTACCTGGATGTGCTTCTGTGTGATCTGCTCTAGGTGATCCTGCTCTGGCAGGGGAGTTGGACTGGATGATATTTCCAAGTCTCTTCCACCCCCTGAAATTCTGTGAAAATCAGTTACAAGAACCAAGTCAGGAAAAGAGCAATGCCATAGAATGGTTTAGGTTGGAAGGAAGCTTAGACATCTTATAAAGCTGTATTTTAAAAGAGAAAGGCTGACTGGTGATGGATCAGTTTCCTATGGGATCAGGAAAAGAAGAGCAGTAAGGTCAGCAGAAGCCAGGGGATGTGGAGCAGAACCAGGAAAAGCCATTTCAAGAAGTCTTGCTGCACCCAGCAGTGCCTGTGCTGCCCAATAGCGCTTGCACAATCAGCAACATTGGAAGGCTCTTCTTGGGCCAGGTTCCAAGACATTCTCTTCACCCTGTAGAAGCCTGAACTCCAGCATTTACTCTACAAGTGAGCCAAAAAAGTTCCATTGTCTTGATAAACCTTCTCCCTATCTAACCGGGGGGGCCACCAGGCCCCCCAACCTTTGGTCTCCTCCACCAGTCACCCAGTGTGCATCATGGACACTCACCAGTGATGTCAGGAGGAGGATCCCTCTGCCCAGTTTGGGCAAGCTTGGGACTTGTCTTTCCTGGGGCTGATTATAAAGGGGAGTGGGCAGGGAGGGCAAAGTGGTCACACCTGGGGTGGGAGGAGACTCCAATAGAACCCAGGTGCTCTGGGTTTGGGGGGGGGAAAATGGGAAAATGATGTGTGGGGTGGGAAAGGGGCTGGTATGGTGGAAAAGGGGAGGTGGTGTTGAAAGGGAGATAGAAAGGAAAAAGTTGGAGATGAAAAGAGGCAGATGGGGGAAAAGGAAGGAGATGGAGAGGAAAGGAGGAAGATCTGGGGATAGAGGAAGATGGAGAGGAAAGGAAGGAGAAGGAGATGGAAAGAAAAGAAGGAAGATGGAGAAAAGGAGGGAGAAAAAGGGAGAAGACAAATTAAAAAGGAAAAAAAAAAAAAGAAAAGAAAACTGGCCTGTAGTGTTTGCACTGAACGTGGCCAACCTTCGGTCATTTTTGCTTGGAGTAGAAATCAGGCATCTTCACTGGCTCACTGTGTTGGCTGGAGAAGTGCAAATCACACCTGTCTAAGAGTAAAAAATGAGGAAATAAAGTGTAAAACTAAGAAATAAAAGAGAAAAAGAAAACAAAATACAAATTATAAACTTATATATCCAGCTCACGAGGTGTTTCATCAAGTTCCCCATGAGATGTGTTCCAGTGTGACCTGAGCTAGATTCCAAGGTCCTGCTCTGGCAGGGGGGTTGGACTTGATCTTATGGAGGGCCTCTCCAACCCCTAGCATCCTGTGATCCTGTGATCCTCTCTCAGTCTTTTCTTCTCTAGGTTAGACAAGCCCAAGTCCCTCAGCCTTTCTAGGACACATTGTAGTAACCTTCCTGTATCTGAAGGGGACCTACAGGAGGGCTGGGGAGGGACTATTGACAAGGGCTTGTAATGGCAGGACAAGGAGTTATGGGTTTAAACTGGCAGAGGGGAGATTTAAACTGGGTGTTAGGTAAAAGTTCTTTGCAGTAAGGGCGGTGAGACACTGGCACAGGTTGCCCAGGGAGGTTGTGGCTGCTCCCTGCCTGGAGGTGTGCAAAGCCAGGCTGAATGAGGCCTTGAGCGACCTGTTCTAGTGGGAGGTGTCCCTGCCTATGTGAGGGGTTGGAAATGGATGATCTCTGAGGTCCCTTACAACCTAAACCATTCTGTGGTTATATCTATGGAGGTCCCCTCCAATCCCTAACACCCTGTGATTCTGTGAAAAGACTTCTAAGACCACTGAGTCCAACTGTCAGCTACACCACCATGACCATCATTCCACATCCCAAAGTGTCTTGTCCACTCATTTCTTGAGCACCTTCAGGGATGGTGACTCCACCACATTTCTGGGTAATCTATTCAAATGCCTGACCACTCTAAGGAAATATTTTGTTATTTCCAATCTAAACCTCCCCTGACACCATTTCAGCGCATTTCTTCTCATCTGCTCACATGGTACTAGAGAGAGAAATCACAGAATTGCAAAAACATGCTGCTTGGCAAAGCCTCTCAGGATCATCAAGTCCAGCCTAGAACCCTACTCTACAAGATTCACCTTACACCATATCCCTAAGCACCACATCCAAACGACCCTTAAACACATCTAGGGTGGATAACTCCAACACCTACCCGGGCAGCTCATTCCAGTCCCTGACCACTCTCTCCATGAAAAACTTTTTCCTAATGTCCAATCTAAACCTCCTCTGCCTCAGCCCGAGGCCATTCCTCCTTTTTCTGTCTCCAACTACCTGTCAGCAGAGCCCAGGAGCAGCCTCTCCACGACATCCCTTCAGGTAGTTGTAGACAGAAACCTGACCCCCCATCTCACTGCAACCTCAGCTATAGAGAGTTACAAGGTCTGCGCTAAGCCTCTCCAAACTGAACAACCCCAGTTCATAGAATCATAGAATGGTAAGGTTGGAAGGGACCTCAAGGATCATCTAGTTCCAACCCCCTGCCATAGGCAGGGACACCTCCCACTAGTACAGGTTACTCAAGGCTCCCTCCAATCTGGCCTTGAACACCTCCAGGGAGGGAGCATCCACAACCTCCCTGGGCAACCTGTTCCAGTGCCTCACCACCCTTACTGTAAAGAACTTCCTCCTAACATCCAGTCTAAATCTCCCTTCTGCCAGTTTAAACCCATTGCCCCTTGTCCTGTCGTTGCAGGACCTTGTAAATAATCCTTCCCCAGCCTTCCTGTAGGCCCCCTTCAGATACTGGAAGGCCACTATCAGGTCCCCTCGAAGCCTTCTCTTCTCCAGGCTGAAGAGCCCCTACTCTCTCAGCCTGTCCTCATAGGAGAGCTGCTCCAGCCCTCTGATCATCTTTGTGGCCCTCCTCTGGACCCGCTCCAACACTTCCATGTCCTTCCTGTGGTGAGGGTTCCAGAACTGCACACAGTACTCCAGGTGGGGTCCCTCAGCTGTTCCTCATAACACTTGTTCTCTAGATCACTCACCAGATTTGTTGATCTTTTCAGTTTTATGGTGTTTAAACATTCATTTAAATATGTATTGTGGTAACATCCTATTATCTCCGTTGCTTGGACAATTCTTTGCTTATCAGAAGAGTTTTCACTTTTTTGTTGGTTTTTTTTTGCTTGTTTGGTTTTTTGTTTTTAGTAAAATGAACAAAAAGAATTTGGACACTGAGAGATAAATGAGATTACTAGAGATTTAATCTAGTTTGCTGGTTGTGTAAGGAAATCTTATTTGTGAGATCAGAACTGAACAGTATCTTTTGTGTTATTGGTCCAGCCATGTAAAAGACATGGAAAATGCAGATGGAAAACACAATTGGTACTTTTTGAAGCAGCCAGGATATGACATATGTCAACAGTGTCATTTATTGTTAACTGTTATTGTTCCTTTGTGACATGATAGGTGTAAGATTCTAAAATATTTAGCATTTCAGAAATGCACTTCAGTGTAATGTGGAGAAATCAGATTTGTGTTCTTTGCTCAAATAAGCCAACTAGAAGTGAATAAGGCTGTTTGATGATAAGGTTTTGATCGAGCAAATTAGTTTAAACTCTGTGAATAATTTTCCATCTTTACATCACCTTGTGTTTCAGTAAAAATAATGTCTTACTGCCAAAATATTTGTCACCTGAAATCAAATTTGGATTTTAATGTAAAAGACCTAAAAGATGAAGATTTTTAAGTGTTCTGTTGTAAACCTCAAAAGGATACATGCAAATTATTTTGCTACCCTCTTTATGTGCACAGATAGGTTTCTTTCCCTTCTACCATCGAAAGCTGACCTAAATTGATTAATTACAGGCAAGAGTTTCAATGTTTTGTATTCTTCTTTGACTCAAACATCCAAAAAGAGGAAGCATACACAAAGAAAGATTTTATTAGCATATTGAAAGAGGTAGAAAGCATAATAGAAACAAGTGCCTTTCCCTAATATTAGGTAACAACCTGATTCATGGCATAGAAGTGTTTAAACTACTGAAGTACTTCACAACTATCGGCATACCATAAATGTTACACATCTCCACCATAGACTTTATTTGGTTTACTCTAAACTTATTAGAACTCTTATTTTTACCCATGTCGTTACTCTTTGAATTAGTGAAACTTAATACAAGAAACTATCCATTACATGAGACTTCTTTTAATACCTTCAAAATTCTTCACCATGTTCCTTCCATCTGCCTTTTTTATCATGGAATCAGAGAATGTCAGGGGCTGGAAGGGATCTCAAAAGCTCATCCAGTCCACCCCCCTGCCAGAGCAGATCACACAGGAATGCATCCAACCCTCCTGCCAGAGCAGATCACACAGGAATTCATCCAGGCAGGTTTTGAGCATCTCCAGAGAGGAAGACTCCACAACCCCCCTGGGCAGCCTGTTCCAGTGCTCTGTCACCCTCACTGGGAAAAAATTGCTCCTCATGTTTAAATGAAACTTCCTATGCCTCAACTTCCACCCAGTGCCCCTTGTCCTGGCATCAGGCATCACCCAGCAGAGCCTGGTTCCATCCTCCTGTAACTAATGTGCAATATTGAAGAAGCTTTGATATAGTTTTGAGACAAGAAGTCATTCTAATGAGTTCTGGTTGCTGCAAATAACAATCCTCAAAAAGACCAATTTTAGCCTTTAACACATAGTTGGAGAGAGCTACTCATTTCAGACATCCTCTACGCTTTAATTACTCATGTTTCTATACAAGTAAATGAAATTATTTAAAATTTATAATGTCAGTTTTTCTTAATATTAAAAACTACTTTCTGTAACTTTTTTATTCTTGTTTTTGATGGAGGATATTAAATCTGAAGTAAAATAATCCTTACCTGCTGTAGAACATCAGATACAAAAACTAATTAGCACATAGCAGTAAACTACCTGCCTAAGCAATTTGTGCCTGTTATGCTTTTGACAGTGACACTCTTTGTGAATCACAGAATCACAGAATTATTAAGGGTGGAATAGGCCTCTGAGATCACCAAGCCCAGCCTATAACCTAACACCACCACATCGACCAGACCATGGCACGAAGTACCACATCCAATCTGTCCTTAAACAGCTCCAGGGACAGCAACTCCACCACCTCCCTGGGCAGTCCATTGCAGTGTCTAATTACCCTTTCCACGTGGAAGTGCTTCCTAACATCCAACCTAAACCTCCCCTAACACAGCTTCAGGCCATACCCCCTCATCTTGTCACAAGATGCCTGGGAGAAGAGCCTGACCCCCGCCTTACTACAAGTTCCTTCAGGCAGCTGTAGAGTGTGATAGGGTCTCCCCTGAGACTCCTCTTATCCAGGCTAAACACCTCCATCTCCCTCAACCTCTCCTCATCAGACTTTCCCTCCAGTCCCCACCCCAGTCTCATCATCACTCCCTTCTGGACCTGCTCCAGCACCTCAATATCTTTCTTGCAGTGAGGGCCCAGAGGTGCGCACAGTGCTCAAGGTGAGGCTTCACCAATGTCAGTAAGAGGGCAGAACTGCATCCCTAGTGCTGTCACCCACACTATTCCTGATGCAAGCCAAGATGGCATTGGCCTTCTGTGCCACCTGGGCACACTGCTGGCTCATGTTTAGGGTTATTTTTTTTTACTTATTTAGGAGGAAATCCTTTGTTTAGAGGGTGGTGGTGATGGTTCTACATTATAGAAGATACTGAGAATTGTGTCCACCTAGTAAAAGGCAGAATGTGTTCAAACACAACAAATCTTTGGTTTTCCTTGTCAGATGATATTTAACTGTCTGTGTTGCTTCTAAGGAAATGCATGGCTGAAGTATGGGTAAGAGAATCCCATATTTCAGCAGCATCAGGTTTGCATTTTCATTCTATAAAATTAATTCAAATATGAAAGTTGATTTTTAATCAGATGTATGGATGGTAACTCAGTTAATGATGCTACAAAATTATTTCCTAGCTGTAATAATGTAGTTGTAGTGTATTGTAACTGGTATATCCTAAATAGGAAATAAGGGATGGCATTGATTTGGACACTTATAGTTAAGTGTATCTCAAGTAGGAGGACTGCAATTTATTCACATGATTAAATACAAAAAAGCAAAAGCTTTTTTCAGGGCTATTAATAACTGACTGAGGAATCTACTTCTATAAATTCTGAGGAGGCATACGGTAAGGAATCTGTTCCAGTAATTATAGTGGCATCAGTTAAATCAGTGCTGCACTGAACAACAGCAATGCATGGCATACTGTACCAGGGTAAAGCATATGCTTACATCTATCAATTATATGTTATAATAAGCTTTCTCAGAGGCAATAGGGAAATTTCAAAGCTTCCTCTCCTTCTCTTTGGTTAAACTTTCTGCAAGGAGCTTGTTGCAAATCCGTATCAAAAAGTAAAATGTTGTGAGCCCTGGATGCCAGAGGAGATTTATGACAGGTTGACCAGAGACTTCAGTGAGATTTGGAAAATTTTACTGGTATTTTATTATTAGACACAGTTCCAGTGCCAGCAGGGTTCTTTGTGGTGCTGAGGAACTGCTTCAGAGTGACAGGACTAGTAAGCTTGTAACATGTTCATATAATCCATAGGGAAGAAGTACAAGAGTTTTTATGAAGCTGATGCAAAAGTGCTGGGTAACTGAACATGGTTCAGGACCTTTACATGCTCACGACATGATGGTATTAGGCATCCTTGAATTGTGGACATAATTAAATTTGCCTCTATAATTCAAATAGGCAATGAACAGTTTACTAAAATTATTCAATTCAATAAAATAATTCAAACAGGCAATGAACAGTTTACTAAAATACATCCTCTCGGTTTAAACTTGGTGTTAATGCTGGACCAGTGCACTTTTAGTATTCTAAGGTAAAGTAGCACTTTGACTTTTTCTGTGTTTCTCCTGTTTAGACTTTATTTTATATATATATATATTTTTCTTTTTTTTTTTTTTTTTTTGNTTTCCCTTTTTAACTTTTTTTTTTTTTTTAATTTATTTTTTTTTTTTTTTTTTTTTTTTCTAAAGAGCAGTTGTGATGTTAAGCCTCTGTTGGTATTCCAAGCATTTACTTACCACATCTCCTACAACTTGTAATAGTTGAGGCACTTCTGCAGAGGTTTGTGACAGAGCAGGGTTTGTTTATACTGGCAGCAAGAAACATACAGAACTTGATATAATAAAAGTATAGATTACATATTCTCTTGCTCCAGGAACATTTGATTATTGCTTTCTATCCAGTGGTCAATGGTTTCAGCACACCTGTGGTTTGCCTTCTTCCCTATTTCTCTACCTTGCAGTTTCCCTAGTCTGTAGCTACAGCAGAGAGCAATAACCCTCTCCTGCACAGTGACCACCAGTTATTTGGTTGACCCCTTTAGTTCCAATGATGTTTTGAGACTGTACCTACGGTCCAGTGTAGATCACAAAATCACAGAAACACGCAGGTTGGCAAAGCCTCTCAGGATCACCAAGTCCAACCTAGAACCCTATGCTACAAGATTCACCTTAAACCACATCCCCAAGCGCCACATCCAAACTACCCTTAAACGTATCTAGGGTGGGTGACTCCACCACCTCCCTGGGCAGCTCATTCCAGTCCCTGACCACTCTCTCTGTGAAAAACTTTTTCCTAATATCCAATCTAAACCTACCCAGTCTCAACTTGAGGCCATTCCCCCTTGTTCTGTCTCCATCTACATATGAGCAGAGCCCAGGAGCAGCCTCTCCATAACATCCCTTCAGGTAGTTGAGACAGCAATGAGGTCTCCCCTCAGCCTCCTCTTTTTCAAACTAACAGTCCCCAGCTCCCTCAGTCACTCCTCATAAGATTTGTCTCTAGGCCCTTCTCCAGCTTTGTTGCCCTCCTCTGGACCTGCTCCAGCACCTCCACATCTCTCTTGTATTGCAGTGCCCAAAACTGAACACAATACTCAAGATGTGGCCTCACCAGAGCCAAGTCCAAGGGGACAGTCACCTCCCTACTCCTGCTGGCCACAGTATTTTCAATACAAGCCAGGATGTCATTTGCCTTCTTGGCTGCCTGGGCACACTGCTGGCTTATATCCAGCTCCTGTCTATTACAACCCTTAGATCCCTTTCTGCCAGGCAGCTCTCCAGCCACACTGCCCCAAACCTGTAATGTCACTTGGAGTTGTTGTGACCCAAGTGCAGGACCTGGCATTTGGCCTTGTCAAAACTCATCCCATTAATGTTGGCCCATTGATCCAGCCTATGTGTAGGATGATATAGGTGATTACAGAGAACCTTTCTATCTTCCCTGAGATTGCTGCTGCTTCTCCATTCAGAATGACTTGGATAGTAGTACTTACCCTCACAGAAGCATCTCCTGGTTTTGACATCTAATCACTGGGTATCAACATAACTTACTTTGTACAGCATCTATCTGCCTTATAAAACATATATTCCTCTTCTGGTAAAGAGAGGAAGAAACTGTGTTCTATCATAGAAAGGTTATGGAGCCAAGTACCAATCCAAAACTCAAAATCTCCTCCTTTCTCCTGGTAAATAACTATAGTGCAACTAATATTAGGAGAAGTGGACAAAAGAGCAGAGCTTCAGAAATAAGAAAGAATTATTTTAAATCAATGTTTAATGAAAGCCAGAGCACAGCAATTAAGAAGTGTGCATCCTCTGTACTTTCAAATAGAAGTCGAAATTTCACCAAAATAAATTTTTGGGCAAATGACTAAGACCACTCTTTTTGTGTTCTGTGCTTTCCCTTACCATAAAAATGGTCAGGAATATCTCTGTTTATGTCTCAGTTAAAGGTTGAGTAATCTGCACTGAGATATCTTGGTTTGTCAAAGAAAACATGGATCTGGTCTATCTGACAGTCATCTGTTCCCGAATGATCATGAGGTTTCACGTGAGATGGGACTGTTTGCCTCATCTGTGGTAGTGTGCAGCCCTTTGGCTGTATGGCATCTACTGTGTAAGACTACAGCTCTGTTATGCTGTCTGTTTGACCCAAACACATTGTTCTATGAAATTCCAGAGCTCACTGACAGAAAGCATGCTGAATGCACCCTGTGCAATGACTGGGAAGTGTATCAACTGGAAATAGAAGCCTCTTAAACAATTGACTAAATTATTAGTTTATTCCCGCTGCCCTGTAATAGCAAGTATCATACAAAAAACTTCACTGGTCACTAAAAAGCCACAGAAGTAAATCTACTCTAACAACTCAACACAGATTTATGTCAGCATGTAGTGAACAGGCATTTTCTTTCCTTGTAGTTATGCCATCTTGTGTTCCCTGCCTTTCCAACTAGCCCTCCTTCTCCTCCCACATGCAGTCAGACACAATCACACAAATGTAACTGACAATTCACAACAAAGAGCAAACCTTCACATAAATCCTCGGCACAATTCTCTCTGCTGACACAAGAAACATAAAAATATAGTTTATCACAGTTGCCAGCTTCTAAAAATCACCAGTCTTGGTTGTTTTAAATTTACAGGAAAACATTCAAACACTTCTAAAAGTAACTTGCCTTTAAACTACAGACTGTAGAATTTTTTCAAACATGACTTTTTTTCCGCATATATAAGCAGATGGAAACATTTGTTTTCTGTTTTGTTTTATTTACAGGGGGAAAAGAAGGGACTCTCTCACTGCAGTAATTCTCTCTCCAGTTTCAGAAGTCATCATTTTACTTTCAAAGCCTTCAGAATTCTCTTGCAGTTGGTAGCTTTTCAACTCTTTAACCAGCTTGCCCTTCTCCTTTAGCAGTTATTTTATGTCAAACCCCTGCTCTTTATTTTCATATGTAAGCCTCTTACAGCATGTCCTTTCTTTAGTTGTATCTTGTAATAAGCAGACCAACTTCTGTGACTCACTGGGGTTTGAATGCAACATTTTTGGGTGCTTTCTCTTATTTTTAGCATTTACTCTTTCATCCCTACAGTTGTTCTGTAAAAATCCATGCAGTCCTTATTTCTTCTTTTTTTTTTTTTTTTTTTTTCTTTCCCCAAACCATAATTTGCCTTTGCTGAAAGAAAAAAAAAGGCTGAAAGAAGCCACAGAGTTGTGGTCAATGGGATGGAGTCTAGTTGGAGGCCTGTAACTAGTGGGGTCCCACAAGGGTCAGCACTGGGCTGCCCAGGAGGGTTGTGGAGTCTCCCTCTCTGGAGATACTCAAAACCTGCCTGGATGTGTTCCTGTGTGATCTGCTCTAGGTGCTCCTGCTCTGGCAGGGGAGTTGGACTGGATGAGCTTTACAGGTCCCTTCCAGCCCCTGACATTCTGTGATTCTATGAAATTGTTGCAGGACAGAACTCAGAGATACCAGATACCACCTGGAGCCACTCCTATTTGAGTGTGGACATCCATAATCTACCAACGAAACTCAGATGTGAAGCTGACCTTTAACAATTCAAACCAATCAATTAGGTGAAATGAGACATTACAGCTAGAAAAGGATTAACTGTTTTCTGCTTTCTGTGCTGATTAATTTCAGTGTAGTCAACCCATATGAGGAAGTGGATTGTTCTTGGGAAGTACCTGCACTAGAATTCATTAGAATTGCTAAGTTCCTTATAAAGGTGTGCTTAACTGCTGAGACTCCCATTCACTCCCAAGAGAAAAAAAGACTTTTTGGTGTTATAACTCTGGATAAAAGTTTTTGGATAAACAGCAAGCCTTACTGCTTACCAAAGAGACATCTAAACCTTCCTGTGTATATAGCTTTGTAAAGTCATTCACAACAGTTCAAATTGATCGAGAAGCTGTTCAGCTCAAAGCCAAAAAATACCTGGTTGAAAGGATAAATTGTCACTCGTCTTAGTCTCCAGCGTTGTAAGTCAGTCTGTAAAAAAATCATGCCTCCTGTCTTTTTCACTTTCTCCTCTTCTCCCTCTTAAACAGGGTGAAACAAAACAAAAAAATATTCTGATTATGAGAAACTAAAGCAGAACTTTGTAGCATTATTCAGTTCATGGAAAGTTCAGTTCTGTCGACTTTGTGCTGCTGTGTTAGGTCAGTTTCTTTTCCTAGGCTTATTTCTTTTGTTAGGCTTGTTTCTTTTCCTAGGCTTGTTTCTTTTGCTAGGTTTTTCCTGAGGGAAAACAGATGAACTCTTGAGAGAAGTTTGGTGCAGCTTGTAGCTATGTCAAAAAGAGTTCAGGTTTCAGGAAAAGCCAGCTTGTTTGCTGCCAAATCTAATTATTACAGCTTTAGTGAATGTGCATATGTCTGGAAGAATGAATGCATGCACTTTTATTAACATGTCAAAACATGTGGGATGACAGCTAGATGGTTAAATATTTCTGCTTATGTGTTTCAATTGAAATGATCTTTTTTTGTTTGGTTGGTTTTTGTTGTGAGTTTTCATTTATGTGAATGGCTTTAATGAATTATAATTAAAAAGTAAAAACCCAACAACCAAACATAAATATTCATTATCACTTGCACACTAATCCAAAATGCTTGATGCAGAGACACAAACAGGCTAGTGTACGTTAAGGAACTTAAATAAAACCTTGGAAGTTTCTGCTGAGTTTGACTTTAAAAACAGCTCTTTCCAAAGAACAGAACTACTGCAAAGAGCCAGCCAAAGCTTTTTAAAGGTTTTAAGTGATATATTATAGTTTCAGAATATATTTTTGGTCTCTGAAAGTACTAGAATTTCAATTACTAAGAATTTCAATGAGTATACACACATTATTATAATAAAATACAATCATAGAATCTTTTTGGTTGGAAAATGTACCCTTGTGGCCAGTAGAGCAAATGACATCCTGGGCTGCATCAGGAAAAGTGTGGTCAGGTCTAGGGAGGTTCTTCTCCATCTCTCCTCTGCCCTGGTGAGACCACATCTTGAATACTTTGCCCAGTTTTGGACTCCCCAGTTCAAGAGGGACAGGGACCTACTGGGGAGAGTCCGAGGAAGAGCCATGAGGATGAGTGGAGAACTTGAGCATCTGCCCTATGGAGGGAGACTGAGAGCCCTGAGACTGTTTAATCTGGAGAAGAGAAGGCTGAGAGGAGATTTGAGCAATGTCTATCAATACCTGAGGGGTGGGTGTCAAGTGGATGGGGCCAAGCTCTTTTTGGTGGTCAGCAGCAATAAGACAAGGAGCAATGGCTACAAACTGGAACACAGAAGGTTTCACTTCAACATGAGGAAAACGTTCTTCACAGTGAGGGTGACAGAGCCCTGGAACAGGCTGCCCAGAGAGGTTGTGGAGTCTCCTTCTCTGGAGACTTTCAAAACCTACTCAGATACATTCCTGTGCAAACTATCCTAAGGGATCCTGCCTTGGCAGGGCAGTTGGACTTGATGACCTCTGGAGGTCCCTTTCAACCTCTAAGGTTCTGAGGTTCTGTGATTCTGTGATTCAGTCTGTGCTGGTTTGAGGCTAATTGGAATATTT
>VWZE01010271.1:0-21442 GCA_013396675.1 Eubucco bourcierii
CACTGGGTTTAAAGCAGCAGTGGGGAGATTTAGACTGAATTGTAGAAGAAAGTTCTTTCCAGTGAGGGTGGTCAGGCACTGGCACAGGTTGCCCAGGAAGGTTGTGGCATGATTTTTGCCAGTTATGATTTTTGGTAGCTCCTACAAAATCAAGTGATAAATGCAGACAAATTTTTTGAAAAAGCCAGGCTCAGTTTTATTAATGTAACTTTTACTCACAAACTCTTCAGTTCAATTTTAGCAAGGCTTTAGTCCTCTCCCTCAGTTTAAAAATAATGAAAAAAATATGAGGTGAAATTAGGTGGGCATGGACCCCCAAGCAAGCACCACTCACAAACCATCAATGACTTAGGCAACAAACAGGAGATACACACCAAATGGGAGACTCAAAGGAGTTTGGCCTATAAACAGAATATTCAAAACATGCACTTCTAGCAAGTCGTTAACAAAAAAATTTTAGAACACAAAACATGAGTGAGACCTTGAATCACAGTGGGAAATAGGTTGGAGATCCAAGTTAAGAAATTTTGGAAAGAGTAGAAGCAAATTAAAAGACAAAAAGTAATCAGGTTCAAAAATTTTGCATTTAACTATGCAAATAGAAAATGAACAACTGCCCTTCCTTTTGTAACACTGCAGGAAGTGTCCAAAGGACATAATGTATCACAGACTTAAGTGCTTGTCAACAACATACTTAATATAAATGGGAATGCTGTGTTAAGAATTGTTTTTTACTGCCTCATTTATACACCAGATGTACCCTGCATCCTTCCAGACTTCCACACTTCCAGAAAGACAAATGCAATTTGCATCCGAGGAGCAGCAACAAGTCAAATCTAGGAAATGAAATGTTTAATGAAAGGGTGAAGAACTGCATGTGTCTCAGTAAGATAAAACTAAAAAGGGTTAGTTATCAGTCCTCAAGTGAAGGTACCCAAAGCCAGGTAAAAGTTCACCTCTTCTCGTTGCACATGTAGCCCAAGGGTAGTTGAGCTTGTGAAAACCTCCTTCAGTAGTGAGTTTAAGGTGTCCAGAAAGACTGCTGGAATGTGAGTGTAACAAATACCGTATTTAAGCAGAGCACTAATCTAGATCACCACTCAGGCTCATGATCCTCCCAGCTATATTGGCATTCACCCAACATAATCAAAATCTCACCCTAAAATTAACTCCCTCTACAGCACAGCAGCAGTGATTTGCAGAGAACAAAATAAAAGAACATCCACACTTTCTAAATGTTAAAAGTCTCCCTTTTCCCATTTGAAGACTTTAAACATTTAAACAGCTGATACAGAAACTGAACATGGATTATTTCCAAGTGATACACTGAGTGAAGCAGTACTATTATACTGTGCTGAGCTTAATGAGCTGGAGAGTAGAACTAACATTACAATCCACAGTTAGCAATTTACAAATTTGCAACTCTTCTATGTAAGTTTGGGGCCACAAAGCAAAGCACATAGCAAAATATTTATTTAGGACACTAAAGCATTATTAGCAAAGCAACACAGATGGTAAACAAAGCAGACTCACCTTCCGCAATTCAATCGTAACTTCATTTCTGTGTCTTCTCATAGTCTGAAAGCAAAAAAAATTAAAATTATTTGTATGCAAAGAAAATAGCATTGTTTAAAATCACTTGGTTTTAGATCAAAAGTAAAGTTACTCATAAAAAGATAAGGAAAATAGTGTGCATAATTTGTAACTCAATCTTTCCTAGCAAGATGCACAAGTCTTTTTTTAAGATTGTACACTTTACTGAAATCTTTGTCATAAACCACAATAGGTATCCCAAAGGCAAACACTGACTTTTCCATGAAGTTTCACTTAAAGGACTGTCCAGGTGTTTGTATGTGCACCCCAAACCCAGCAGTAAATACAATTTAAGACAGTGTGATCGCATTCACAGCCTAAACACGTAGCCTGTGCCAGTTATCTGGCCAAAAATCAACCGTAATCTACAGAAGACAACTGAGTTCAATGCAAACAAGACAGATAAGGCTTGTGGCAAAAAGAAGCGATGTAGTACAGCGGTACTGAGTCTATTTAGAAACCATAGCCTAAATACTGTAAAGGAAAATCAGCCCATAAACATCTCAGCTCCTTAAATATACTGGACACTGCCTACAATGCTGCTTATACCTCTTAGCTAGAAGAGCTACTAGCTAAAAGGATTGGAACTATATAGCTAAAATATTGGAAAAGAACTCTTTTAGCCTACTGAAGACAATCCCTTTAGGTTTGTTCTAAAGTCAGAGGAAAAGACATGTGCTATGAGAATGCAATTCAGAGAAAATCAGGACTAAATGACCGCTGACAGCCTAGAGTAACTAACCACACTAACTAAAATTAGCCTTTTAAAATACTTTGTATGTCCTACACTTGCTACTGACCTTCACTGTTGATATCACGTTTCTTTTGAGTTAGGACAAATAACTTCCCAGAGCTAAAAAGTACAAGTGAAGCACACACAGAAAAGACCAGCACTCCCCATCAGCCACCTAAGGAAGTGGCAAATGTGCTATAAAGCTCTAACAAAAGTACATGAAACAAGCAGACTTCACACCATGAGTCTATACAGAATGTAGCTTCAAGGCTTAGAACATTTTTAGCCTCACTGTTCTCAACTAGTTTGCATAGCAGTATTCATTCAATTATTTTAGGTTGACTTGAGAGTAAAAACTTGTCTTCCTCTATGCTGCTTGATTAACCAACTCACTGAAGTAAACACTGACACAATTATCCTTTGACATCTTTAAGTATGAACCACACTACTTTAAACAAAGCCAAGTCCTCATTACAGTAAGACGACACTGGGCACTACAGCAACTATCAGAAAACTTTTGCTGCCCCCCCCCCCAGTTTCACAAGAATCATTTGATTCTTGTGGCCATCTTAGCCTGCTGCAAAAGCTCAGTATGACAGGACTGGATTACTAAGGAATGGAAGGGGTATTGGGTAGGTAGAAAACAACCCTACGAAAAATCTGAAAAGTCACTGCAGGCAACTAACAATACTTGCCATTCACCATTCCAGTTTTTCATAGAATCATATAATCATAGAATGGTAAGGTTGGAAGTGACTTCAAGGATCACCTAGTTCCAACCCCCTGCCATAGGCAGAGACACCTCCCACTAGGGCAACTCACTCAAGGCCTCCTCCAACCCGGTCTTGAACACCTCATTCTGTAAAACTTTTTTATTTGAATAATCTTAATAACTGCATCAAGTTTCAGGGCACTAAATAGCCTAAAGATGTTTTTCAATACCTCTGCCTCACAAAAACTGCACTTCAGTGGAAACAATGTAGTTATGTCCTCTTATTTCCTTATCTTAGATTTCTGCTGTAAAGCCCTCTTCTCTTCATCATTCTGATAGACACCCAAGCTCTTTACAGAGCTTCCCACTAGTAACACTTCCCCTCAAATGCCCATTTATATTTTTTTCCCAAATCCCAGATTTTAAGTTTCAGTAATTTAAATGATGCAAGGTACTACTACAGAATTTTTGCCTTAGTTACAATTTACTCCTACATTGTTTTTCATTTATCTGTGCGAAAATACTCTAGAACAATTTCTAGAAGAAGATTCGACCAAATGTGAAGCCCTTTAGGGAACAAAAATACATTTGCCACCTATCACTCTTCTGGAGGAAGGGAGATTTAGGGAAGACTATACTATGTTGAACAGTTCAGCAGCTTGATTCTTTGTTCAGGAAAAAAAAAACAAAAAACCACACACACACACAAAAATATCCCCACAAACAAACAAAAAACCCCCACCAGTGTAGTCCCAAGCAGGGCATTACTTTTCATTTAATTTACTCGAAACCCCTTTCTAACAATGCTTTGACAAAAGACAGTCACTCAGAGTCATCTATCCACAAAGACTACTGGGAAGACCCTAAGCTTCTTTCTAACAGAAAATAGTTCACTCGAATTTTCAGTTCGGGTTTTATCTTTGTTTCATACTTCTATTATTTCAGGTCCACTGATCAAACTCTATTAGAGTTCTGTCCAAATATTTTATAGGTTTTTCACTTTTATCAAGTTGATACTCAAAATATTTGACTGTGCCATTATGGTTTTACATTTGAAGTGTAAGAACCACTCATCTTTTTCTCATTTAGCAAGTTATCATTCTTTAGAAATATTATTAAAAAAAAAATTAACTATGTGAACATTTTTGCTGACTAGTAGCATACATTTTCTGACCTTTACTCATATCCCTAAAGCAATTGCCATACTACCTATGTTTTACCTTCGTAGTTGCATTCCTTTTAAACTTACATGTAGTTTGCTCTTTCAAAGCAGCTTTGGTATATTTCGCTTTTTTAACTCTCTCCTCTAAAAAGGCAGAATAGGTAGTACTCAGCATTAAGTGCAGAGCTGGTTCACCATTCACTGAGCAAGTAGGTTAGTAACTGGGGATCTCAGTCAGCCATAACTTCCACAGAACTGATAAATATTATCTGGCCCCTACTGACCTAGTGGTTCCCAGTCTTGGAGTCTCTTCCTGGCACAGCATCTTTAAAAATTTAGCATGTTGGGGTCACCAGGATAAAGTAAGAGTGTAACACACCTTTAGGGCTATGGCCCTCCCACAAGTATTCAGAACTAGTGGTCCCGAAGAGCCAATAGCACATTCTGAGAGTTAAACTTGGTTGCCATGGTTAGATCATGATCACGTGCCTTCAGCCAGATGTAGGAGAGCAGCCCTGAGGAAAGGGACCCTGGAGTCTAGGTTGATGAAAAGCTCAACATGAGCTTGCAGTGTGCACATGCAGCCCAGACAGCCAACCGAGTCCTAGGCTGCATCAAGAGAAGCGTGGGCAGCAGGGCAAGAGAGGGGATTCTGCCCCTTTACTCTGCTCTCGTCAGACCCCACCTGGAGTCCTGTGTGCAGTTCTGGAGCCCTCAGCACAGGAAGGACAGGGAAGTGTTAGAGTGGGTCCAGAGGAGGGCCACAAAGATGATCAGAGGGCTGGAGCAGCTCTGCTATGAGGACAGGTTGAGAGAGTTGGGGCTCTTCAGCCTGGAGAAGAGGCTTTGAGGGGACCTGATAGTAACCTTCCAGTATCTGAAGGGGGCCTACAGGAAGGCTGGGGAGGGACTATTTACAAGGTCTTGCAACAACAGGACAAGGGGTAATGGGTTTAAAGTGGCAGAGGGAAGATTTAGACTGGATATTAGGAGGAAGTTCTTTGCAGTAAGGGTGGTGAGACACTGGTACAGGTTGCCCAGAGATGTTGTGGATGCTCCTTCCCTGGAGATGTTCAAGGCCAGGTTGGAAGAGGCCTTGAGTGAGCTGTGCTAGTGGGAGGTGTCCCTGCCTATGGCAGGGGGTTGGAACTAGATGATCCTTGAGGTCCCTTCCAACCTTACCATTCTATTATTTCTAACCTGACACTTCATGTCCCTGACATATGAGATGACCATTCTATACCAATATATTTAAGACAATGAATTCCACTTCATACACATCAATCCCTGCATTTATAGACCCTACATGAAAAACACATTGTATGAACTGCACATTGGCCTGATTCTCTAGTTTTATGCCTACTACTTAAGATTTGTTGAAACTGTTCCCCCATGTTTTCTTCTTCACCACAGAAGCTTATACACTAGTGATAGACTGCTCTACCATAGCCTTACAAATGTTTGCCATTTTTCCATCCTTGCTTTTAGAGACCATAGTCTTAAGATCAAAAACATGCTTCAACCTCATTTGATTACAGGAAATACAGGTATACATATAGCACCATACTATATCCTGGAGTCTCCTGATGGGTTTTTGCAAACTTCATTTTAAAACTTGCAGGTTAAAAGGCACAACTTCTAATCCCACCTGTTTGGAGGGGGTGGGGGGGGGAGGTTGGCAAAGCTCAAATTTTACTCTCAAAACCCAAACTTCAGTTGTTAATTTTCTTACTGATTTGGCATTTCTTGAAAGGTACATAGGTAAAGCCTGTGTTTCTGATGATGCATTTTAGAAATACAGCAGGTTATCAGCACCTTCCTACAGCCTCTCAAGTAGCAAACACACTATAATCCAGCATCATATAAAAGAAGCAATCTTAAGTACCACTGTAAGTCTCCCTTTAAGGAAGCATTACCATTGTAAGAAGAATGCCACATTTTTGTACCAGCTCCAAGCCTTAGCCATTCAGAGAACTGATATGCATTTGCAAGAGATTTATACAGTACTAGACAGGATAAACACTTTCCCCAGGTAACACAGGTCAGTTAAAACAGGGTGAAGAGACAAAATTATTCTGCAACTTAACCCTATGGATTCATTACCAGCTTTCAGATTGAAAGGACTACCATCTGCTACAGACTATATATGCAAAACTGGTTGAAACCTAGCGAGATGTTACCAGTGGACCTAACAGAGTATTTGGCATCCAGTGTCAGGCTACAACCACTTCTCCGCTTCAAGTAGAAGCAACTTCACTGCAACAGCACATCTTAAAACTCACTCTCAAGACAAACCTGAACTGTTTCAGACTAAAAATATACATTTTAAAAGAAAAAACAAAACAAAACACAAAACCAAACAAACCTTCCAAATCTCAGCATAGGCAAAATTTTACAAATTGCAAAAAAAAAGACAGTTTATTCCTGCAACACCTTAACTGCAAGGTTGCTTGAACAATGCCCAAGGCACAAAGCAAAAATGAGTAATTATCAGTCAGGATGTACAATTAAGAAAAAAAAACATGCAACATATGAAGCAGTGCTACATTACATCTTAATTGTTACACGACTCAAGTCAGACATAAGTTCATAAAGCTTTTGTACCAAGAGATTCCTCCTCTGTGAAGAACGATTGCTTACTAGTGTTTTTGACATAACCATAATGCTGCACCAAGAACAGTAAGTCATGCTACAAGTTAGAAGCATTTCCAATTTCAACTTCCTCAGCATTTTGTTATTTTACAAAATAAACCAGAAAATCTAATAGATGTTGTTAGATAAATAAGCGTTCTCACTTCTCTGAATATTCTTCCAAAGCTAGATACAAAGCATTACCTGCCAAGAGTCTCTCCCTAACCTTCCAATTGAAAGAAAAAAAATAACCACTAGTTCCCTTAAAGCATCTGAGCTGAAATTATTTTCATATGCCAGTAAAGAAATCGCTACACATATTATGGTTGTTGTGATAAGGGTTGCAAGAAAACTTTGTTTCACAGTGATACAAAACACAAAATTGCTATGCTGACAATGAGATTCAAGAGACACTAGACCTTGAAAGTAAAGCAAGTCTCCAGTCCCAAAACAAGGCTTCAAAGAATGCCAGTCCCTGTAGAACTGTCTTTGACACACTCAGTTGGGCAGAAATAACACAGACTATGAGCATCTTCATCAGTTCTGCCATCTCTTCCAAAAACAAGCTGACAAGATACTCAAAGCTTTGTTTGAGAGTCACCTGTGGAGAAGGGAACTGCCTTCCTGATTTTTCAGATGATGGTTTATCACAGAACATGAAACTGTACTTAAAATTTTTTATATCAAAAAGTAAGGGCTAAAAGATAACTCTGAAATTCTGCATTATCAACATAACAGTAACTCTTACCACTAGCCCATTCAAACAATTTTTAAGTGACTGAACATTTGGAATCCTCTTGCTCAACCACAAAGACTGCACAAGTACCATTTGTTAAATTCTGTACAAAGCTGCACAAGATGCTTACTACATGTCAAGGAGCAAGCATTACTACTGCAGCACTACTAGTTGATGCCTTGAGACAGCCTATGAACACCTTCCTGGTAAACAAAAAAAAAAAAGAAATTACTTAGAAGTTTTGAACAGCACTAAGATTTTAAGAGAATCGAGTCCAGCAAGCTTCTCTGGTTTCTTGATCATTCATTTAACATCAACAACAAAAAAAATAGTTTAACTGCATAATTCATTAAACTACCTGCAAAGACAATTCATATAGCTCCTGTAAACCTGAAAAAAAACCACCAAACAAACCTAAACAGACAATAAAAAACTCAAACAAAATAACCAACAGACAAAAATCAAACACAATGAATCCCCAAACCAGTCAGTTGTAAAGTCTAACATACGTTAGAAGAAAACAGTATTTTCCAAAACCCTCTAGCAAATATGTAATGTAGTCTTTATCCTGAGGCAAAAATCCAAACCAACCAACCCAAAAAAAACCCCACCAAAACCAAACACTACAACCAACACCTCAAAGCCCTACTGAAGTTATATAAAACTACAAGAAGAAACTTCAGGCTAACTCAAAAGGACTACAATCACATATCAGACAAAGCAGCCAGAATAACCCTTCCTTCTCTTGAAAGAATGATGTAAAACATGGGTACTGTTTTATGCAAGTTAGACCTCATTCATGATGAAATATTGGAACTAGTCTTTGGGTTTCTGTTAATTTGAATTTTCTACTTCATATATAAAAATCAATTTTAATTGATTACAGGCATTCCAAAATCCCCTAAGTATATCACTCCCAGAGACAAGAAATACTGGCTATTCAGCAAGATTACTTCATCACCAGTTACAGCACAGATCAGAAAACTGAAACTACTAAATGTGTGAATGATCCAACTAGTGAGAAGCTCAAGTCATCACATTCCCTTTGTTATGCTGGGATAAATATTTCTAAAGTGAAATTAAAAATGAAATTCATGTACAAGGTGTTTAGCAATGCAAAATTCTCTATACAAAAAGTCGAATGTTACCACAGTGAGTGGTGTGAAATTTTAAGTTGTGTCAGAAGGAAGATTAAAGCAGAATCAACATTTCATGACTAAAAATCTACCTACCACTGCAACTATGACAACTGGTGCTCAGTGTGGTGTTGCCCAAACTAGCCACCTTATTAAATGGGGTACCTGAGGAGTGCCATCTTTTAATTGTCATATTTACATCACATCCATTGCAACAGGAGTAAGCCTAGAAAATATCAGTCGTGGACAGGCAGGAAATAAATGGTTTTATACCACACAGCATACAGATACTGCCTGTGCAGCTGGTCTGTCAGCTGCCCTACAAGCAGGTAGCTGGCCATCCCTGCTCTTCTGCATGCTTATCAGCTACCAGCTAGTCCAAGCAAGTGGGAAAGCCAGGCTCACCTTGACAAGGTGAACACCACAAACCTATGTCAGTGGATATTCTGTGGATGCAAAAGAAACGTTTTCAGGAATTTTAAGATGCACTTTTTTTTTTACTTTGGAAAGTCAAAAGCGAACAAATTCACTGACTGATTGCAATTTCTCTGCAACTACAAACTCAATGAAAGGTAACAGGTCATTTAAATCTTTATTTCCCCTCTTGCCTTTCAAAAAAAAAAAACAAAAACAAACCACCAAAACCACAGAAGATACATGCTTTAAGGAAAGAGTACCCTAGATAAATAACTGAGACAGTAAAGTAGCTTAATTAAACATAGAGGATACCCAAAGATCTTAGTGTTTGCAAGTCAGTTCCAGACTACTTCCACCTGCCTAACTAAAGGAAAAAGAATCTGATTCAGTTTCAAGAGCTGGATTGGATTTAACTGATACCTCCCCCCTCTTGCATGTAAGCACACCCTAGAGTATAATTTACTTTACACACAGGCGTGATGCGATACAGTGAAAGGAGAAGGTGTTTGCACTGATGAAGCAAACCCTGTTTTTCCCCAGAAACCTTTTTTTATACTGTTTTTTCCTTGTCCCTTCTCTGGCACCTCTTAATGATGAGCATGAAATATGGCAATGCACACAAAAATGCAAGAAGCCTCAGGAGATGGGCTGGGTTTGGGCAGGGAGAAAAAAAAGGCAAGTCCTTGTTTGTATACAAGAGATGATTAAGGTTGGCAGCTGCCTGTTTGGTTAACATGAGAAGTTAAATAGTCCATATTTGCCACAGGAATATACATTTTTAGTATGTGCAAAGCTGAGGCTTAGACTGATGATATTGTTCTATGTGCTCTGGTTCAGCTGGTTTCAGATAAAATCAAAGAGATTGCTGATAGAATGCAACTCTGTTACTCTACCAGTTCACACTTTGAAAGTGCACATAGCTTACTCCAAGAACTGCAAGCAAATAACAGTAAGAGCTACTAAATCTATATTCTGGGAAAGCATCATGATAGTCTGACTGTAAACACTTAAAATCTGAAGGAACTAGGACCAATGATGCTATACACACTGATCTTTTTTTTTTTTTTTTTTTGATAGGACAAGATTTGATATACATGCCAAATGGTTAGTCAGTTAAACCTTCCTGCTATGTTTATTCCTTTAATTACAAGCATCACAGATTATTACCCAGTCTTTTTTTCCCACCAGTGTATGCTCTAGGCTGATGCTTGTTCCTCAAAGCTAGTTTTGAGATGTATTCAATTAGCAAGTGCTCCTCTAAAGCTCCAAGTTGTCCTTCTAAGAAAAACAGTGATGTTCTTTTCAATCATAAAGTTAGAATATCTTCACCTGTGGTTTTGTTATCAAAACTCCATATTAAATTATGCTGAACCACTTAGAAATGCAGGCAGGGGGTACAGATTCCATGGCACAAGCAACAGATCTACCAAAGCAGCCAAATTCACTTACAAGGTGCCTGTTGCCTGACCTGAGACTCCAAGAGAGTTTTATTTCACTTGATTACTGCTTGATCTAAAAGTAATTGCCCCTTTCTTAGAGAAACATTCTACTATTTGGTAGAAAGTATTCAAACTTGGTTTAGATTGTGTGCTGCAGAACATTAAAATTAGAATGTTTCATTCTGACTTGTAACCTTTAAGGCAGTACTATGTACATTACAAGCAGAAAGCAATATTTACACTACTGTCTGTCATGCCATGATCTGTCTGGGATTTGTTCCTCGGGGTTAATGAAGGTCACTGAAGGAAAACCAGATCTTTTGAGTTGGAGCTGCCACAATGTTGGGTGGTTTGCAGGTTTTTTTCCACCCTTCATTTGGGTCCCCTAAAATGAGTATCAAGTTGTTTTTTGCTGGCCAGTTTGTGGCAAGATAATTCACATATCTGAACCTGGCTAGTCACAGCAAACTGGATGCATGATATCCACCACAACTCTTCTTACTTAGTGATGGGCAGTGACTCACTAAAGTCAGATCTGCATGCCAACAAGAAAAGCCACAAGCCTCCAATTACTGTTGCACCTGGAGCTGACTCACATGAAAGACCATCCACATTATCTTCTACTGTTCCAAAAGAACTTGGAAGAAAAGCAACTGCTAAGTTTATTTCTTACCAGCCCTTCTGTAAGCATATTCTTTGAGGTCCTCTCTGCATTTGTTTAACCTGCACACTGAATGACTACCAGCAATAAGTGAGACATGAGCACTCATTTCAGTTTGCATAAACAAGTTACCCAGTATACAAGTAGAGACATATCAAACACCTGAAGTCAAACTAAAATTTCAAAGTAATCCCATAGTATCCCATGTTAACTCATCACTGCTGGTCTGCCAACAGGCAGGCAGCAAGAATCACCAACTCACTCAAAACATTTGTTTTGTCCTGTAGTCCTAACAGGAGCCTGTCCATGCACTGTTCTGAAGCGCAGTGACAAAGCACCACTGCTATGTCCACTTTGGTTAAGTACATATAAGAACCTGTCTGTGGAGTTTGGTCATTTATGCTGCAGTCTAAAAGAAACTACTGGTCTAAATGATACCAGTTTTAAGTTTTCTTTTCCTGTACTTTTTAGAAACAGAAGGGACACTGAAGGCACCAGCTATGCCACATAAGCACCACAAAGAGTGGATAACCAATTACAAATTATTCCTATTTACAATTTAAGTTCAAAGACTAAGGTTTTTTTACACACTCCAAACATACAAGAATTTGAAATTTGGTACATTTTTATGTTATAGGATCTGTTTTTTCCAGTACCCAGATTCCTATTCACATATGCAAACAAGAAAAAGATGTTTGTTACTTGCCTGTACTGCAAAAACAGTGTAGCAGACACCTTAAAATCTCACAGAAACAGATGTTTAACCTGTCCTTAAGGATGCACCTACACATCATCTCTGCCCTCTCCTAAGCTTGTTTTTCTAAGCAAACATCCTTCCCATTCCCCTACCTAAGAGGGGAAAGTACGCTGACCTGTCTATTCAAGCAGAACAGTTGATTGCCATTCCAAGAGCAAGAGTCTCTTTCCTCTTCTATAGCCTAAACACTGCAGGTTGAGTTTTTGCCCAATAGATATTATCAGACACTAAATCCACCACTTGTAATGGCACACTTCATACACAATATTGTCCTTACTTCTGTACACTACAAAACAAAAAAACAGCCAAGAAAATTAAAATTACTGTTTATAGTAGCCAGGCGCAAATATAAGACTAAAATTTTCATCTTTAGATCAGCATAAAGACTTAGATTCTTTTAAATGTAAAAGCTTTCATAAAGTTGTAAAACATCATTTTCAAGAATCTAATCAGAAAATTAGGTGTTTGGTCAGTAAGGCCTCACAGACTTCTGGAGCAAAAGCCACAGAACATTAGACATTCTTAAGCTTGCCAAACATCTATACCAGTTTACCATAGGAAGAAAAACACTGCACACACAAAACCAAACCAACGAAAAACTGAAATAAAAAAACCCCACCACACCCATAAACAACAAAAACCCCCAAACAAACAAAAACCATGCAAACAACAAAAGAAAACCCTACTACATGAAATACTATACAGATACATTCTTGTGCAATCTATGTTTGAACAAAGACTCTCCCTTTCCAGATACTTGTACAGTCTTCCACTGTAATATTTAAGTACTTCTAACAATCATTCCATAATGCACTTCATAAACACCTCCCTGTGAATTGAGAAAAATAAAGTCCTATTGTTCCACCTATAAAATGGGAAAAAATAACTTTAATTTGCATACATTCACAGGGCATCACTGAAAAACAATTCAAGTCCCTATTCTAGTCTGTATTCAACCACAGCAATCTTTTTTTTTGTGTAATATTACATTGCTTAAATCAATTTTTACCCATTTTTGAAAGATATAATCAAAAGGCAAAAAAACCCCAAAACTTAAGCATGTGCTAGCTGCCTAATTAAATCTATGAAGAGATCATTCTGCTCAAGATGCAAGAGAAAACAAATTCAGCTGACAATCAAGGAAGATGATGGAGCCTTATGAATTCAAAAATACATTCCAGCAACACCCCATAATCTTTTAAGAACCTTGCCAGTAATTCTTCTAATTTAACCTTTTCAGTATCAGGAATTCTAGATGTTTCTACTTCAATTCTTAATGTAATATATGCCATGATTCCAAGTTTCTGCCATTTGAATGTTTTGAGTATTATACCTCTTGCCTCAAAGATTATCTTCAGTTTTCCAAAATCTCAACTTATACATCCTCTCTTAAAATCATTTAGCTCTAAGACAATGCTTAGACATTGTGGACAAGAACAAACACAGAACTCCAGACCTCACAGCTGCAGTGCCCACAAAACCACAGGAAACACTGAGCACATAGGTAAAATGGGCCATATCCCCACCAGCAAAGAGCATGGGAAGAGGGTACTGTCAGATTTTGAACTGCATGGGCAGCTCATGAAGTTCAATAGTGCAGTCACATTGACTGCCTGTGTCAGAGCTCTTCAAGCATCTCTTCTTGTCTGGAAGGTTGCTTTTGCTGCTGTTTGTTCAGTGTTACAACCACCACCCATTTCCAGCCTATGTTCTTAAATGCTTGACAAACAGTTGTTAACAAGGTCCCACTTCTCTCTTGATGTGCAAAGCCATCTGTACCAGGTTGCAGGTCAACTTTTTGGTGCATAGGAATCACTACCACTGACTTTGCATCTACAATTTGCATACATGAAAAGAAACAAGAGACCGTGATGCCAAAAATCCTCACGTAAAGACAGTATTTGCTAGTTAGGGTGACTTCAGCTTATCCGAGTGACACAACACCTCTCTGCATTAATTCATCCATTTTGACTTGCACTGTAGTCAATCAAGAAAAGGCAAAGACTAGGACATACTTCTAAGAACTGCAAACCTGAAGTCTCACACCACACTTGTCCAGGAATTCCTTAGTGCATCTCTGATAACTTGGCCACAAGTCACTCTAGTACCCTGTCTGAACACCTGGCCACGTTCTCATGAAGATGAGCTTTCACTATGTTTTACACCAGCAAGTTTGCAATGGGGCTTGAACACTTACTAAAATACACCTCCATCAAGGCTAACAAGTCAAACTATGAGGAAGTAATTTCTCCAAGCTGATTTTGCCAATCAACTATGATTACCTCCAAAGTTCACTTGTTACTGAATCTGACAATAACCAAGGTTAAAAACATCCATGAAGAGATCCTCAGTTGGTCAGACTTAAGAAAATAGGAGGGGAAAAATGTCATTCAGTAATGGATGTTTGAATGGGGAGGAAATAAACTTGTGTCCTCTTCTGCCACCACCGGTTAAATATACACAAACTTTAAAATTTACAAAACAGTTGCTTAGCCTAATAAAGGAGGCAAGTACCAGGTGATCCAGAAGAAACAATATGGAGTTTCACCAGCAGATTCAATGGTGTCAATTTGGCTATGAGTGGATAACAATCCAACAGTTAAAGATTGCTACACAAGGTATACCTTCTCCTATCCACATTGACCTCTTTGAGCCAGCACTGATCTTCTCCAAGCATGAAGGGCTGGCTTGGGAAACTAAGGGAACAGAAAATTAAAAGAAACATGGGGAGCTTTGCAACTAGTTCACTCCAAGACACAGACAATTCCGACGCAGGTCTAACTTTTTGGAAGAAAGTAGCTCTTTTGATCACCTGTCAAATGGAATGCAAAGCCAACAGCTCCTGCTGTAATGGAAGTAATCAAGAATACTCAGTCTCAAAAGTCTCACAACGCCAGGTATTTTGGAGATAACTGATAGAGTCTATCTTTTGATAATATACAGGGTTTACATTTCTTTTTCAAGTCAGTTCACTTGGCAATTTGTCTTTACTACCTGATGACACGTCCCATCAGCTTCAAACAGTTCATTGCCTCTTCTAGCCTGACCTCACAAATTAGATGCTTCATTCCACTTCCAGTCCCACAGTAAACACAAACCTGATCACTTGCTTGTAGCTGATACATCCTCCTGATCACTGTCTTTTCTGATAACACAGTTTGAGGACAAAATGTCCCACTTGGACTTGTGCTGGAAATGCAAAAATACTACAAAATCCTCAAAGAACTTACATAAAAATAGTTAAAGTGCTCTTAAAACTAGTAAGAGTTATATTGCTATCAACATTGACCAGACTTTGACAGTTTACAAGTTAAAAATCAATCATTTAGTAGAAGAAGCTTTTGAGATATCTGTGCAACTGTTACAGTATTAGAAATATACAAGAATGAAGAAAAAAAAAAACTAATTACGAGAAGATTAGCTAAGGCTTGATCTATCACAACAAACAGCAATAATTGGGCCCAAATACAGCAAGCAGCAATCCAAATCATCTTCTGAAGATTATATTCACCATGAGATGCCATCTCATAACTGTTTTCTCCACAGGTAGTTCTGAAATAAACAATGACTTCCTAAGGTATCTGTGGCTTTAAATGCTTTAAAATCAATACATTCAACTCATTTCGAGCTTCACAGGGAAAATAAAAGACAGTATATCTAGGTGGATTCATTAGGTGTTTGTTTTCTGCCAACAGTTGCTAACATTTCACAGAACTGTACTATTTACTTGTAGACTAACTGAAGTTTAGAGAATTCCACAGCAATATTAACCAAGGAGACTTCTTTTCTACATCTATCTCTTGCTTCCTACCCATGTAATTATTGCCAAAGATCTACATCTGTATTTTCCCAAGAGTGTATGTAGTGGCCTGAAAGAGTAATAAAGAAGTTGCAACAGTCACAGCATGGAAACTTTGCATAGCAGTACCCTGTCTTATATTAAACCCAGTTCCCAACATGACAAATCCAAGTGCCAGGTGGCACACTTTGGCCACAACAACCCCATGCAGAGCTATAGGTTGGGGTCAGAGTGGCTAGAGAGCAGTCAAACAGAAAGGGATCTGGGGGTGCTGATTGACACCCGCCTAAACATGAGCCAGCAGTGTGCCCAGGTGGCCAAGAAGGTCAGTGGCATCCTGGCCTGCATCAGGAATAGAGTGGCCAGCAAGATCAGGGAGGTCATTCTCCCGCTGGACTCTGCACTGCTTAGGCCACACCTTGAGTACTGTGTCCAGTTCTGGGCCCCTCAATTTAACAAGGACATTGAAGTACTTGAATGTGTCCAGAGAAGGGCAACGAGGTTGGTGAGAGGTCTTGAGCACAGCCCTATGAAGAGAGGCTGAGGGAGCTGGGATTGTTTAGCCTGGAGAAGAGGAGGCTCAGGGGGGACCTTCTTGCTGTCTACAACTACCTGAAGGGTGGTTGTAGCCAGGAGGGGGTTACCTTCTTCTCTCAGACAACCAGTACCAGAACAAGAGGACATAGTCTCAAGCTGTGCCAGGGGAAGTTTAGACTCGAGGTGAGGAGAAAGTTCTTGACTGAGAGAGTCATTNCGCTCTCACTTAAAACTGCTGAGTTTCACCCAGTATGGTTATTTGCTACTGGGACAGCAGCCACAGTACCTCAAGCCAACTTAAATCAGCTGTTACAGCCTTACCCCCAGGCCTCCTTTTTCCAGTATCCACTCCTGCACCAAAGTGAAAAGCAGAAGGACGATCAATCTGTAAAAGCAAGCTCCTGAAAGAAACTGAATTGTTGCAAAGTAGATGGGAATAACAGGCTTTCTGAGATTGCTACAAGCATTATTTATTTCAGACAATGTTTGAGGGGAGTAGGGGGAGACAGTAAAACCAGTCAGTGCAGAAAAAGAACAGCATCAAGATCTGAACTGGTAGCAGTATGTGTGCTCATTCTTTATATTGCACAGCTATAGTACCTCCTTCTTCCCCAGGTGCTCAGAGACTGCACAGACCTGGCATCCCCAGAATGTCTTGTCTTCTGCTGGCAAGGAAGTCATGGCAGCATGACAGAAAAATGTGACTAAATTCCAAGCATCCTCATGAACTGGATCCACACTGTTAGTAATATAGCAACAGCAAATACACCAAAGCTGACAGAGTTGATGATGGAGATCTGGGCTAAGCCCACTTTCTTCCTCTGCCTCATATGGTGTCTAGATGCTGAAGGTACAGAATAAAAATGGATCCCTTTAAATCCCTAGACCCAAAGGTGATACAAATGCCCTTCCCTCCCCTAGGGAGGGGAGCAAAGCAAAACTAGGGAAAAAACATTCATGCCCAGAACCTCTGAAGCTTAAACTCAAAAGAGGAGTGAAAGACAACAGAGTAGCTATGTGTTTTTTTTGTAACTAGTCTTCAACAAACTTCGGGTTAATCCTATGGCCTAAGCGACACAAGTTGGAGGACTTGTGTTGTTATGATTAGGAACATGACAAATACAGAAAAAGAAAATTTTAATCCCAGTCACTGGAGTGTTTTTACAGAAAGTTATTTAGGTTACAATGCACATACTCCTCACTAGCTGGTTTTGTTTCCCTTTTTGTTTGTTTGATTTTAATAAGGGGCTTTATTCTTGATGCAGTATGCATTTTGCTAATTACATGACCACATAGGCTCACTGTATCACACATAAAAACAACATATAAGTCATGCAAACAGTCCTACAAATTACAACATCTCCATTCCTCAAGATTTTTTCCTCAGTTTTAGTGAGGGATGCTGACTAATCTTGACAAAAAGAAATGGGCTGAATTGTTTGATCTGTCACCTTAAAACATCAGAATAGTGAGCCAACATATGGATGTCTGCTATTGTAATAAAGATTAAGTTACACTTCTAGTCCAAGAAGCTGGAGGAGTAAAAAAAAAAAGTGTAAGAAAGATGTTAGTAGGCAAAGAAGGAAGCTGGAGAAATGCAAACAGAAAAAAATATAATAAAGTTTCAAATTAGGTTTTCTAAAAGCTAGGTTAATTAGATACCAGTCTAAACATATAAATGTAATGGTTACATTGGGCATTACAAATTAAGTGATTTCAACTGTTTAATCTTGTCCCTCAATTGTACTGGAATAATCAGGACTGCACATTTACAAGAAATCCACCAAGATTTAAGACTGTGAGCCTAAGATCAGCACAAGAAAGGTTTTTCTTCATGTAAGTGACCATTTTAAGAACCCATTTGTATCTCTGGAGAATGCAACATCGAGAGGATTTTGAGGAGAAACTGTTCTGGCAGTTGTTTGTCCAGATGAAATCACTAGTGTCTCGGCTCTTATCACTCAGCTCTGCAGGTTCAGGTTAGCTCTGTCTGCTGCTAATCATGTCAGTAACTATAAAAATAGAAGAGTCTCAACAAATAAAAGCAAACCCACAAACTCAAAGTGGTTTTACGTAAGTAGCACTTTGCTACTGGCTTTTGATTTTCTTGTTATACCTTCAAAGGGCTAAACTCAAAATCGTATTTCCAGTTCTGCATACACAGCTCTACCTCCTTAACAGAGGCAACAAAAAACTTTAACTTCCACTCGAATGTGAAAGTAGGCAAAGTAAAGTGCACAGCAAAGGGCACAGATTCACAAGTTTTGACTTCTGCTCAACAGATCAGTTTCTTTCCTCTTATAAAAAGAGCCTAGTGAGAAGCTGCATGGGAGTACTGAGGTCTATCTTAACATAAAACAAAAGTACTGGCACATCTTTTGTTTCCCTTAAAGTTGTATTAACAAAAAGATTTACATAGCCTAGCAAACCCAGTAATAAAATATCAGTTAACTACAAATTAAAGAAGTATTCTGGTCTCCCAGAAGAATCTGTACCCAGAGGGGATCAACAGTAACTCCTCAGTATTTATTAGAAGCCAAAGGAAGATTACTAAAGGATATATTCAAGTCCAATGAGTTCAAAGGCAGTGACTGTCTCCAGGCAAAAGGTGACTCAAACGCCACTGTTTTCAAACTTGAAAGGGTATGGCTTTGAGTATTTCAGTAATTCCAAAGGATGTAACCTAAATATCAGACCATGATTTATTACTCCATCATCTTAACCATTTATTTTCTCTTTGGTGGAATTTGACAAAATGCATAGATGCAAATCAAGGCCAACAACAGCACTGATCCCTCCCTGTTTCCAAGGTAGATAAAACCAAAGGCAGGATCTCTATATAAAGACTCCCAACTGCAGCACAGGGACAAGAAGTAATTGCCAGTGGTGGTGAACTACATGTATTTGATTTATAAAATAAACATTTGACAGAACTAATAACTTTCAGCAGATATAAACTGTCCAATCAGCAGTTCAGTCTGTGTACCAGTTTCTAAGAGAAACGCGTAAGTAATGGCAATTATACAGCATTGCTGTACTCCTTCATTCTCAGCTATAAACTTAACTTACATTGTTTTACTTCAGGAAATTTCAGTTAGATAAACTTTACTTAGAAGGGTACTTTTAACACAAACTTGGTTTTGATTATGGTACTTATTCAAGAGTCCAAAAGGAGGTTGAATAGAAAAACTCAGGCATTTAATTTTAGTTGTTTCGAAAGGCACTGACACATTTCTAATCTTCAACAGTTCTTTAAATGAATCTAAATTTAATTTTAAATTAAATAGGTATAGGACTTTCACATTCTTCTGCATTTCATCTCTTTGTTGCCCTTCCAAAAAAAAGATGCTTCTTATGATTTTAGCCCTTTTCAAAACCATGATTTAAAGTTTTAATCACATTAACATTGTGGAGCTATTGACCAAACAGTTTTCTACTCAGAAAGAAGTCACTCAGCACACTGGAAAATAACCCTAGAGGATCTACTTCTCTGTAACAGCAAATACCATATTCCAAAATTACTCCCCTTCAGGAGGAAATGAGAGTTAAGCTATCTTAGCTGGGCTGGTGTAATTAATTTCAGTAAAGCTTAGGCAGTCAACTCCCTTCTTCCCCCCCCCCNCTATAATATAAGCAAGTATGGATGACAGATCAGTTCACACCAGGCATGAACATACCTAACCTTTCCCTGTTTAGAGCTCTGATGGATTCAGGCCAGTGACTGAGAAAGCAGCAACAAAGCCAGCAACCAATACAGGGAGATGAGACAAGGACAAAATGAATGAGGAGCAGCAGGAAGTGCCTCACTGGATGAGAAGAGAAAAAGAAACCCACCACGCCACCTCCTCCTCCTCACCCTGAAAAGCAACTGCTAAACACAAGGATGGGTAATTTTTAGTTACTTTTTAACATTTACTAATGTTAGTTAAAAGTGCTGAAGTTATCACACTCTACATACAGTATTTGCTGTAAGATTCACTGTCATCAAGCTAAACAAAAATCAAAATTAGTTTACACCATGAATGTCATCTTAAAGACACTGCTGCTGCTAAGCCTGACCTGCATAAAATTGTCTCCACCCAAACAATAGGAGCAGAGGTGTGAATTCTGCTAAGGTACAAAACATACTTGCAAATGAGTAAAATATCATCCCTACGGATTACAGAAGTGAATTTAAGCGATAAAGTCAACAGAGGCATGGAAAGCGCACTCAGGTGAAGTCCAAATAATCAGACACATATTTAGGTTTTCACTCTAGTGAATCGTAATCCGATTTCAACCCTAGCCTTGATTTCAGAAAAGATTCCTCATCCTATCTTTCCTACTACTGAAACTTAAACGTAAGGTTGATTTCCTTCTTTTTCAATTACGATTAGAATTGAAGATGTCACCAGCAACGGCACACACATTGAGAAGACCTTCGCAGTCTCTCCAGAGAATAACTTCTCATCACCTAGCGCCTCTCAAATTCGGGGGAGTAAACTACTACCCCATTAGTCTTAGTAACCACCACAGTCCTTCCCGGTTTAGACGGAGACACCCAGAAAACTATTACTTGTGGGCTACCAATTCAAAATAAAACAAAATAATGTTGATTTAACGCAGTACAGGGAGTAAAATCGGTCAGCACTGTACAGTACAGCATGGGAGCAGCCCCTGCCTCCAGCATAGGCCTCCGAGTGCGGCACCGGCACAGCGGGACACAGAAGCACGGGCAGGGCAGACCCTCGCCCCAGCGGAAAGGCTATTACCGCCCAGAGGGGCTGGCACAAAAGGCAGCCGGCACCATTGTCCACCCCATCCGAGCCCCGACCCTGCCGAGGACGGGGGAGGGGGCGCGGGCAGGAGGCAGGACTGTGAGGCAGCTGGAGTGGGAAAAAGGAACGCGACGGGAGGAGGGGACGCGGGGCGAGCGGGGGATGGTATATCCCGCCGCCTGCCGGCCCCGCACGGGCACCGCCTCGGGCCCCGGGCCCACCGGGTTCTCCGCACACCAGTAAACCAGGAAGACGGCGAAGGGGGCGCGGTGGGGCCGCGCTCGGCCCGGCAGCGCCAACCCTTCCCCCCGCCGCCGCTACCGCCTCCTCCGCCCCCCGCCGGCCGCACCCGCATGACGGAGGAGAAAAAAA
>VWZE01010271.1:21719-45361 GCA_013396675.1 Eubucco bourcierii
GGGGGGAGGAGAGGGGGGCGGGGGAAAGCGGGACGCTCCGTGACGAGCGCGAGGAGGGGAGGAAAAGGAGTCAGGCGGAGGAGCAAGCGCGCGCGCCGTTGCTGAGTGACTGAGAGAGCGGCAGCAGGCGCACGTGACGAGGCGGGCAAGTTCCACCAATCACGGCGCGGCGTCTCCACCTGGCCCCGCCTTGCGTAACAAGCGGAGGTGTGACCTAGCGGTGCCGGAGGGAGAGGGGGCACGCTGTTCTCCCCGGCATGCACCGCGGCGGCCCCGCGCTGTGTGCTGGGGGGTGTAGTCCCGTATCGCGGCTGTCGTGGTCTCGCACGTGGAGCGGACGGGAGCGAGCGCGCCCTGCAGGATAGGCGGGGGTGCCGTTGGCCTCAGGCCTTGGCCTAGCGCTGCGCGGGTCTGTTTGGTAGTTGCATCTCCATACTGAGCGTTGTGAAATTTTGGGAAACGCCGAGGGCGGCGCGGTGGGGTTAGCAGTAGAGCGCATA
The DNA here is from genome assembly GCA_013396675.1 of Eubucco bourcierii. Lineage (NCBI taxonomy): Eukaryota > Metazoa > Chordata > Aves > Piciformes > Ramphastidae > Eubucco > Eubucco bourcierii. The sequence continues at coordinate 22,220 of VWZE01010271.1, forward strand.
TGCTCCTCCATGGCCTCGTGCTTCTGGAGGGGCTTGGGTCCCCACAGTGAGTTATGTGGCACCTCGGCCTTCAGGAAGCTCACTGGATCCCCCGCCTCCTTGGCAGCTACAGTTCTGTCCCCCACAACTGCGCCGTGCGTTGACCTCGCTGGCATGGCTCACCTGCAATGTCAGCTTCAGGAGGCTCTGCAGCCAAGGATGCACTGAGGGTCTGCTCCACATCTCTCTCTGCTGTGCGTCACCTGGGAAATGCTGCACAACAAGCATGCAAGTCCAGATGTTTTTGTGTGCCCTCAGTCTCCAGCTCCCCTGCCATGCGAGCAAGCACAACCTGGAGAACAAACCCAGTGTTTTGCAAACACACCTTTCATACAACACGTGCACATGGTGAGCTGAATGTGTCACTGTGGTGTGGTACCTACTGTAATGCAGAGCACAGATGGTCTCTGCCAGTCCAACAAATTGTCCCTGAACTACCGGAATTACTATACATGCACCCTTTCAAGTCATTTGTGCAGCTGTGGTGGTAGTTGTGTATGCTGCAAACAGATGCAGGACCTCCAAATCTATAGTAGCTTGAGTTCAACAGGTTGGGTCAAATACAGCACCTCAAAGTCCTGCCTGGTATTTCCAGGCTAGAAAAGGGGATATGTGGGGGTCATGTAAGACAGCTGTAAGTAGTGGTAAGAAGTAATCTAATACTTTCCATAAGGGAGAGTATTACTGCTTTGGAAGAAAAGCATCCAGAAAATAACCAAGCCTCCAAAATAACAAAAACATGACATGTTCATATCTAGCTCATCTTAGACCACATCGGGTTCTCCATCAGACCCTTGTAACTATTTAAGCTTTTCAGAGGCCTATTTCTGAGTCTTTTCCTCTAATTGACAGCTCAGCTTTCTAATTGCCTTTCCTACACTCCTCTTTATATCGTTTAAATCAGTGTAACTTGTAAGTCACAGTTCTGGCAAAACAAGGCTTGCGGCCTGATGGAGATGAATAAAAACGTGCTCTTCTTCGCTGTTGTTCAGCTGTGTGCCATATGTTCTTATCTGGGGGATCAGTGTAGCATTTCCATTCTTCTGTTTTCCAAGTAATTTCAGCTCCCCATGCACATTTCTCTATGCATTTCCCCAGCTGCTTTGGCTGGACATGCTGCCCCATTATGCCTTGCAATGGAAGAGAAGAAAGATCCAACAGCAGGTGAAGCCCAAGTGGCACAACTGATGTGACCAATGTTTGTCAATGTGGCTAACGTCAGAGGTGGCTTCTAAGCTCTGACACTTGTGGTTTTGAAGAATAATTTGATCTTGCAGTCTTGAAGAGAGCTACTAGCCGAGAACTTTGTTTTACCTGCCAGGGAGGGTGGTGATGGCTGCCAGCTGCATCTGTGGCTTACTCAGGCCTGGTAGGACATAACAGCAATGCTGACCTCATCCCTGCTAGGCAAGGGTGTTGCAGTTATCCTCTGGAGTTGCTGCTCACCATTACCATGAACAGAAGAGGTTTGTTAGCTCCATTCAGCATGATCTGTGAAGTAAAAGGAAAACTTGCAAATAAAAAATGTGTCCAGACTGGGACAATTCAATTTACCAATCCATAAATCTATACCAGCTCCCCTAGATAGGATTTATAGATACAACAGTGGTGGTGACATTTCTTTCTCATTTCTTCCTATCCATGACGTAAGCTTCTGAGAGTTTTTACAGTGTATTTCATTAGTCTTAGTAGACACTCAGGAACCAAACACCTCTTAAACAAAGCTACATGGAAGGCCGATTAGTTTTGCTGCCTAAATAAAGCTTTGTGGTGTAAGTCTTGACTAGATAATTAAACTTGCATCTGCTCAGAGGGAAAACATTTTGATACAGTTAAGCAAGTACTACTCTGGCACTGCAATTAACAGACACCACTAAAATATAAGGAATGAGTTCTTCACTACTTTGAAGACTGAATGAACCATGTGCTTCAGGGTGGCTGTTCTTCCTCATCATGTGAGCTTCACATCAATATGTTCTTGTTGCCAAGACCTGCAAGATACATGTATCTCACATGAAGTAAGATACAGAGCCCTGGCTTTGGGCACAGTGATAGAATTTACTGGCCCTGAGCAGCTTCTGCACACTTGTATTTCAACTCCCCTGCCGCCATGACTGCAGTGGTGCCAGTCTGTAGCTTCACTGCAGCCTTGGCTCAGATGTTCAGGCCGATGTCCTGGCTGGGCTGAAATAGGGGTCCTGGGTGATAGGAAGAGGTGGTTACGTCCAGTAAGGTCTGTGCCTTCAGAGCCTCAACAACATAAACTTCATAGCTTAAACTATAAACTTCATAGCTTAAGGGGGGTGATTCTGGAGGATTCTGCCACTTTACTCCGCTCTTGTCAGACCCCACCTGGAGTACTGTGTGCAGGTCTGGAGCCCTCAGCACAGGAAGGACATGGAAGTGTTGGGACGGGTCCAGAGGAGGGCCACAAAGATGATCAGAGGGCTGGAGCAACTCTCCTTTGAGGACAGGCTGAGAGAGTTGGGGCTCTTCAGCCTGGAGAAGGCTTCGAGGGGACCTGATAGCAGTCTTCCAGTATCTGAAGGGGGCCTACAGGAAGGCTGGGGAGGGATTATTGATAAGATCCTGCAATGACAGGACAAGGGGCAATGGGTTTAAACTGACAGAGGGGAGATTTAGACTGGATGTTAGGAGGAAGTTCTTTGCAGTGAGGGTGGTGAGGCACTGGAACAGGTTGCCCAGGGAGGTTGTGGCTGTTCCCTCCCTGGAGATGTTCAAGGTCAGGTTGGAGGAGGCCTTGAGTGAGCTGTACTAGTGGGAGGTGTCCCTGCCTATGGCAGGGCGTTGGAACTAGATGATCCTTGAGGTCCCTTCCAACCTTACCATTCTATGATTCTATGATTAAACTTCATAGCATAAACTATGGGAAGATGTGGGACAATAACAACTCTTCAAGTGTTACATTGCTGAGCAGAGTTAAACTGTGAATCTTTCTGGGATAACCTGTTGCCCTCAGCAAAATAAAATTAACCCAGCAGGTGATCCTGCCGTATATTTGGAAGTGCACATTACCAGCTCAGAAAGAGACCTGCAGCTCCAGAGTCAGAGGTCACTCCCCTTGTGGAAACTGGTCATTTGTTCTTTTGCAGTCAGTGATTTTGTCTATATCCACCAGTCAACAGAGCTGCAAGAAAGCCAACACGTAAACGAAATGGAAATAACCTGAGTCATGCTTTTGCTGGCAGCCCTTCCCAGAGGATTGAGGAGATTTAGGTACAGTGCTTTAAGACGCTACCTGTTGTCAGTCCCACCCTGTTACTGGATGTTGGAAGGTGTGGCAGGAGAGGCAAACACAACATGTGTAGGCTCCTCGGTTTCTCTGTTCACAGCCATGAGCAGCTGAAGCCAAGACCTGTGTGGGTGGAGGAGGTGTGGGTACCTCCCCAGCAGAGAAGCAGGGTAGCTGGCAAGGTGATACCGTCTTAAACAACTGATACTGACTTGGCTACAAGACACTTGTCAAGAACAGTCTGTAAAATCATGCAACTTGTAATCAACAGGAAAGTACAAGGATTGTAACTTAGGCATTAAATTAACCTAAACTACTCACGGGTCTTGTGTCTTTCTTGCCCATCTCAAAATCAGCTGTCTAAGCATCTCTGACTTGGGCTGCAAGACAGCTGTAACCTTTCACAAATTAAAGGCAGGTGGTGATCAGGAGCAAGAAGGCCATCCTGCCCAGAGCTTTGATCCAAGCAAAGGTACTGAGATACTGTTTGCAGAGCCATGAGTCCGCCAGCCTCCTGGTCTTTGCCCTTAGGATGTAGGTTCTCAGGAGGTTGAGATGGGCTGGGCTATGTCACAAACAGCAAAACCTGATGGAGTTATGTTTTTGGGTTTTTTTCTGGTAGGTTCAGCTCCAGGCAGTCAGCTTCATAATCCAGAGCTTTTGGCACAGAAAGCCCAGAGATACATCATTGAAGCCAGCCCCAGAGCCAAAAATGGTCAGGAAATCCTTGGCACAGACTAGGCTGTGCCTGGAGGAAACATCAAAATGATGCAGTTTATTGGAAAGGTCCCTGAAGACCTGGTGATGACTATCTGCAGGATGGCCCTCTTAATTTATATTTCAAAGTGGATAATTTAATTGGCATAATTGGGAGTTTTCTTTCTTCTCTTCATTGTGGAGTCACAGAATATGGTAGCAGAGATAATGGGAGGGAAGTGTGTCTGGGAGGTACATACAGCAGAAATAGTCTGCAACTGTGTAAATAATGTCATCCCATTTGGGAAACTCAAGGGGTAATAAAGATCTCCTTTAAACATGTTAGTCATAGGATATGAGGTACCACATTCCTCATCCTCTGGAGCAGGAGAGGTTTACTTCCATGTCATGGCAAAGAGGAGGGGAGAGTCAGTGCTCCTGAGCAACACCTGACTGTTGCATGCTCATATATTATAAATCAGGGGGCATGGTGCCTGTAGCCCTGTGCCAGGTTTATGATCATGCATGGCTTCCCACGTGTGCCTTTTAGACTATCACCCACGGCAGTGCCAGGCTGTGCTGCCACCTCGAGGGGAACCTAGTCTTGATGCATCCCCTAGGTAAAAAGTCTCCCTAAAGCCTTATGCAAGCTCTGTGGTGAGGCAGAGTGCCACAGTGGGTGAGGAAAAGCCTGCGTTTGGAGCCATGGGACTCAGATTCAGCTATTCAAAGCCCACTGTACACCATCCTGCAACAGTCACAGGCTCAGGTGGTGGTTGCTGCTCTCCATCTATGAGGACATGATCACTGGGCTCATGGAGATGACTGACATTAGCCACAGTGCATATTTCAGCCTTGAGGATTGTAGGTTAGCTTGGGGCAGTCCTCTGTGGTCAGACCTCATTATCATCACCTGCAGCAACACGATGGTACTGCACATTTCCATGTGGTTACAGAGTGTAGGTGAGACAGACGATGTGGAGGAGTGGCTAGGCATGCTGGCCAGGCCTGGTATTGGTAAGGTTCAGCAGTGGGCAGGCAGTTCTGCTGTCACAATGCACTCCTGCTGGCTGGCAAGATGTGTGCCCTTGTCCTGTCCTCCCCAGAGGTATTGAAGCTCCTGCAAGGCAGGCCATATACCCGTCTCAGGGTCATGGTTGAACCATGAAACAGGGAGAGACTTGGCTGGTCTCCCAGAGGCAATCCAGACAGAACATTTAAAATGTCTCTGGAGTATTGGTAGTCTGCTAGGTCAGGTCTCAGCTTGCAATCTCCCTTGTGCTGGCAACTTCAAGCAATGAGAGTTTTGATGCCCATCAGACAGCTCTTCATATTTCAGCAGCACACAGGAAGAAGATGGCTTTTCTTTTGTAGCTTCTGATTTGGTGGCACTGGAGGATCACTTCTGAAGTAACCTAACTACTGGTTTGGAGCACTGCACTCACAGTGACCTTCATCACCTCCAAATCATGATGTGAAGCCATACTGCCAGCTTGCTAAACACCATGGTGCTGTGAGATTGCTGGTTTGGGATGGGTGTCAAGTGATATACATTAACTGATACATGTTAATGTCCATGGAAATGGTGCTTTGATCCACCATAGTCAGATGTGTTTAGCTAGCAGAGATGTGGATAACCAGGATGCTACCATCTGTACTAGGTTTCTATGACAAGACTTTGGTAACAGGGGGCTACTGGAGTGGCTTCTGTGAGAACCTAATAGAAGTTTCCTGTGTGTCTAACGAAGCTGATGCTAGCCAAGGCCAAGCCTGTCAGAGATGGTGGTAAGGCCTCTGTGATAACATATTTAAGAAGTGGGAAAACAATAATGGACAACAGCAGCCAGAGAGAGGAGTGAAAGTGAGCAAAACAGCTTTGCAGTCATCAAAGCCAGCGAAGAAGGAGAAGGATGGGGTGCCCCAGGTGCAGGTGGTGAAGACTATGGTGAGACAGGCTGTCCACCTGCATCCCATGGAGGTTAACAGAGAAGCAGATATCCACCTGCAGCCTTTGGAGTATCCCACGCAGGAGCAGGTGAATGCTTGGAGGAGGCTGTGACCTTATGGGAAGTCCACACTGGAACAGGCTCCTCTCAGGACCTGTGGAGAGGAGCCTGCTCAGGACCAGATTTGTTGGCAGGACTTGTGATGCTACAGGGACTCCCACTGGAGCATTCCTTTGCTGAAGGACTATACCCCCTGGAAAGGATCTACACTGGGTCAGTTCTTGAAGAGCTGCAGCACCTGGAAATGACCCATATTGGAGAAATTTGTGTAGGACTGTGTGACTGTGTCCCGTGGGAGGGACACCACACTGGAGTGTGAAGAGGAAGGAGCAGCAGAGACAACATGTGATGAATGGACAACAACTCCCATTTCCTGTCCCGTTGCAGTACGGTGGGGTAGAATATGGAGAAATGGGGACCAAAGCTGAAAAGACCATTGCTGGGAGCTGCATGACTTACATCTGCACTGCAGAAAATAGGCATTTATTTTAACAGAAGTATCTCAGTGTGGAGTTGCAGTGACACCAAACTATCTTTAGTGCTCACGTTGTTAAAGGTAATCGAAAGCCTTCACTTAGATTCGATGTGATTCCACTAACTTAAAGAACTTTTTGTATAAGAAAAGACAATTTAATGCAGATAATTATGACAGAAAATAAAAAGACTTACTGAAGTGGATCAGGGAGAGCTTCTGGTTTCTTCCCCTCCTCTTAGTCCCAGCAATGCAACATTCCTTTCTACTCCATGTGCATGTTGTGCAATCACCATGTCCCCACAGCCACCCAGAGCAGGGTGTCTCCATCCCTGGTTAATGCAGCTCTGATTGCAGCATCCTTAGAAAGGCAGATTTTCTTATCTTCTCATATCCAAGTATTAGCCTCCCCTGGCATCACTTTGTTTGCCAGAGGTGATAGAGCACAGCCTGAGATTGCTTCACTGCAGAGATTATGCAGAAGTAGAGACAGATTCCAATAATTTCTCTTCTGCAAAATGAGTTTTCTACTCTGGTAGAAGTTTTATATATGTGTGTGTATATATGTATGTATATCTGTGTAATAGCTTGTCTTGGTGCAGAGATAAGAAAGTCACAAATGCAGTGCTACGTGAACCTGGAACAAGTGGCACTTCTCTTTGTGTGCCTCGATGGGAGAAAATTAAATGTGTTCATTCTTCAGGTACCAACATACAGCAACTGCTATACAGCTGGCTACCACCACCACCACCTCCTGCTCATCTGAGGAGATGCTCTGCACGTTTAAACCCTGCAAATAATTATACATTTTGCACTAGGCTGTTATGAACACCATGCAACATTCTTGTTTCAGGGAGTTCAATTTGTAAGAAGTCATCAAACCAGCAGGACTTTGTGGTTATGCACTGAAGCTGACTTCACATGATTATTGGCAGAAATGGCAATTTTATTTTAAAACCTCCTGTGATCTGATCTCAGGATCTATTTGGATCCTCAGTCCCCATGGCAATAGCTTCTCAAATCCTGAAAATAACAATGTGCACAGCTATTTTGACTAAATAAACCAGACACCACACACACATACTGCTAGGCATACGGGTGCACACTTGCAGGAAGAAGGTTTTGCTTCAATCATGAAAGTAAATATCTGTTTTCCAAGTGCACCTAGAGATCTGCTCTGCTTGGCCAGATGTGTCAAGTGAAGGAGTGCTATTTTTATGTTATCACTTTCTAAAGCACACCTGCATTCATCCTTTTGAATGGCTTTCTAATGATACCTGACATGGTTCACATGCACTGGGAACCCATTAGACATCACTCTTCCCAGCAAAATACCACTGAAATGGTGCCATGGAAGAAGAGAGGCAGGGAAATGGGCCCTAACCTTGTTTTGTATATATTTATGTGTTTCCTGTTTGTACTGAAGCTGTTAAACAAAATGGGAAGCTTGGTGAGTTGGTTTTGGTTAGGAACAGGAGTTTGTTCTCATCTTTAGTGTTGCCTTAAGTATTTGGACATAATGTATGATGAAGGAAGAATCAACTGTAAAGGCTGCTTCTTTGATCACAGCTCTCTGCCTTTCTGATGGACCTTGATTTAGTACTGTGAAGTGGCTCCAGCAGGGCTGTGCTTGGATGGATCTCTTGCTGCAAGTCCCATGGATTTCATCTCCTGATTGTGCAGTTCTGCATCACTCCTCGAGCTTGCCCCCTGTGTGATTCCAATGCAAGAGTGCCAAGGGCTGGAAGACCCTGGGTCCCACAGGAAAATGGGCATCATTTGCTGTCAGTGCTCTGATACTGGCTGGTGCTCAGCTGCCTGCAGCCTCCCCCAGGTTATTGTGCAGAGGATGTTGAGACAGCTGAGCCTGCACAATGATTTATTCATTGGATCTGTAACTGGTACCATGCTTGACTCCAGAATTTCTTTCTGGGAGAGCAACAGACCAGGTCTAGGAAGAGAGGTGGGAAAGGAAGCTGCTTCTCCCTCTGGTGGCCTTTATTTCTCAAGGCAGATTTTTATAACAGGGCTTGCAGGTGCAGGGCTGTGAGAATAAGACAAAACTAATACGGATTCACAAGTGAAAACCATCACCCAGGGGCTTGAGAGAACCCACAAGGAACAGTAAGGAGGCTGCAGACTTTCAGAGAAGAGCCCTTCAAGATCACACGAGTTGAGGCTCTTGAGGTTCTGCACCACACAGAGCAAAGCCAGGGCATGGCTGGAAATCACATGCAGTGCCAGGATCTGGGAAACACTCCCAGTTAGAGCTGTACAGCTCTAAATTGTCTCCTTCTACTACCACAATCTGCAAAGCAACCACTTGCTACCACTGCATCTCACTAGCTGCAGACAAGCGTGTTTAAATCCATCTTCAGCTCCTTGCTTGGCTCTTGCAGACTGGCAGGCACAAGGGCACCCTGATGCATCCCCATGGGACTTGGCTGAGGTGACAGGGGTCCCACGGCTCACTGGCCAGCATGGGGCAATGCCAGGGACCATGCTGGACTTGCTGGGTCCCTTCTGGAGGAGACTGGACTCATCACCTTTGAGCTTATCATGGAGCATCTGGCTGCAGCCCAGAGGCACTGCTGCAGCCAATTGCCGTTCCTATCCCCTTCAACGACATCCAATATCCAACTGGTGAAGGAGACTCACCAATTGCAGTTTTCGAGCAGCAGGCATTGAGCTAAGCTAAGCTGAGTTTGTCCTCAGGGTAAGCCTTGCAGGAATTTTTCAGCTTTTGTCAGAAGTGCAAGAAAAAGGCAAAAGTAAGGGGTGAAGCAAGGGAAGAAAAAAGGCAAGGTAAGGCAAAAGAAAACACAAGCAGAGGCAAGAAAAGGCAGGGAAATAATAGGGGGGAGAGAGGGGGGAGGGGACACAAGAGAGGAGAACAGAGAAAGCGGGGGGAGGACAAATGAAAAATAATGAGAACTATAGTTCCTACTTCTCTGTTTGTCTCAAGCTGCAGTAGATTTAAAGTGCAACCTCAAACAGCATGTTAGCAATGCTGTATCTGAGCCAAAGCATGACAATGACAACATAGCATGAATGAAAAATGTGAGTGTGGAATAACTGAGAGGGAGGGAGCTTTTTATATGCATTTATTTGCAGATAGATTTATAAAGATTCAACACAGTTGATGTAAAACCTGACTGAGTTGAATTGGGTGTCAGCCCAGAGTGGCTACTAAAATTCAGCTGAATGGGTATTTTATACTAATTTATTTAGGTGAGGAGAGGGGTGTTGCCTCTTGGGCATCCTTTTGGGTAGCATCACTCTCATGCCAGCCCAAACAAGAGGACTGGGTCTGCCCCCTGAGGGACCCTGCCATGAGCCAGTATGGGTAGTTGGCAGGCTGGTGGTGGATCATGTCAGAGAACTAATCCAGGGGGAGGAGAAGAGAAAAAGCAATAAGGAGAGTATTTGGTTGTCTGGGTTGGTTTTTTGGGTTTGGGTTTTTTTTTGTTTGTGGGTTTTTTGGGTTTTTTGGGTGTTTTTTTGTTTGGTTGTTTTTTTTGGGGGGTGTTGTTTGGTTTTGATTATTTTTTTTCCCCCAAGCTGTTTTTCATGCCCTTGGCCAGTTACTAAGCAAGAGACCACTGAGGCCTCCCAGAAACCCTCCAACAAACCTGAAGCAACTCGACTATATTTCTCATGCTGACAAGGTAAATACAACCAGGAAGGAAAAACAACAGTGATAAACCTCCAAACCCTGTGAGATTTCTTCATCCACTTTGAAAGATGATAGCAACAGGAGCCTCTGTTTGGGTGGGCTCCTGGGTGAGTCCCCTTCAGAGAGCCCTTTGGCAGACCCATATGTTCCTTCTTGCCCCTCATCGAGAGCACTGCTCACTTTATGAAATGCTGAGCCTGCTGTCCTGTGCTCTGCAAGTTGCCACAGCCCTTGTCAGTACTCAGCAAGCCAGTATTGAAACAAGAGAGAGGCCAACTGGAAGAGAAACTGAAAGCCACCTTCCTTGCTATCGGTAATACCTTCTCTGCCAGAAATCAGCCTCACCCCTACCAAAATTTCTGCCAGATTTCTGTCTTTCCAGGTAATAAATGAGACTTCAGATAATTATGTCAGATTTTGGTTTATTAAAAAAAAAAAATTAATATAGAGTATACTTGGTGAATCATAGAATCATAGCATCATGGAATGGTTGGGACCTCAAAGATCATCCAGTTCCAACCCCCTGCCATAGGCAGGGACACCTCCCACTAGCACAGCTCACTCAAGGCCTCGTCCAACCTGGCCTTCAACACCTCCAGGGAGGGAGCAGCCACAACCTCCCTGGGCAACCTGTGCCAGTGTCTCACCACCCTCACTGGAAAAAACTTCCTCCAAACATCTAGTCTAAATCTCCCCTCTGCCAGTTTAAACCCAGTTTAAAAGGAATTTGGCTTCCTTGTGTTTGAAGAGATAAGAATGCTCCAGGCTGCAAAAAGTAACTGCGCCTTTTAATTTAAGCTTATAATCATGACAGCAGTGCAGGGGAGTCTGTCTGCTCCACATGTGCACAATCTACATTGACTGGTGACTGTTGTATCAGAAACCTCATAGGTCAATGTGAGGAAAGTGCCAGAATAAACATATTTGCTCAGAAGACTGAGATACATTTAGATGTAAATACCTGGTCCTCTAACCATCAGTGTATTTGGGGTTTTGTCTGGAGTCTGGCTGGGTGATGGTGGTGGTTTGCTAGTAATTAACAGTTGGATTTTTCAGTAGTGTCAAGCATTGTAAAGGGTTAACCCTCCTGGGGGAGGTGGGTCTGAACCTGACCCAGAGTGTAGTGGTTAGTCTACTCCCACTTCCTGTCTAGCCCCCTATAAAAACACAGGAACTTGCTGTTTCTTGCTCTTTTTGCCTGCCTGTGAGCACCACCCTTGTTCCTGCTTTACCATGTGGCCATCCTACCACATGGTGGACAGCCCCTTCCTGAAATCTACCTCCATCTATTGGCATCAATCTGCTTGTATATGTTTTTGTATCTTGTTTTCCTTCCCTCTTTGTAACTCCTCTACCTTAAATGCCTTTTATTTATTGTTAAAGTTTTTAACTTCCAAATCAAAGCAAGACTATTCTTTGGGTATTTTTACTCCTTTCCTCTCTACATCTAATTCCTTTCTTTCCAAAAGTGGGGAGAGGGGAAGGCATCCTATTATTGTATTGATTCTGTTAGCTACATTTTGAGTCTCTGGGGAGTTTAAACTAGAACCAATACAAGCACTGAGAATATACACCGGGGTCTTGAACCCAGAGGGGAAATCCTTGCAGATTATATGAGGAGGGAGGAAGGCCACTCACTATTCATCCTCCCTTTACATTTAACTTTTACATGTAACAGTTAAGGCAGAAATGGCAAGATTTCTGTGCAGCTCATTAGAAACCCATAGTGGTATGGAGAGAGTGAAATATGAAGGGCTTTTATAAATCTAGTATAAATGCAATTCAGGGAGAAGAATGCAGCTATTAAAACTTCATGTCTCAGATATATTTGACCAATATACACATGTTATCTGGAGCTGTCGTTTTTGGAAGTTACTTATAGCATTAAAATAGTAATAAATCCCTCACAGAGAGCATTATTTAGCATCTGCATTTTAGTTTCTTCCCCAAAAGGATGCTAAGATGTGAAACAATGAATTAGAGGATGGAGATCTTTCATCAGCTCTCCTTAATTGCTGCCTGGGATGTATTTCTGGCAGATCAGCAGATCTGCCAGTTTTCTACAAAGACCAGGCACAGTGATGAAAGATGCCATAATGATGGCCATGGGAAATGCCAGCAGCAAGCTGGATAGCTGTCACAAGGGTAGGTCTGACCCAGTCTATTACAACACTGACTTCTCAAGGTGCAGGCACTGCCCATGGTTCAAGGAAATGGAATTTAAGCCAACCTGTTTGTTGTAGAAGGAGATGATTACTGTGAGATGATATTTTAAAAATATTAATAGAATTTATTAATATTAAATAGTCAGAACTGGCAGCACCCCCATCACCAAAATGATGATAGTAACAGGTTCTTGCATCATTATGGAAACTATATACAGGTTATAATAGGATCTAAAAATAACTATTAAATATATATATTAATTGAACTCAACTAAACTGGCAGAGAAAGCTTTGCAGTCAGTGAACCGCTTGCGGTCAGTACTCCGCTTGCTCACTAGATGCTCACAACTGGCAGAGGGGAGATTTAGACTGGATGTTAGGAGGAAGTTCTTTACAGTGAGGGTGGTGAGGCACTGGAACAGGTTGCCCAGGGAGGTTGTGGATGCTCCCTCCCTGGAGGTGTTCAAGGCCAGATTGGATGAGGCCTTGAGTAACCTGTACTAGTGGGAGGGGTGCCTGCCTATGGCAGGGGGGTGGGAACAGATGATCCTTGAGGTCCCTTCCAACCTTACCATTCTATGATTCTATGATTCTATGATTCTATGATTCTATGGACGCAAGGAGCAACTTTCTGCTTATGGCAGAAGGCAATTAATGATTATTAGAGGCTTTTGGTATTTACTCACAAAAAATATTATCTGACAGTACCCAAAGCTCGTGGAGGGGTTGCTGTCGGTAGCTGTTAGAGGCTTTAGAGTTACACTCTGTTCTTCCACCCAAATGCAACCCTTTCCAAGTGCTGCCCTGTGAGCTTTAACTGAAGCTTGTTTACAAAGGCACAACATCTACACTGCTCCACGCTCTGCCCCGCACTCAGTGGCACCAAAGACCCTTCTCTGTCACCTGCACACTTGTCTGTGGTATTTCACTTGAGGTGAAGCTAACACCTACAGATCTTTTCGTGACCAGCAGTGAGCCAACAGATTTGAGCAAAGGACCTGATGAAGGCTCAAGTAATTAATTTTGCAAGCATCATTTTTTGTCATTAGATTTAGAGAAACAAGTCTTGTAAAGTGCCTTGGGGTCTGGTTTTCTTGCACTTAGGGTTCTTCATGGTGAGTTTGGTTGGTATGGGTTATTTTTGGACCACTCTAATAAGCTCCCATAGCAGACTTCCCAGAAACACAAGACTGGCTTTCTCACTACGGAACTGTTGTCTCCCTTGCCTTCCCTTCCTTTTGCCAACCTATCCTTGAAATTATGGTTTTACATGCATGAGACATATGCCCTATGTGTATGGCATAAAAATGCCTCACCTCAACTCAGCCAGATCAGAAACAGATATAAGCCAAGTCACAAGAGCCTCCCCTCTGCTTCTGATATTGATTTAAACTGGGGAGAAAGCAGGAAGATTAAATTGTCTCCTTGTGAGCCACAGGCACACCAGCCTGCATGAGCGACAAGTGTGGGTGTCAACTTCTTGACACAGATGTGCCTACTCTGGGGCCAAAGACTTTGTTAATATCCTTGACCCAGCAGAGAAACACATATAAGCCATGGAATTATTGGCCATGAATCACATATTCATGAAGCACCAGCATCTTTTTCAAAGAAGACAGTGTCCTTGGAAATCACTGAGGGATGCAAGTCATCTTAAAATCATTCACAGTTCTTTGTGCAACATGCCATGTAAAGGCTAAATGAGCAGCAGCACTCATTGAACTATACACCAAAAGAGTTTCACAACTGTGACTGTTTCAGTGTACTGAGTGTCTCCTGGTGATGGACACAGCAAGCTGCTGACAATGTCAGATTTTAGGTGAGCTTAGAATGAAAACACCGAAGCACAACAGTGCTTGACTCTGATCAAACAGCAAACATCAGTGTGTCTGGGAAAGAAAGCAGGGGAAAACTACTGCATTTTTCTTCATCTTTTGGGTATATGTACATAAAAAGCTACAAAAATCACACACTTTTAAATATTTTGATAACTGCATGCTGTCTCTTCTTTTTACTAAGCTGAGAACTAGCAGTTTACCCAAGAGAAAAGGCCCTTGTCCATGTTCCATGATGCTGTGGATTAACATCCTTCCTCAGATGCTGCACTAAAAGGCACTATCTCCCTCTTTGAAGTTTCCTCCTCCTGGGGTCTCTGCCCAGGCAAAGGCTCCAGCCACGCAGGTCTCCAGGCAGGAAGTGGATTGCAAAGCCTATCCCAGGTCTCCAGCAAAGTCACCCCACTGTGGGAAGAGAGGCCACAGCCTGAGCTGCGTCTCTGCATACATGTATCTAGCAGCTGCCTGGATAAACCTATGAGCTCAGACTCTTGTAATGTGTTTCCTTGATGGATCATCCTATAAAATCACCAAGGGTTCCTGAGGCAACCTGACACCTGCAGTTGGCTGGAGGAGCCAATATTGCCTTGGAAAGCAACTTGGCAAGGGAGGGAAAGGTATTTTTCCCTCCACATTTTCCCTTTCTGCCCAGTCATGGCAGGCTATTTGACAATTGTTTAGACTGGCTAGGGAGTAGTTGTTTTTCCTTTGGATAAACCCAAGTTGAAATGAAAGAAAATTCTATGATCTTAAAAGGCAGTGGGTTAGAAAGGAGGAAGGGAGGGCAGGGCTATGTGAAAATCATGCTCTGAGAAAGTCACAGGGATTTAACTGCTTGCTTCCCCAACAGGCTTGTGCTGAAGAAGGTGAATATAGTTTAAGCTAATGGAGGGTTTCTGTGCCCTCTGCCATCACAGGGAGCTTGGAGCAACTCCTGTCCTGATAATGCTTACAGGGGCAACTTAGTGCAAGTAGGATGGCAGCTAGCACCCCGCACTGCCCTGCTGTTCTCCTAATTGGTCTACCCATACCCTAGTATTTGTAGTTATTTGGAAGCAACAGAACATTGCCCCAGAAATAGACACCTCCACCCCAAGGATTTACCCTCTGGTGTGGCCTGGGTTATGGTATGTCAGTGCAAGGTGCCGTTTACCTGTTGCCAAAGGGCACTCCTGTGGTCTGATGCAAAGGGAGATGATGGGCAGAGCTCTAGTCTTACAGAAAAACCATGGATAACTGGGCTGACGTGCTGGGTCACACCAAGTCATAAGATACCATGTCAGGTGAGCTCTGATGGGTTTGTGCAAATCATAGAATCATAGAATGGTAAGGTTGGAAGGGACCTCAAGGATCACCTAGTTCCAACCCCCTGCCATAGGCAGGGACACCTCCTTCTAGTACAGCTCACTCAAGGCCTCGTCCAACCTGGCCTTCAACACCTCCAGGGACAATGCAGACACAACCTCCCTGGGCAACCTGTTCCAGTGTCTCACCACCCTCACTGTGAAGAACTTCCCCCTAATATCCAGTCTAAATCTCCCCTCTGCTACTTTAAACCCATTGCCCCTCATCCTGTCATTACAAGACCTTGTAAATTGTCCCTCCCCAGCCTTCCTATAGGCCCCCTTCAGATACTTAAAAGCTACTATAAGGTCTCCTCAAAGCCTTCTCTTCTCCAGGTTGAAAAGCCTCAACTCTCTCAGCCTGTCCTCATAGGAGAGCTGCTCCAGCCCTCTGATCATCTTTGTGGCCCTCCTCTGGACCCGCTCCAACACTTCCATGTCCTTCCTGTGCTGAGGGCTCCAGAACTGCACACCGTAATGTGAGAGGCATTGCTGCTGTGTGTAGGGCAGTGGATTTCATACCAAGAGCCAGCTGGCCCCAAGCAGGGCATTGGGATCTGGAGCTCCTTACAGGAGCTGGAATTGCACAAATACTTCAGGAAACTGAAAGCTGAACTCAGGTGGCATCAGTTGTGCTGACACTGTAGTCAGTCTCTTCTTCAGCAGCACCACATCATGGTTCTTGCTTCACCTGAGGAAGACAAATCTTTTCAAGCCTGGATAAGCTAACACAAATCACTCAGTACCAGAGTGTTTGGTTTAACCTCTGTTTGCTATTTTACTTTAAATATTTCAAAATAACTGCCTAGGAAATTATTTGTGTCTTTTCCACATCCTAATTGCAGGAAGACAATACTTCTGTGCTGATGTATTTGTACTTTAATCTGTTAGTTAATTCTTTCTCAGTATTAGCATTCCAAGAGGCAAAATGAGTATCGAGACGGCAAGCGAAAAGACTGAGTGAAGAATATTTACACTGTTCACCATATGTTAGTCTTTGCATGGGCATTACCATCCTTACTATTAAGCACACTATGATTAATCATTAGCTGTGCAATGTTCATCTTCAGGAATGCCCTGAGCTTATTCCTTGGGCTTCCCTTCCAAAGCTGACACATCCTGGTGAGTTAGATTTCAAAAAATATGGAACTTAACTTCAAAATGCACAAGGGATAAAGATGAGAAAAAAAGAGGTGATGAAATCAACATTCAGTGAAGATGAGATACTTTTGTTAGTATTTTAGTGTGGTTTTCCCCTTCTGGGAGGAGTACAGACTGAAGTCCTTGTTAGTATGTCTGCATGATTCAGAAAACAGAAATTGCAAAATGCTGCTATTTTTGGTTCCTGCATTTTCCTCTTTTGCTCTCAATTTAGGGATTTCACCTGCCTCTATTAACTTTAAAAGCCTCAGGATGGGAAGGCTGGGTTATCACTGCTGGCTGTGCTCTCAAAGTGAGGGTAAAACCACTTCTTAGATACCTGGCTTTATTTTTTATTCTCAGTGCTCAGCATTTTTGCTGATTTAATTCAGCTGAGCACATCTGCCCAGCTGCCATACCACACACAATCCCAGGTCTCAATCCAGTTTTGCAGTGGAAGGTGCCTTTTTGGGGTACACTATGCCAAGATTCTGCTCTAGAGGAGCAAGATACTGCTGAAGCTTGGAAATGGCTCAAACCTGAGGACACAGCATCAATGCATCTCATGCTTAGCAAGCAAAAGCAGCAAGAGTCAGGGACCTGCAGCCTATCCAAGCCCACCCCGGATGGTCTGGGGCATAGAGACCTGCTCTGGGTGACAATTCATTGTGCTGAGTACAGCTACTTGTCCCACTGAACATGATCCTCTTCCTGTCTTGTTCACATCTGGTCTAGCACAAGGTTATCCTAATCTGCAGAGGAACCAGCTTCAGGCACCAGCAAGTGGAGTGAGTGGAGTAACCACCCTTGTCCCTCACAAATGAGGTGCAATCTAAAGCCAAGCCCTCATCCTGCTCTTGCTAAAGGTCTCCCCACTTACTGCATAGAAGCTCCTCCAAGACACCTTCTCCATCCCCATCTGCATTGTGTGGGCCACAGGTATCTGCCTCTGGACACAGCCTTAGAATCATAGAATCATAGAATGGTAAGGTTGGAAGGGACCTCAAGGATCATCTAGTTCCAGCCCCCAGCCATAGGCAGGGACACCTCCCACTAGTACAGCTCACTCAAGGCCTCATCCAATCTGGCCTTCAACACCTCCAGGGAGGAAGCATCTACGACCTCCCTGGGCAACCTGTTCCAGTGCCTCACCACCCTCACTGCAAAGAACTTCCTCCTAACATCCAGTCTAAATCTCCCCTCTGCCAGTTTAAACCCATTGCCCCTTGTCCTGTCGTTGCAAGACCTTGTCAATAATCCTTCCCCAGCCTTCCTGTAGGCCCCCTTCAGATACTGCAAGGCTACTATCAGGTCCCCTCGAAGCCTCCTCTTCTCCAGGCTGAAGAGCCCCAACTCTTGTAGCCTGTCCTCATAGCAGAGCTGCTGCAGCCCTCTGATCATCTTTGTGGCCCTCCTCTGGACCCGCTCCAACACTTCCATGTCCTTCCTGTGCTGAGGGCTCCAGAACTGCACACAGTACTCCAGGTGGGGTCTGACAAGAGCAGAGTAAAGGGGCAGAATCCCCTCCCTTGCCCTGCTGCCCACACTGCTCTTGATGCAGCCCAGCACTCAGTTGCTGTCTGGGCTGCATGTGCACACTGCAGGCTCATGTTGAGCTTTTCATCAACTCAGACCCCCAGGTCCTTTTCGTCAGGGCTACTCTCGAGCCATTCACCACCAGGCCTGGATTTGTGCTTGGGATTGTGCCTACCCAGGTGCAGGACCTTACACAAGGAATATTTCCCCAGTTAGGTTAATGCTCCCAAACCAGCAAGATGTTTGTTTTGTTCTGAGGCAGAACAGAGAGGGGGAAAATATTTAAACCTGGAAATACTTGTTAAAACCCCATCTTTTTCCAAAGGAGAGGAAGAATTACCCCAAAATTACTTGTTCCCTGTAGGAAACATGCAGTGGTGGTACCTCCTCAAAGGGCAAGCTTTATCCTTGGTGGGATATCCCTGCCTTGCTCAACTGCAGGCCCCATGTGTGAGCCGCCTGGGTGGAGAGCATTCAGGAATGGCCAGGTCTGGCCTCAGAGAGCCTGCTTGAGCTTTGCTACTGTTAGCAGAGGGAAACCATCTGGTTGGGAACCTGTTGCTGCTGAGCCACATGTGAGGTTCCTGTCTGTCTCACAGAAACTTGCCTGTGCAGAGCAGCTTAGAGGGCTCTGCCATGCTTGGAGGGAGAGGGCAATTATCTGCCCAGCCAGTGAGTACTCAGATTCATGTATACCCCTCTGCCTTCCCCTAAACAAGCTTTCAATACAGAAATTGCAAAGCTGAAGAGATTCTCTGCAATTAGGGGAGAAGAGATCTCTCTTTCAGCTAACATGAGAAAAAAAGCCGAATGAAACCCTGCATTGTTAACACCCTTCGGCTTAGTGGCTGGGGAGGGTAGTGAACAAGGCAGACTTCGTTGGGATAAAAAAAGCGTCGAGTATGGTGAGATTATGAAACAATAGGTACTGATAGAGGCAGCCCGGAGCCAGCCGCAGAGCAGCAGCTTTACTGAATGCCTGGGTTTGAATGAATCCTAATGATAATCACGGGCTACATGGCAATTCGTTTAAATAACCTGCCTCCTACTTCCTCCCGGCCCAGTGGTATGAGTTTGTACATGTTAATTGCTTCATTCAGAAGGGAAAGCTCCTCTCTGTGTGTGGCAATATTATATATTTCATTTTTGCTGTTTATTTACTCTGCCCTTCTTCAAGCCTTTTGTTTGTCTATAAAAGCATCTGCTGCTGTCATTTTGCATTTTGAACAAAGGTGTTTGCACCCAAGCTCTGAAGCCATTACAGAGAATTTCACAAGCTAAAACGGAAAAGAGTGATTGCTATCCAAGATGAGCAGGATTTCAGGAGGGAAGAGGAGCTGGTGATCCAATCCACATGTCTGAGGCAAGAACTCTGGCACTACAATTCCTCTGAACTTTGTGAAGGGTTGGGGCAGGCTGCAGCTCGATCTTCTCAACTGTCCCACTCCTTTCCAAATAAAAAAAATGATGAGAAGACTACAAGCACATACAGGAATTTATCACTTCAGTTTAACATAGAGTGCATTTGCTAGGCATGCACACTGGAGAGGTTGGCATGCTTGGAATAGGTGTATCAGGGTGACCACAACAATAATAGCAATAGCAATAGTACTCAACTGTGAATTGACAGCCAGTGTTCTCACTGATTACTCAGTCATTGCCTCACTGAAGTATGACCTGGATGAGGGGATTGAGTGTACTCTCAGCAAGTTTGCTGATGATACGAAACTGGGAGGGGTGAGCCTGACACACTGGAAGGCTGTGCTGCCATCCAGTGAGATCTGGACAACCTGGAGAGCTCAGTGTCCGTAAACCTCATGAAGTCAAATAAGGATGAGAGCAGAGTCCTGCGTCTGGGGAGGAGTAATACCAGGCACCGGCAGAGACCAGGGGATCATCCTACAGGGTAGCATCTCCGTGGAGAAAAACCTTGGAGTCCTAGTGGAGAGCAAGTTATCCATGGGGCAGCAATGTGCCCTTGTGGCCAAGAGGGCCAATGGCATCCTGTGGTGCATTAAAAGTGTGTCCAGCAGGTCTAGAGATGTTCTCCTCCCCTCTACTCTGCCTTGGTGGGGACACACCTGGAATACTGTGTGCAGTTTTGGGCTCCGCAGTTCAAGAGAGACAAGGGATCTGCTGGAGAGAGTTCAATGGAGAGCCACGAGGATGGCTGTGGGACTCAAACAGCTCTCCTGTGAGAAAAGACTGAGAGACCTGTGGCTGTTTAGTCTTGAGAAAGCTGAGAGGGGATCTTGTCAATGTCTATAAATACCTGATGGGTGGGTGTCAAGGTGAAGATGCCAGTCTCTTTTTGGTGGCACCCAGTGATAGGACAAGGAACAAAGGGTACAAGCTAGAACACAGGAGATTCCACCACAAGGAGACACTTCTTTATGGTGAGGATGATGAAGCACTGGAACAGGCTGCCAAGAGAGGTTGTGGATACTCCTTCTTTGGAGGCTTTCAAAACTCACTTGGATGCATCCTGCCCTAGATGGTCCTGCTTTGCCAGGGGGGTTGACCTCGATGATCTCTGGAAGTCCCTTCCAACCCCTAACACTCTGTGATTCTGTGATTCCACACAGTTTCCATGCTGAAGCAGTACTGTGGTCCACCACACACCTGTCCTACCATATCAGCAGAAGCAGCAGAAGAGACAGTAGCAAATTTCTGAGCATCTGTAGCCAGACTTCTTGGTGCTGCTGCTGCTAGACTTAAATCCTCTTTTTTCTCTGTGCTCCTGTTCAGTTCCCCCTGAGAGCCTTTCTCAAAGGGTAATTAAGCCATTATTGCTGCGGTTTTTTTTGCCATGTCTTTAACAGCCAAAAAGGAGCAGGGAATTCAGTCCTAGCTGCTTTTGCACTCAGTAGTTTATAGGTGCAAATTAACATCTGCTAAGTTGTATTTCCTCTCGTGTGGGCTTTGTTCCCATCTGACTCTAAGTCTGTCCTCTCCTGTGGACTGCTGCACCAGCTCATTTCATTTGCAGAGGTCTTAAAAAAGTTTTTTATGGGCCTAATCTCAAGAAGTGGTCGTGAAGGTCACCACGTCCCAAAGCAGCCTATTTCCCCAAACACTTGATACTAAAACTTCCTCCTTAATATTGATATTTCATCTTCCACCAAAGCTTGCTGATTAAAATGCTACCACCACACTGGGTGATGTTTATGAAGGGGCTACCATGATTAGAAAAATTCATTAGCATGTACTGCAAAAAACCAGGAATACTTCTTGCAAATCCAAGTAGCATTGCTAGTAACTATTTTCCCAGGTCTTACCACCTGTCTGAAAGTGGACAGGATTGCTGTTTGTTTCCTGCAATTAAAGGGGGAAAAAAAAAAAAAAGTTTCTTCTTCATTAACATCATTAATGGCATTAGAAATCAGATTTCAGCAGTGATGTATTTGAATGGCACCATGAATCAAAATGCAGTATCATTTCTGACTTTCAAATATTATTTAGAATAGTGCCTTTATGCATGCAGTGGAGGGAGGTGTGCACAGGAGGACCAGTGCTTGAGGAATTAATAGAGCTGGGTCCTCACACAATTTGATCACTGCAGCCTTGTGTAGTAGCAGAGTGCTGGGGATGGAGCAAGCCCCAATTGCTGCTGTCTCTAATCATCCCTTTGTGAAGCTGGCAGGAGGACCCTTACTACATCTAACCCCCAGGCTGGCCTCTGCCTCCATCACAGGAGAAAGGATTGGTGTCATTATATAGGTGGTTCTTGAGGAGGAGAGAAGTAACATTCTTTATGTTGGGTCCAGAAACTCATAACCAAGATCAGCTCCTTTCTAGCCACAAGACTGCTCCACAGAATCTTATCCTCATTTACCCTGCACAGTCCCAGTGTTCAAACTCTACTGAAAAAAAAAAAAAAAGTATAACCAGTTCCAAGTTTTAAGAAGTATTTACCTACAACCACTGAATGTCTTTGTAAGGATGCAATTGCACCTGTGTTTTAAGTCCCTCTCTTTTGTTGGTTTTGTTTTTGTTTTGGTTTTGGTTTTGGTTTTGGTTGGGTTTTTTTGTGTGTGTGTGTGTGTGTTTTGGTTTTGGTTTTGTTGTTTTTTATGGTTTTTGGTTTGTTTTCATGTATGCATTGGAAAAAAAGGGATACTTGTCACTGAAGGAGAGACGGTTTTACACGGCTTAGAAGACAGATGGATGCATTATGTGTCCTACCACAATTACTCTGCAAATCTGCAAGGCAGGCAGCTTGCCCCTGCTCCTTTTGAGACATGAAAAGTGGCCATACAGCTAGGCTGCTTGGAGCTGGAATCAGGAACATTTTACTTTCTCAATAGATTGAAAAGTAAAATGCCTTCAATTGTAAGACCTTGTTCCCCCAAAACGCATTAGAAAAGGAATTACTAAAAATAACAAAAGCTATCTCTGCTGTGGATTGACAGCCTAGAATTAGTCAGAAACTTGTAGCTCTGCAGAACAGTTCCCAGATTGTACTGCTGCTCCTGACAGACACTCAGGCCTTGTCCAAACAAAGAAGTTGATTCGCTTTCATTCTCCTAGTACTGTACAGCCTGCATGCTCCTTTCTGACCTCACTGAGTGTCGAGGCAGATATTCCAGCCAAACAATATTAGTAATGCAACTTATGTCCACATAAAATGAGGAAATATATTCTGCCAAAGTACTTGTCCATGCCACTCTGAATTACACATCTGAAAGTGTTTCTGATGAAAACTTCACCCCTCTCCCAAAGCCTGCAGCCCTTTTCTTGAACAGAAAATCAATGTACAGATTGGACTTTAGGGTTCTGCCTAGGAAAAAAAAAAAAAAAAAAAAAAAGCACACAACATTGTTTTCCTTTTCACATTCCCCTCAGAGCCAACACAACTGCTGGGCATGCTTTTTCCCAGCAATGTGTGCATGCAGCCCAGACAGCCAACCGAGTCCTGGGCTGCATCAAGAGCAGCGTGGCCAGCAGGGCAAGGGAGGGGATTCTGACCCTTTACTCTGCT
>VWZE01010271.1:45590-60094 GCA_013396675.1 Eubucco bourcierii
GAGGCCTTGAGTGAGCTGTGCTAGTGGGAGGTGTCCCTGCTTACAGCAGGCGGTTGGAACTAGCTGATCCTTGAGGTCCCTTCCAACCTTACCATTCTATGATTCTGTGATTCTATGATCATGCAAACAGATCTGTTCCCTCATCTGGACACTCATGAGATTTAATGGAAGTCTAGTACCATCGCAAGAAAGAAGATGAGCATGGACACCCTTGTTGGTCCCAGTGTGTACCATTAAGTGAATTATGTCAATGTTTTGTGAGTCTTTCTAAGGATCCTGTAATTACTGCACATGTGCTATATACTCTTGCCTGTTTTCCAGCTGTGGCAATTGAGACAGGTGCTCCCTCTGCTGAGTACATTTTTCCAAAGATTCTCTTGGGAATGGGCCACTGAGTGATGCTTTCTGGAAAGGTGCATGATTGACAAATGACCTTCACTGCATTGGGGTGGTAATGGTGTGGTGATGCCTTTTCTGTGTTGCCTGTACTATTAATTTACTTAAAATTTGTCTTTACACTTTGAGTTTTTGACCAGGACATGGGTAACTAACTGGGCTCTTTCATAACTTGCAGAGTTTCAAACCACCTACCTCCAGGACAATCCATTAACAACCAGGATCCTTCCCTGGACAAGGAGGTCACTTTGCATCTTGGACCTTGTGCTGAGACTTGGTTGATGGCTTGCACTGTACAAGTGTTGGATAATTACAGGGTATTTAGAAAAGCATCATCCCATGCCTGCTGTCTGCTGTGGTCTTCCCTACAAATCCGCTTTTCACTACTGTGTTTGTTGCTCCTATTGGACAGTGTGCTGAAGGCTGCGTGCTGGGCTAAGCAGACTTTTGGTGTGGTGTTACTCAGCATGGACATGAGGTGGCTACTGGTAGTTAAAAGGAGAGTTGGAGCAATTCAGGATGCCCTAAGTCTCTTCAGACATCATACCCTAAAGAAGAATCACCAATGTTCTGGATGAAACGTATGATGAGTGAACAAGATTTGGCCTCACTGACAGCCTAGTAGAAGGGTTTTGCTTAATTTACTTAATGTCCTTCCCACTGCATGGAAAAATCAGGTCCAGACCACCCAAACATACATAAATCTATGGGACCTAATGAGATGCACCCCAGAGTCCTAAGGGGATTGGATGATGTAGTTACAAAGCTACTCCACACAGTATTTGAAAAGACATGGCAGTCAGGTGAAGTCTCTAGTGACTGGAAGAAGGGAAATGTTGTGCCCATTTGAATTGCTTGTGGCAATTAATGAGGCAGGAATTATAAAATATCTAGTTATTTTGTTTCCAAAAAACCCTGCCCACAAACTATATACAAATAAGTTAGTTTTGGGTTCTAATTCGGTCAGGAAAATCTTCACAAGGATGCTTATAGGCAATTTAGTAATGCAGGAAAATCAGAAAATTGGAAAAGGTTTGCCACAAAACAGCTTTGCCCCACTTACAAATAAAAGGCAGGCCAGAGCCTTAGAGAACATCTGTGCTACTCACGATGGTGCAGTAGGAATTTGGAGATGGTCCTTTGGCTCCTTTGTGGCAGTGTCTTTTGCAGCAGTGTCTGGAACTGCAAATTGTAATCCAGCAGTGGATCAATGTAGCACAGGATCCAATGGGAGTAAACCTGCCAGAGGCCAAAATGACTGCAGACATGGCTGCCACAGGCAAAGATCATGAGGCAGCACAGGGCAAAGCCAGGATGCTCGGCAGTGTTCCCACAAACAGCAGTGGCTTACTGCAGAGGCAGGTGGCTGCAGCAGGCAGGCAGTATGTGGTAGTTTGAAAGCAGGGACCGGGCACTTTCTCATCACCCTTCTTCCAGATGCTCCTGAAGATCCCCCTCAATGTCCTCCTCAAGGTCTGACTAGACAATGTTTCCAGTTGCCATATATATATGCTGGAGCCATTTGCTTGTACACATTTAAGCCCGTGGGGGTGGGGAAAGGAACTTTGTGCCTACTTCTTTCCACATTCCAAACCCCTGGAGCCAGAGGTGGGGGCAGGGAGGAAAACACTTTTGTGTCCCACTCGAACCTCTGGTGGGGCAGGGACTTGGGTATGCCCTGCCACAGTCCACCCCAGTGGCAACGGACAGATTTATCTAGGACTTTAGGGTGATGGGTACTAACCCCTTGTAGTTCAGTGAGGTACGGTATGAGTTCTATTTTGGTGGTTAATAGCTGGGGACAATCCACCGTGCATTGATGCGGTGGGTCTTCCCATTATGATCCAGGGCCTCCCAGGCACATGAGTCCCCAGCTTTAGCCAAAGTCACAGGCACAACCCCAATAGAGAGCAGTTTGACCAATACAGGTTGGCTCACTTGAATCTGGGACAAAGATTTATCATTGGTCCCTCTTGACACATGGTCAGCATTCACTATTGGCTCAGCTGGGAAGAAGGCCTTAATCTTGGGGCTTCCATAGTTTCCCCAACAATTATTGACTGTGAAGACTGCCTGGGCCAAATGCAAGTCTCAGCCACCTTTAGAGACATTTGCTGGCCATTTGTCCTCTCAACAATGGCATTTGTCTGGGGGTAATATGGAGTATGGAACACCCATTTCACCCCTTCACTGCATGCCCAGTCTTGCACTGAGGTTGCAGTGAAATGCAATCCGTTACCGCTCTGGATGCACTCAGGCATTGGCAGGATGGTGAACCACTGTTTGAAAGTCTCAATTGTTTGAGCTCTCAAGGCAGCACTGGTGGCAGTGGCCATGGTTAAGCCAGAGACCATTTCTACGCCAACTAGTATATATTTCTTACCGTGCGATGGCTCGAAGGGTCCCACATAATCCACTTGCCAGGTGTTCCAGACTTGGCAGGGGGTATGTCTAACCCATTCTGGGTTAGCAGTTCCCAGATGGCTTTTGCCTACCAAGCCCACCTGCTCTTTGTTGTCCCCACCCACTTATATGTCATCTATATATTGATAAATGACAATGCCTTCTGGGACCTTGATGGAGTCTAGAAGTGCTGCCAGTGTATTATGGGCAATTGTAGGACCATGCTTGTACCGCTGGGGTAAATGATCAAAAGTGTACTGGATGCCCTGCCAGGTAAAAGTAAACTGAGGCTTATTATCCTCCTCCCTCAGTGGAACCATGAAAAACATGTCCCGGACATCCAGAGCAGCCATCCACGAGTGGGATGCAGCCTGAATGGCTGTAACCACTAAGGTTAGGCTAGGCACTGCAGTTGCAAGAGAAGGAGTGTTGGCATTTAGCCTCCTACTATAGTGAGCCTCCAGCGCCCCGTTGGTTAACAGGCCAGACTGGGGAATTATAAGGAGAGTGAGTCCTACAGATTATTTTATTATCTAATTTGAGCACCTGTGTCAATTAAGAACTTTACAGCAGTTCTGCCGAATCCAGTTGGAATTAGGATAAAAGGCTCGTCATTATCAGACCATTGCAAGGCGTTAACAAAGCGGTGGCAGAGGCCTGAGGCAGACACTGCCTCATTTAATTTTTTGCCTTCTGCTGGGGAGGTAAGAGTTAACTCCCTGAGAAGCCGCAGAAGCCTCCGAGGGGGGTGGGCTGCCGCCGCCGTGATGGCTACGTTTATCTTTTCAAGACAATACCGTAGCTATTGTCTTCCAATCAGGCAAGTCCTTTAGAACAATTTCGGGTGTCCCCAGCAATACCGCTTGTTCATACCAACTCTTTCTCGGAGACTGTCTGGATTTATGCATGAACTCGCCGCGCTTTCTCTGCTCCCCGCCCCAGTGCAGTCCGTCCCGCGGGCTGCCAGGAGAGCCTTTGGCGGCACGGACGTGCTGGCCTTTTAGCGCTGCCCTAGCTCTGTCTCTGCGGGAGCCGCTGTAGCTCCTTTCATCGGAGCTTTTGCCTCCGTGGGGGTGAGAGCCGAATTGAAGACCGTGAGCGTTTAAATCCATCAAGAGCTCAGCCCATGTCATGACATGCTCTTGCGGACCCTTTTTTGATTTGCTGTTTTTCTCAATGGCTTTTTCAATTGTTTCTGTATTCGCTGAGGCGCGGACCTGCATGCTTGCTGGCGGCCCCCTCAGGAGAGGGTGGAGCCTCTCCGGGTCGACTGGGGCGTTTAAGAGGCAGTCATATTTTCCCTTATTATATATTGCCTGCACGCAGGCAAGCCTCCGAAGCGCACTGCTCAGGGAGACTGGTCACTTCTAACTCAGTCGGCTCCCCTCTGTAGGCTGGTCGGAAGCTAGTTCCCCAAAAAGCTATCCACGCCGTCAGCCTGCATGACCCCTTGGGTTCCCGGGTCAGGAACACATCGTCCCTCCAGTCGCCGGCTGCTGCCTCAGTCCAGAAATACTTTGTCTCCGTCAGCTCGGTACACTTCATAAACGTGCTCTGCAACCGAGTCGTTTGGCTGCCTTGCATATATGATTTGCAGGTCACTTAGCTGCCCATCTGTGTAGCGCCGACTGACCGTGGTAGCGACAGGGCCGCGCTTGCCGCGTTTACCGTTGTAAACTTCGGTTCTCGTCACCAGCCGCACGTTTTTCTGTCCAATAGTGTCCTCCTCACCACTCTCCTCGCCGCTCGCTGTGGGCGAGTCTGTCTCTAGTTTGGACTTGGACCTTTTTTTGTGGCTTATGTTTGTCTTTCTGCGGCATGGGGACTGACGCAGTGGGGTCCTCTGTAGCAACACACGACCCTGCGTCACTCAGTTCATAGGTGGAGGCAGAGAGGGAAGTCACTGAGCATTCATCTGAGGAAACTAGCCCCGACAGGGTTTTCATCTGCTCTCAGGATTTTTAAAGCATCTATAAAGGCTTTGCACTGTTCATGCATGGTTTGCCATAAGCCTTGGCTTCGTAGTCATTCTGCCAGCTGTTTGCTCTTGGCTCTAGCTGGCACCAACCAACCATTGCCTCATGGTACCACCCAGTTCCATGATGCAAGGAATGCTGGTTTGCAATGCATTTTAGGCAATTCTCGAGTTAATTTTTGGTGTGTAAACATTGTTCTGCAGAGCCCTTCTTTCAGGACTTTGTACACTGCTGCAATATAGGTTTGGATAATAGACTGGGAGAGGCACAGACAAAGGCTGCAGATAAAAGGCACATTTTCCAAATTCATCCAGATTGAAAATAAAAAAAAAAAAACTTTCTAAAGTTCCTCCAGTTAAAACAACAAAAGGCCTTGATGAGATGTATGGAACAGAAACTGTGTCTAGAATGTTACTGATTCTAGATTGCTGTCTAAATGGAACTTCATGGGATCAGAACACGTCATGTGCTTTGTAATGCAGCCCTAACATGCCTGGATTTGTGCAACCATCTTTCTAGAGGAAGCTGTCCCCATTTTAACCTGATGTGACTGGGTACTGGGAGAGGAAGCCCACAATGGTCTGAGAGGTCAGCTGTGCCCTGATCAGGGTTTTGTTTTCAGCCTTCTTGCAAGCCAGCTTTGACTCCTCCTACTCGTTCTTCTCGAGGTGCCATCCTGCTTGTAGCTCTGCTTGATCGTTGTAATGGTAGTGTATTTGTATGTGGTTAAAGCAGTTTTGCTGAGAAATCAGGACCTGCGCTTTCTCCTCTCCTCAGAAGATAAGGAGGGCAGGAACAGGTGAAAGCACCAAAATTAGGTAAGGCACTTAGGCAACTTAAGAGAACATGTTGGATATATTTGCTGGAGCACATGGACATGAAGAATTGGAGCCTGCACAGCTACACATGACAGCAAAATCATGCAGACCAACTGAGGAGCTGGGCAGTGATAGCTGCATTGCAACTTACTCTAGTGCAGAATGACTACAAGCTCTAGAAGGAGTCCAGGCCACTAAGCAATTCATCAGTCAGGCTAACACCAGCAGCTGCAAATCCTTCTAAAGTCAATGCAGCAGGGTTTGCATTGGTATAAATCATGGGCGTCACTATATTCAGAGACAGGAAAACAAGGAAGGAAGAGAAACAAAGGGCAGAAGCAGAGATGGCCCTAAAAGGGAACTTACTTTCTTACAGAGCAATCCTGAAAGCAACAATAAGTTACCAAACAATTGAAGCACAGCAAAGCAGTTCATTGCTACACAAGGTCACAGCCTACCTTCCCCCACAGCTGCCCTCAGTGAGAGGCTCATTGTGGAGCGATGGGATGCAGAGCTGAATTGACAGCTAAACCTAGGGGATCTGGCCATTTCCCCAGGATGGATCTGACATCCCTGGCTCTTCTGGTGAAGAAAAAGGGTAAGGGAACAGAAATATTATGATTGCCACTTTACAGAGGAGAATGAATAGCAGTGGTGCTAAGGCTATCTGCACAATGGGACAGCTTTATCAGTACTGGAATAGCAGCTTGCTATCCTGCAAAGCATGTCTGGCAAGGACACAGCTATTTCAGTAAAATTGGAATAGTTTTTTTTAGCAGAATAACACCCTCCTGAACACAGTGAGCAGTGATGCAGCTACAAGCAACGTTTTTGACAGCTTAACACTCACTAGATCCTTCCCACTTGCACAGTTGTGTTATCTGGGGGTACCAGCACTTCCCTCATTTCACCAACAGAGCTGATTTGGTTCACCTGATTCAGACATTATGTGTCCTGAGACAAAATATTCAGGGTAGAACTCTAGCAGAGCCCTGCTGGATGAGGTGGGTGAGGTGCGATTCCCCATGAGTTATAATCACTGACTACTCCCTTCCTAACATGCTGAGAGAGCAACAGCACATACAGAGGATTTGGGGCTTTCCCTCACTGGTCCAGCTCTGACTCCTCTCCCTGGAGCCCAAACTTTCAATGTGCCAATACTGCTGAGAAGCCTCCAGGCAGCTTGGTTTGCTTTCTTATCCCAGTCGGCATGGCTCTGCACAAAAAGCTCCAGTAATACATGGAGAAAAGGAAAAAAAAAAGGCCATCTGTCACTACTGCTCACTCTGAGGAAATCATTCAAGCAGCATCAGCAGAGTTCTTTAGCTGTATGACACGCATCTCCCGCAGCGAGGTTAGTGAACAGGATTATGTTGACCATTGCTTTTTAAGCAGAGACAAAGTTCCCCAGAATTTGAGAGCTGTCAGCCTGTGATGAAAGAAATGGCTGGTGTTGTTTTAATACTAGTGGGGAAACAGGCCTTTAGAACAGATTAAAAAAAAAAAAAAAAAAAAAAAAAAAAANAATTAGATCAGAGGGGAGGAAACAAGCTGTAAGCAGCCTAATCCTCTCCTAAAGAATTCTCTGGCAAAATGCAGACTCTTGAGATAATTAGGTGGCCCTCCCTTTACTGTAATGTCTGAAGGTGTGTTCACACCCCCTACTCAAGGAGCTTAATTTAGGAGTTATAACTACTACATTCAGATTAGTCATGAGTGATTCAGACTACTCAGACTTGATTGCCCAGACAATGAAGAGATGGAGTTGTGACAGGCATTAGGGTAGAAGCAGTCTGAACATGGCCCTGGCTGCCTCGCACACCCTAGATGTGTTCTCCTGATGTACCCCAGGAGCGGGAAGCTCTATTTCCATGCTATGTACAGGAAAAGATGACTTTATCTGGAGAATTCTACCAACTTGCACGAAACAAGCTGCTTCCATCAGCTTATCTCCATTTCACCAGTGTTTACTTTGGCCAAGAGCTGCACTTTTTTCCACACAAAATCCTCACCACACTACTGCAATCATTATTTAGTATAAATACTATTTCACTTATGGAAAGCCATCTTATACTGAGTACAGATATTTTAAAGTTAAAGGGAATTTAGATTTCTCAACAATGGGGATTATGACATAGAATCATAGAATCATAGAATGGTAAGGTTGGAAGGGACCTCAAGGATCATCTAGTTCCAACCCTCTGCAATAGGCAGGGACACCTCCCACTAGCACAGCTCACTCAAGGCCTCCTCCAATCTGGCCTTCAACACCTCCAGGGAGGGAGCAGCCACAACCTCCCTGGGAAACCTATGCCAGTGCCTCACCATCCTCACAGGAAAGAACTTCCTCCTAACATCCAGTCTAAATCTTCCCTCTGATCATCCTCGTGGCCTCCTCTGGACCCGCTCCAACACTTCCATGTCCTTCCTGTGCTGAGGGCTCCAGAACTGCACACAGTACTCCAGGTGGGGTCTGACAAGAGCAGAGTAAAGGAGCAGAATCCTCTCCTTTGCCCTGCTGCCCACACTGCTCTTGATGCAGCCCAGCACTCGGTTGCTGTCTGGGCTGCATGTGCACACTGCAGGCTCATGTTGAGCTTTTCATCAACCCAGACTCCAAGGTCCTTTTCCTTAGGGCTGCTCTCCAACCATTCACCACCCAGCCTGGATTTGTGCTTGGGATTGTGCCTACCCAGGTGCAGTACCTTACACTTGGCCTTGTTGAATGTCATGAGGTTGGCCTGGGCCCACCTCTGCAGCCTGTCCAGGTCCCTCTGTATGGATCCCTGCCCTCTAGCAAGTCGACTGTGCCACACAGCTTGGTGCCATCTGCAAACTTGCTGAGGGTGCACTGATTCCTCTGTCCATGGCACTGACAAAGATGTTAAACAGCACTGGTGCCAGCACTGACCCCTGAGGGACACCACTTGACACTGGTGTCCAGGTGAACATGTACTGATTGCCAATAGAATAAGAGCATCCAAGAAATATTACTCAAATCTTCACGCTTCTTGAAGCTAGGCACTGTCTTGTCTGCTAAACGTGCTAGAGTTTTCTATAGATGTGATTTGGCTTTTATTTTTTTCTCTCCCTGTATTATCTTGAATTAGATTACAGGCAGAATGCAACCTAAATACACATATACAAAGATACAATTTTATTTTTTTTCTTGACATGTTCTGAAATTAGAGAAAAGTGACCTTAGTTGTATTTCTACACTTCTCATCACACTGGGTTTCTGGCATTTCAGCAGATGACTCCCCACAAGAACATTCTTTCAAATTCATTTAATCCTCAGCCCACCTCTCCTGACTGCAGCAAAGGAAATTCCAGTGTCTAAGCAACTATTTCTCTTCCCTGGTTCAGACCATGTGGAGAGATAAAGAGGCTGTTCTGCTGACTCATCTTGACAGACAGACGAGGTGGGCTTCCTTAGGTCTAACACAGGGCTAGAAAAGGGGCTAGGAAATCTAAAATGTCTGGAGAGGGGAAAAAAGAAAACAGAAAGTTTCTCATAGAAGCCAGCTCATAAAGGGATTGGTCTTACCAACTCCTTCACTCTTGCAAATATTCAACATGCATAAATTCAGGCCACCAAGATTTGCCCAAACAGAGATCTTTGGTGAAGCATTCCAGAATCAGAGCTACTGTGCATCAGAGAGCTCTCCCTAACCCTTTGGCCTTCTGTCTAGAAATCCATATCCCAGAAGTCAAGAGCCTGAAAGGTATTTTACTGTACATCTAGGCAAGGGAAGAAATAGCAAAGAGGCACTTCAATTTGTTCCAAATCCACTGTCACAAGCTTCCTGCAAACATCTTAGCAGTATCATTCTGCACATATTTATGCAACCAGGTCCCTCACTACGGCAAGAGGCAATCATTCATGCCATTTCCAAAAGCTGTATCAGCTTCTGACACATCTTGAGGAGAGCTGGATCCGTGGGCCTTAAACCTGGATTCAGAGGGACACTTAAGAACCTATGTATTGCTGGCTCACTTGTATCACACAGTGTCACCAAGGTTGGAAGAGACCTCAAAGATCATCAAGTCCAACCCGATACCACAGACCTCAAGACCAGACCATGGCACCAAGTGCCACGTCCAAACCTGCCTTGAACACCTCCAGGGACGGTGACTCCACCACCTCCCTGGGCAGCCCATTCCAGTAGCCAGTGACTCTCTCAGTCAAGAACTTTCTCCTCACCTCCAGCCTAAACTTCCCCTGGCACAGCTTGAGACTCTGTCCTTTTGTCCTGGTGCTGGTTGCCTGAGAGAAGAAAGCAACCTCCTCCTGGCTACAACCACCCTTCAGGTAGTTGTAGACACCAAGAAGGTCTCCCCTGAGCCTCCTCTTCTCCAGGCTAAACAATCCCAGCTCCCTCAGCCTCTCTTCATAGGGCTGTGCTCGAGGCCTCTCCCCAGCCTCGTTGCCCTTCTCTGGACACCCTCAAGCACCTCAATGTCCTTCTTCAATTGAAGGGCCCAGAACTGGACACAGCACTCAAGGTGTGGCCTAAGCAGTGCAGAGTCCAGGGGGAGAATGAGCTCCCTGCTCCTGCTGGCCACACTATTCCTGATGCAGGCCAGGATGCCATTGGCCTTCTTGGCCACCTGGGCACACTGCTGGCTCATGTTCAGGCGGGTGTCAATCAGCACCCCCAGATCCCTTTCTGTTTTGCTGCTCTCCAGCCACTCCCACCCCAACCTGTAGCTCTGCATGGGGTTGTTGTGGCCGAAGTGCAGCACCTGGCACTTGGATTTGTTGAGCTCCATCCCCTTGGACTCTGCTGAAACCTTACCTCAGCCACGAGCTGTACAGGTTGTCAGCACTCAAAGCAACATCAACACAAACTGAAAACAAAGGTGAGGGAGTACTACAAAAATAATTTAAGAACTCAAAGGAAGTTAAGAAATTCACATCAATTACTAGAACCTTTTATTAGTTTTGCACACAGCTCTATGCAAAGCAGTAAGCCTGCAGAAAGGAAAACTAGCCTGAATACTCCGGGGAGTCTGTATTCTCAAGAACATTTGCACTTGAATAGCACGTCCTGCCATCTCTGAAGGCTCTTTGTAGGTCTGGGAGTGGAACTATTCTTACTAGGATTTAAGGGACCCAAAGCACATCGCCAAGTTTCTCTTTGCAGACCATCTATGTTACCCTGTCCTGGCAAGATTGTTTTATGGGAAAAGTACCTTTTTCAGGCCATACTTGACATTTCTGGTTGATGTGGGTATAGGAACTTTCCCCCACACACTATTGGAAGTTACCAGACCAGCTCAGTCTGCTTGGAAGTAAGATGAAGCTATATATACAGCATGGCAAAATTTACAAGCATATATACACAATATATTTACAAGTATATACAAATTAGAAATAATAAAGAAATCCAAACTCCCTCTCAGACAAAGGAAACTGCCCAGAAGGGGCTCAAAACTACCCCCTCTTTCTCCCTCCCTATCTCAGACAGGTGAACAAAAACCAAAGCCAGCAAAGCTTACATCTTAGCTGTTAGTCGAGATTAGAGCTATTAGATCAAAGGAGAAATGAGTAGGGCAACATTCCAAGACAAAGTGAGGGAAGATTATTTACATTTTAGCTTTTTATCCCTTTCAGCACACCAATGAATGATACAGACGTCATCATTATTTCATTTTCACAACCACTGATCTAATTTCTCTCCTTAAAATACTCCAATTAGCCTCAAACCATCACACTAACTTTACAGTATCTAATTAGGATTGTAAGCTCCTTGGAGTAGTGCTACCTGACTTCATCTGGAGAAGCACCATAAACAGATCCAAGTGCTGTACTAATAACAACTCAGCTGATCTATATGCAACCTTTATTATGTGGCCTGTCAGTTCTATTGATTTGTGGATGCACACACACAAAAAGAAAAAAATAAAAGTTTGCCTCAGACTTTGTATCACAGTATCACAGTATCACAGTATCACCAGGGTTGGAAGAGACCTCAAAGATCATCAAGTCCAACCTGATACCACAGACCTCAAGACCAGACCATGGCACCAAGTGCCACGTCCAAACCTGCCTTGAACACCTCCAGGGATGGTGACTCCACCACCTCCCTGGGCAGCCCATTCCAGCAGTCAATGACTCTCTCAGTCAAGAACTTTCTCCTCACCTCCAGCCTAAACTTCTCCTGGCACAGCTTGAGACTGTGTCCTGTTGTTCTGGTGCTGGTTGCCTGAGAGAAGAAAGCAACCTCCCCCTGGCTACAACCACCCTTCAGGTAGTTGGAGACAGCAAGAAGGTCCCCCCTGAGCCTCCTCTTCTCCAGGCTAAACAATCCCAGCTCCCTCAGCCTCTCTCCATAGGGCTGTGCTCGAGGCCTCTCCCCAGCCTCGTTGCCCTTCTCTGGACACCCTCAAGCACCTCAATGTCCTTCTTCAATTGAGGGGCCCAGAACTGGACACAGCACTCAAGGTGTGGCCTAAGCAGTGCAGAGTCCAGGGGGAGAATGAGCTCCCTGCTCCTGCTGGCCACACTATTCCTGATGCAGGCCAGGATGCCATTGGCCTTCTTGGCCACCTGGACACACTGCTGGCTCATGTTCAGGTGGGTGTCCATCAGCACCCCCAGATCCCTTTCTGTTTGGCTGCTCTCCAGTCACTCCCATCCCAGCCTGTAGCTCTGCATGAGGTTGTTGTGGCCAAAGTGCAGCACCCAGCACAGTATCTTGCTGCCACAGCATAATCTCAGAAGGACTCAGAAAGAAAACATAGAGGATGTCAATAAAAAGTTTTGCACTCCAAGAG
This sequence comes from Eubucco bourcierii, assembly GCA_013396675.1. Taxonomy (NCBI): domain Eukaryota; kingdom Metazoa; phylum Chordata; class Aves; order Piciformes; family Ramphastidae; genus Eubucco; species Eubucco bourcierii. The sequence continues at coordinate 57,964 of VWZE01010271.1, forward strand.
ATAAGTTGTCCAAATTCTGACAGTCAAAGATTAAGAAAACATTCAGGTACAAACAATTATTGGAAGTAACTCAGCTGTTTCACTGGGAAGCATGATTCTTTCTTATTAAAACAAATTTGCTACTAGTAAATATATTGCTAAATCTTTACTGAAAATTACTTTCTAATGCAACTTTTGGTAAGAGGTATTGCATTGCATTTCTGTGGGCAAAGCTTGGACTGGGAACACATCTGGGAATCACAGAATGTTAGGAGTTGGAGTGCCCCTCTGGAGTGATTGTCTAGACTAACCCCCCCTGCTAACACAGGTATGCCCAGAGCAGGTTGCACAGGAATGCACTCAGACGGGCTTTGAAAGTCTACAGAGGAGACATCTGTGTTTACTGGTGGATGCTGAATGACATGCTGAGACACAGTTAATTCATGTTTCATTTCTGTGGCCTGTCCTCTTGCCTGTGCAATGGAGTTAACTGTACCCTTGCTTATTTCATGAACTGTAGCAGTAAAAGAGCTAACTCTCTACTCTGGTTATAAATTATAAACAAGAGACACAAACTTTCTGGATATTCTTTTGAATGTGGATTGAAAGAGCAGAGCATTGGTTATAAAAAGAATAAAAATTATTAGCCTTCCAGTATCTGAAGGGGGCCTACAGGAAGGCTGGGGAGGGACTATTGACAAGGTCTTGCAATGACAGGACAAGGGGCAATGGGCTTAAACTGGCGGAGGGGAGAGTTAGACTGGATGTTTGGAGGAAGTTCTTTACAGTGAGGGTGGTGAGGCACTGGCACAGGTTGCCCAAGGAGGTTGTGGATGCTCCCTCCCTGGATGTGTTCAAGGCCAGGTTGGAGGAGGCCTTGAGTGACCTGCACTAGTGGGAGGTGTCTCTGCCTATGGCAGGGGGTTAGAACTAGATGATCCTTGAGGTCCCTTCCAACCTTACCATTCTATGATTCTATAAAGTCTGCATCATTCATTGGTTTGCTAAGAGTGATAAAATGGCAACATATAAACAATTTCTCACTCTTTGTTCCCTTTGCTTTCTGCCTTCCACCTCCTCGCTGCTCCTCTGTGCATGGCTGAATACTAACCTTGACCAATCAGATACTGGTTTCCTGTCTGGTTGCGGGGGGAGAAGAACGTGATGTTGTCTCCTTCTGGGCTTCTTTCTTTGTCCAGGGAGGAGGATTTGATTTCTGTACCATTTTATAAATTGTACATAATTGTAAATACATGTGAATATATTTTGTACAAATGCCTATAAATTTAGCTTGCTGTAAAATACAGCTTTATCTTACTTCCAAGCCATCTGAGCTAGTCTGGTAAATTTTACTGGGAGGAGGCAATTTCCCAACCCACCACATGAACTATCACCCCTAAATTTAATTTCAGGTGAAAACTGTGTTTCCTTCCCATTTTGATAAGCAGATGGTCATGATCTTTTATCCAGATACACACTCCCTGTTTTAGAGCTTCCCTGTGTCACCAGCTACAGAACAAGTTTTCTGATTTTCATGCACGGTGTAGTTACACTGCATGGTATTACAAATGCACCTCACTCTGTTTAAGAGAAGAAATGAGGAACTTTGAACTATAAATGCAGGCTCTTTTCGTGATTTTGGTGAATGCATCAACTATTTTGAATATTTTATAGAATCATAGAATCATAGAATGGCAAGGTTGGAAGGGACCTCAAGGATCATCTAGTTCCAACCCCCTGCCATAGGCAGGGACACCTCCCACTAGTACAGGTTACTCAAGGCCTCATCTAATCTGGCCTTGAACACCTCCAGGGAGGGAGCATCCACAACCTCCCTGGGCAACCTGTTCCAGTGCCTCACCACCCTCACTGTAAAGAACTTCCTCCTAACATCCAGTCTAAATCTCCCCTCTGCCAGTTTAAACCCATTACCTCTTGTCCTGTCATTGCAAGACCTTGTAAATAATCCTTCCCCAGCCTTCCTGTAGGCCCCCTTCAGATACTGGAAGGCTACTATCAGGTCCCCTCGAAGCCTTCTCTTCTCCAGGCTGCAGAGCCCCAACTCTCTCAGCCTGTCCTCATAGGAGAGCTGCTCCAGCCCTCTGATCATCTTTGTGGCCCTCCTCTGGACCCGCTCCAACACTTCCATGTC
>VWZE01010271.1:61121-75630 GCA_013396675.1 Eubucco bourcierii
GTCCCTGCCTCTGGCAGGAGGTTGGAACTAGATGATCCTTGAGGTCCCTTCCAACCTTACCATTCTATGATTCTATGATTGTATTTCAAGCCTGAAGAGATGACAAACTTGATTACAGAAATATTATGGTATGTGTTAAATTGAGTAGCAGCATCACCTCAAGGAAGAATCAAAGAATGGTTGAAGTTGTAGACCTCTGAGGGTTGTCTGGTTCAACTCCCCTGCTCAAGCAGGGTCACCTAGAGCTGGTTGCCCAGGACCATGTCCAGGTGTTTTTTTAAAAATCTCCAGCAGTGGAGACTCCACAACCAACCTGCCCAAGCTGTGCCAGTGTTTTGTCACTCTCACAGTAAAATATGTTTCCTGATACTCAGAGGAGCCCTTCCGTGTTTCAGTTTGTGCACACTGACACTAGTCCTGATGCTGGGTACCACTGAAAAGAGCCTGACTCTGTGTTCTTCTCACCCTCTCTTCAAGTATCTCTATACATTGATCACTCTTCTGAGCCCTCTCCAGGTTGAACAGTATAGGAATTCTCAACCTTTCATCACAGAAGAGAAGCTCCAGTCCCTTAACCATCTCTGTGACCTTTCTTCAGACACTTTCCATTATGTCCATGTCTCTCTTGTACCAAGATGCCCAAGAATGGACACAACACTCCAGGTGTGGCCTCACCAGTGCTGAGCAGAGGTGAAGGATCACATCTCTTGATCTATTTGCAAAACACCTAATGCAGCCAAGGATACCATCTACTTTTTTTTGCTCTAAGTGCATATTGCTGGTTCAACTTTTCCATTAGGACTTCCAGGTCCTTTTCTATGAGGCTGGACAGCTTCCAGCACCTACTGGTGCCTGGGGTTGTTTCTACCCATTTGTGGGACTTTGCACTTAGGTTTGTTGAACTTTGTGAGATTCCTGTCAGCCCTTTTTCTCTAGCTTACTGCAGACTTTCTGGAAGGCAGCAAAACCCTCTGGTGTAGTATCTACTCCTCCCAGTTTTGTGCCATCTGCAAACTTGCTGAGGGCATACTCTGCCCCATCATCCAGATTGTAAAGGAAGATGTTAAACAGGACTAGATCCACTATTGACCTCATGGGTTTATCTCTAGCTACTATCCTTAAACTAAATTTCATGCCATTGATCATCACCCTCTAGGTTCATGCAGCTAGTTTTCAGTCCACCTTTCTGCTTACCCAGTCCATACAACAACAATTTGTCTCTAAGGCTCTTAATGAAGTCAAGGCAAACAGTATCCTCTACTCTCTCCTCATCTACCAGGCCAGGCATTTTATCAGAGCAGTTTATGAAGTTGGTCAAGCATGATGAAGTCATGTTGACTACTAATGACTTCCAGGATTAGGTGCTATGTCACCTTCCCAGAGATTTAGGTGAGGTTGATTGGCCTGTAGGTCCTTAGGTCCTCCTTCTCACTGTTTATCAAAAACAGGAATGACATTGTTTTTCTCCAGTCCTCAGGTACTTCTCCCAATCACCATGATTGATCAGAAGTCATTGAGACAGGCCTCAGAATGACATCACAGTGCAATCTCAGCACTCATGGGTGCATCTCATCATGGACCTGTGGGTGTTCAGTTTGCTTACCTGGTCTTCTTCCACCAAGGGTACAACTTCCTTGCTGTAACCTTTGCCTGCAGTCTCTGGGATTCCTGAAGGCTCATCTTGCTAGGCAAGACTGAAACAACAAAGGTATCTCAGCCTTTCTCATGGCCTGTGTCCCTGGGTCTCCCACTTCGTTAATCAAGAACACGGGAGCCATCCTACCACATTTTCCATGGTTCCCCTCAGATTGCAGTCCTGGAACTGTAGACAGATCTCATTGTGTTTGTTCCCCATTCTGTGTTTTAGTATGCAGCCACTTCAGAGAGTCACCCCAGCACACTGACTCCATAGAAAGGGTTTGGGGATTTCTGCACAGTGATGCCTTCTAGGCACTTCCTTGCTTACATGCAAGTGCTGGAGGCAACCCTACTTAAGCCCCATTTTGCTGGTTTTGTGGTCCCTTCCTGTCACACCTTCCATGCCCTTTGCTCAGCGAACCTGTCCATCACTCTCTGCCTCCCCAGCTGTTCTTAGCTATCCTATTGGCAGAAATAGCCTTGCCCCACTCAGTGAGGTGGATCCCACCTCTCCCAAGCAGGTCTAATGTGCAGAGTCCTATGGTCACAAAACCCAAAATCCTGTTACCAACGCAAATTCTGCAGCCAATTATTGACTTGTCCTCTTAGTGCCCTCCTCCTCACCACCCCTCCCAGCAGGATTAAGACCACCACTTGGGTCCCTGTGGCCAAGACTCCACCTCCAGAGCTCTGTAGTCCACGTTTCCCCTGGCAGAATCATTTCTGCCTACATAGAATAACAGCAGGATATTGTAATCTGAGGGGCAGATGAGCTTCAGTAGTTCCTCCACATCCCAGATCCTGGCCTGCAGAAGGCACTGTGCTTCTCTAGATGATTGACTGGGTTGACAGGTAAGTGCCTCTGTCCTCTGCAGCAGGGAGTAACCCATTATGATGATTTGTCTGGTAAGTTATTCCTGGTAAGTTTAGAAATGGTTTAGGGTTAGGTGGACCAGGTTCTTTGGTTGAAGGCTCATCTAGCTTGTCATCACTTTTGAGGGCAGTGAACCTAGTTTGCAGTTGTAAACCCTTAAGTGCTAGAAATCACCAGCTTACATCCTTGGCTGCTTCTGGAAGTTTTTGCTTACCTTGATAATCTGAGGTAGACACTGTCTGCTTACCTGTTGCAGGTGGAGTCTGAGGCCCTTCAAGCAGTTTTCACAGAGAAGATCTGATCTCCCTTCATCTTCTCTGATGTGGGGTGGCCTCCTCACTTCCTCCTGTAATTTCACCGTTTGGCAGCACAGCTTCTCCAAGCAGCATACGTACTGAAGGACAGAGGGCCATCTCTCCTGCCCTCAGAGTGAGGTCCCAGGCACCCCCTGCAGCCTGGGGCTTGGAGGGCTGCATTGGCCATCTGAAGCTCAGTCTGTGTGGAAGCTGTTTTGGCTTTACAGGGGTGCCTTCTGTGAGAACCTCCTAGAAGCTTTCCTCATGTCTGACAAAGCCACTGCCAGCGAGCTCCAAGACAGACCTGATGCTGTTTAGGCCAAGCCTATCAGCAATGGGGGTAGCATTTCTATGGCAACACATTCAAGAAGTGGGAAAAACTGTATGGAACAATAGCCCAAAGTGGCTATTGAGAAGTGAGAATATGTGAAAGAAACAATTCTGCAGATACCAAAGTCAGTGAAGAATGAGGGAGAGGAGGTGTTCCAGCTGTCAGAGCAGAGAATCCCCTGCAGCCCTTGATGAAGACCATGTTTAGGCAAGCTGTGGCCCTGCACCCCATGGCAGTTAATGGAGAAGACATCCACCTGCAGCCTGGGAAAGATCCCATGCTGGATGCCCAAAGGAAGCTGTTACCCCATGGGAACTTCCCATAGGAGCATGTTTGCTGGCAGGATTTGTGCCCTTGTGGGGGACCCACAGTAGAACAGTCCATTCCCTAAGAACTACACTCCCTGGAAATGACCCATGTTGGAGAAATTTGTGGAAGACTGTGTTCTGTGAGAGGGACTCCACATTGAAGCAGGCAAAGAGTTTAAGTCTTCTTCCTAAAGGAGAAGGAGTGACTAAGAAAACATGTGATGAACAGACTGCAACTCCCATGTCCTATTCCCCTGCACCACTGGGTAGGGAAGAGGCAGAGAAATTGGAAGTTAAGCCTGACAAGGAGGAGGGTGTTTTAAGATTTGGTTTTATTTCTCATCATTTTACTCTGATTTGATTGGTAATAAATGAAATTAGTTTTCCCCAAGTCAAGTCTGGTTTGCCCATGACAGTTAACTGGCAAGTGATCTACCAGTCCTTAGCTTGACTCACAAGCCTTTGCCCTGTCCAGCTAAGGAGGTGTTATGAGCTGCTTGGTGGGCACCTGGCATCCAACCAGGGTCAACCCACCACAGAAACCTCTGCCCTAGCAGGGGCAGCTGGTCCCACATCTACTAGTAACTGAAATGAAACATATGACTATTTTGTTTAACTTCAATTACTGATCTGACCACAATAAAACAGAGCAGATTTCAAGGGGAGGAGATAAAACTGCACTCTAATCTCCCAAGTTTTGTACTGGAATACTGACATGGGCATCATCATTCTTTTCAGGTTGAAAAGTACTGCCCAGGACTCCCACATGATAGCAAGGCTAAAAGGAAGGAAAATAGGAGCTACTTGGAATGAAAAAACAGCAGAAAATCATAGAGGTGAAAGGCTTTGAGAAAGCTTTGTATTTGAAAATCTCAGAATCAGGTAATTTCTAAAAAATATTTAAATAAAATAATTCATTTATGCAAATGCTTTAACCCAGGAAGAGCCAAAACCAAAACATCCAGTGTTAAGATTTTCATTACCATAAAGATTCCTCTAGGAAGTATATTAAATATGACAAGAGGGAAAAAAAAAAGCATCTCACAATTTATACTCAAGGGCATCACATTTTATAACAATGTCTTAGCCATTCATAATTTATAAATGATCCACAAAGAAATTAAATACACTATTCCATAAAAGAATAATCTAATTTACAGTTTAGACATAAGGCTTCTCCATAACATCTCATACCCTTCACCTGGCTCTTTGCATACCCACACTGAGTGATCTGTACTTACTCTCCTCCCAGAGTAACACAGCATGGCGGTCCTCCAAAACCCACATAACGTCGAGGTTTACTTTTTAAGGTTCAACAGAAAGGTATTTACTAGAAAGTATCCTACTATTTGTCATAATAAAAGCAAATGAAAAGCTAGGAGAAACAGGCAAGTTGTATTAGCTGGTCTAAGACAGAGGAAATGGATTAAATTAGACTTTAAAAGAAAAAAAAAACAGAAACAACCCCAACCATATCTAGCAGCTAGTTAGCCATTGTATTATCAGTCACTGTGCACAACTGGGACCCTGCAACTCCAAATCAAAGGCTGGAAACACAGTGATTCTCTTACACAAAGCACATAACTTGTGTGTGAAAAACAATTGGGGAAAAACTGGTGAGAACTACTCATGTCCAGAGCTGTCATATGCGTAACAACTGCTTTGTAGGCTCCAGTCCCTTCCAAATAGTGAGCGTTAACACTGATGACAATAACATCCCTTGATCTCCTCACATACCTAGTACAAATCAGAAGAAAACCTGTCCCCAAACACTCCCTTTCAAAACAGAAAACATTGCCAGACATCTCTTCTTTGCAACAGTTCCCTGGTGTTGCAGTTAACGTTCACTCTGCAGACAACAGTCACAAGCACCTACTAAAAACATCGATATGTTTCCTGAAAGTAAAGTGAAGCTTTATTTAAGACGACAACGCTTTCGGAAGAGTGCACGGTGCAAGTTTCTGGTATGAAGACATTCAGAAGATTTGCTGCTCAAAAAGGATCTTTTCAAACCCTTGTGGAGGTGTATGATAAAAGTCACTGAACTGACAATCCAGAATGGCACTGTCATCAACTGCAGGAGAGAACCACACAGCAGGAATTAGAGAAGGAACACTTAAGAGTCTGATCCCCTACTACACCACCCTGCTAGATCATCCACAACATGCTAACCATGAAGAATATACATTGATTACCTATATGCAATACAATTGGAAAAAAACATCTCTTCAACAAATTTGCTAAAGGCCTACACAAGTACCCACAGAGAGCCAATCATCTGTCTTTTCTGCTGTTTAGTCTGTTGTGCTCCTTGTGCAGGTGCAGGCAGTGAAAATGTTAACCTCAGATTTCACTAGACCACTAGCAGGCAACTCCCTCCAAATTTTCTACTCCAATCTCTCCAGAAAACATACAGATTAGAGATGCTATCAGATAAAGGATACAGGAGATCAGATACAGGAGGCTGCCACCTCCTCTGCTGCGTATTTTTCTGTCCAACTCCTAATTTTGATGGAGTGTCAGCTTTCTGCAGTGATTTTTTTTTTTTTCTGGAGGTTTACAAGGTTTCAGATGTCTGCAATGGCTGGTGTCAGACATCAATGCAAAGAGAGCTCCTTTGCTTCATGTTGGAAATTAGTGGGTTTTTTTAACAATACCTCTCCCAGTTTTGAACCCTCTGCATAACTTGACACACAAGAATAACTACCTCCAAAGTATAATAAGAAAATGCTGAGAATTTTCAGAGCAAAGCTTTCATCTATTGCATTACCAAACAAATACCCAACCATCCAGAAAAGCAAGATCTCTTTCAAAAGCAACTCCTTCCAAGATGAACCTCATACACTAGCAACATTAGATCAAACCAGAAAAACTTCATTTCCATATTCTGGTTTGGAATTTAGAGATCTCAGAGCCAAGGTAGGACTTCTTCCCTTCTAGGTTCAGTTAAAACTCCAACTAGTACAATTTTACAGCACTGTATTACTTAGGCAGTGTTTTTATCTCACTTCTGCAAAAGTGTCTGAGGTTCCCTACAGCAGTTGGAGGGAACAAACTTTAAGTCTTGTCAGACCCCACCTGGAGTACTGTGTGCAGTTCTGGAACCCTCAGCGCAGGAAGGACAGGGAAGTGTTGGAGAGGGTCCAGAAGAGGGCCACAAAGATGATCAGAGGGCTGGAGCAGCTCTGCTATAAGGACAGGCTGAGAGAGTTGGGGCTCTTCAGGGGACCTGATAGTAGCCTTCCAGTATCTGAAGGGGGTCTACAGGAAGGCTGGGGAGGGATTATTTACAAGGTCCTGCAATGACAGGACAAGGGGTGACGGGTTTAAGCTGGCAGAGGGGAGATTTGGACTGGATGTTGGGAGGAAGTTCTTTGCAGTGAGGGTGGTGAGGCACTGGAACAGGTTGCCCAGGGAGGTTGTGGCTGCTCCCTCCCTGGATGTGTTCAAGGCCAGATTGGATGAGGCCTTGAGTGAGCTGTACTAGTGGGAGGTGTCCCTGCCTATGGTAGGGGGATTGGAACTAGATGATCCTTGAGGTTCCTTCCAACCTTGCCATTCTTTGAGTCTATGATTCTATTTTCTGTTTTGCATTCTCATGCCTGACAGTGTTTGCCTGCTCTATTGTGTTTCTTTAAAAAAAAAAAATATATATAGTTGTAGTCTGAATTATGGATAGACTAAATGCTTGAAAAACTTTTCCTACAGTCAAATCATTTCCCATGACCAGAAATTCACACTAAATTAGGGACATTTATAGTTAAAGTTTGTATCAAGGAAGTCCCAGACAACAGCAATTTGCAGGCTTCAGCCGTTGTAGTTTTATGTAGGAGATGTGACAATTGTGATGAAATTATGCCCACTTGTGGAAGACGACAACAAGAGCCTGATAATAAAAGATCACTGCATTCCTCAGGCATGGAATTTCTTTAGACAAGAAATGAACTGCAGTAGGTTAACATGCCACCAAATGCTTCCTGAAAGCAACTAACACTCGTCATGTTATGTAACACCATTTCCAAAACATAGGGAAGATGCAACAATCAGTTCTCACACAGCCACTCTCTTCCTGCTGCTCATGAAGCTTTTTGCACAAGGAGCCTCCACAGTGCTGCAGGGAAGCTGCTGACTGTGAGAGCATCTTAGCAGCGCCATCACGTGGCTTAAGAGCACATCACGAAATGACCAGACACCAGTCATCTGTCAGCTACCCGTACAGATTTCAAAGGCTCTGCAACTACCTTCTTTCTGTTCATAAAATTCAACATTGCAAATGTATCACGACATAAATGGGAAGATGCTAACAGTTCATTAGGAACCAACTGTAAAATGAAAAACAAATTATCCATATCACATAGCTGATAGTATCTCAAGAGAAAAAACATTTTGGAAAAGGCTACTACTTAGATGAAGCTCACACAGGAAGAAAGAGAAACTGGAAATGGCTGTGGGTGTAATATAAGGGATGCAATATTCAGTTCTCATTTGCTGTAAGTTATGAGTCAGCCTGGATTATAGCATTGATGATGCACTGAGCTAGGGGAAGTGCTGCCTTTCAAGTGAGATGTTAAAACAGCATTCAGACTACAAAGGAACTACAGAACTATGGCCAAGTTCTGGAAGAGTATATTATTAACACATCTCTTGGCCAAATTCCAGCTTCTGTAATTCATAAATTCTTTCTTAAACTGCCTGTGCAGGGATTAAGTGGATATGGTATTTGTTTCTTTTTCAAAACTGCTGTGTCATTTGGATGGTGGCTTGCAAAAAAGCTACCAAAACTTGGGCACCAGTTGTTGGGTTTCAAAACTGGGTATCAACTTGTTAAAGCAGCAAAGTGCTGTACCACTACACAGCAAGGAGCTGTACTAGCACTACGCTGAAGTTACTACTTCGGTAAGAAAACAAAGAAAATTCAGTATCTATTTGTATTTAATACTGAATGCATTTATGAAGTATGTGTAATTAATAGGCATATATAACAAGCTTCAGAAATAAGGCAGATTAGCCTACAAGACCTGAGGAAAAGGACCTGGGGGTCTGGGTTGATGAAAAGCTCAACATGAGCCTGCAGTGTGCACATGCAGCCCAGACAGCATGCAGTAGACAGTGCTGGGTTGCATCGAGAGCAGCATGGTCAGCAGGGCAAGGGAGGGGATTCTGCCCCTTTACTCTGCTCTCATCAGACCCCATCTGGAGTCCTGTGTGCAGTTCTGGAGCCCCCAGCACAGGAAGGACATGGAAGTGTTGGAGCAGGTCCAGAGGAGGGCCATGAGGATGATCAGAGGGCTGGAGCAGCTCTCCTATGAGGACAGGCTGAGAGAGTTGGGGCTCTGCAGCCTGGAGAAGAGAAGGCTTCGAGGAGACCTTAGAGTAGCCTTCCAGTATCTGAAGGGGGCCTACAGGCTGGGGAGGGACTATTGACAAGGTCTTGCAATGACAGGGTGAGGGGCAATGGGTTTAAAGTGGCAGAGGGAGGATTTAGACTGGATGTTAGGAGGAAGTTCTTTGCAGTGAGGATGGTGAGACACTGGAACAGGTTGCCCAGGGAGGTTGTGGCTGCTCCCTCCCTGGAGGTGTTCAAGGCCAGGATGGACGAGGCCTTGAGTGACCTGTACTGGTGGAAGGTGTCCCTGCCTCTGGCAGGGGTTGGAACTAGATGATCCTTGAGGTCCCTTCCAACCTTACCATTCTATGATTCTACATTAGTTTGAATTTGAAGGTTGGACTGGATGGTCTTTGTGGTCTCTTTCAACCAGATGTATATTCTGTGAATTTGTTGGTTTTCTTTTCCATCTGCTTCAGTTCTGCTTTTTGTTTTGGTAATTTTTAGATTGAGCACAGCAACTCCCCAGATGTTGGATGTGGACACTACGTGGTCAGTAAGCACTGCTTTCCCCCCCCCTTAACTATTAAGTGGCACTGAAAACAAAGTGAAAATACACTTTTGTGGTTTTCCTAAGTTTGTACTTTCATGCAATTTATTGTTGCAGTTGGGGAAAAAAAAAACAAAACAAAACCAAAACCCAGAGACTGATTTGTGTTCTATTTAAGTGAGAAAAAGAATACCTATCTCGTAAGACAGACTTGGTATCAAAAATGTCATCCCTACTGTGAAACAGTGAAAATCTCTGACATACCATAGACCACTGGATAGACAGTCCCTCGGATTCCTGAAGCTGGACAATGCATGTTCTTCCCATTTAAATATACATTTAATTCCACGTGGTCATATGTAATACCCTATGGAATATTAACAAAAAAGCATCAACAAGTTCATACACATAAGACTGTTCCTTAATGGAGCCTTCTCAGCCACAGGCAAATTTTAACACCATTATGCAAACCACAGCATCCTAGAAAAACTCTCCTGAAGTGTTTCTGCAAAGGACTAGAAGTTAATAAACAATCAGTGACACTTACTGGTCATTTCTTCAAAAGAAATTCTTTACAGGGAGAGAGGAGAGACACTGGAATAAGTTGCTAATGGAGGTTGTGGATTCTCACACCCTAGAGGTGTTCAAGGCAATGCTGGATGAGGCTTTGAGCAACCTGGTCTAACGGAAGGTGTCCCTGTCAATGCCAGGGTGCTTGATCTTTAAAGGTCCCTTCCAACCTATAGTAGTTTAAGGCTTATTGGAATATTCTAATAAGAGAAACTGGTACTTGCCTGAAAGTTCAGTGCAGAATCTAACTAAATTAGATCATTGGTTGTAAAAGAACAACAATGATAAAGTCTGTATCATTCACTGGTTTGCTAAGAGGTATAAAAAGCCAATGTATAAACAATTCCTTCTTCTTGGCTCTTGGACACTGGATCTGTTTACTGTTCCCTCACTCTTCTGTAACTCCTTTACTAACATTTTTCCAGATAACACATTGTAAAGAGTTAACCCTCCTGGGTGGGGGAAGTGGTCAGAACTTGACCCCAGTCTGCTCGACCCCAGGTGTAGTGTTTAGCCCACTCCCACTTCCTGTCTGGACCCCTCTATATAAACAGTGGAACATCCTTTTTCTCTCTCTCACCTCGTGGCTGGCCTCTACCACACAGTGGACATCTCTTCAGACCACTGCCATCCATCTCATTGTATATAAATATTTTGTACCTTACTATCCCTTCCCTATACCTATTTGTTACTCCCCTATTCTAAGTACCTTCTATCTGTTGTTAGTTTTCTTTTACCTTCCAAATCGTGGCCAGACTGTTCTGTGGGTGGCTTTACCCCTGTTGTCTTCTCTTTTATCTCCCTCTATCCAAGAATGGGGGGGGAGGGAGAGGGAAAGACATCCTATTATTACTGTATTGGTTTCCCCTGAGAAGCTAAACTCTAACCAATACACACATAAGCCTTGCTGGTTATTTTCCATCTGGGGAGAGAGAGGGTGGCATTGGTCTCTTCTGGGCTTTCTTTGTCCAGGGTGGGAAGATTGGATTTCTGTATTATTTCTAAATTGTGTATCACTGTAAATACATGTAAATGTATTGTGTAGATAAGCTTGTAAATTTAGTTTTGCTGTAAAATATAGCTTTATCTTACTGCCATCTGAGCTGGTTTGGTAAATTTTAATTGGGGGGGGGTGGTGGTGGTGTAAATTCTTAACTGACCACACAACCCAAACCATTCTATGAATCTATGAACTGATTTGTATATTCAAATGCTCAGGATTCCTTAATGTTCACTGAATGTGAATGTAGCATAGCAATGCACGTTGTTGTCTCACAAAGATGCAAGACCTTACAAAACAAATTTCCAAACTGTTCTTCACCATGTCAAACACAGAATTTTCAATGACTTGGAATATTAAGCAGTTTGTAGTCTTCTTGTTCATATCTCCTCATGGAAATAGCTTTAATAAAATTTAATTCATAGCACCGCTATTATCTGCCCATAGGGAAATGCTATCAGCAAATTCACTGTGCCAGCAGCAACACACCATGGTTTCATACACAACACTATAAATGTGCTGACTGCAGAGCACAAAGTAACCAATAACAAAGTAATAAATTACTTATATTTTTTTTTAGCTAAATGGTCATTCTCACTCTTTTGGTATGGGCTGAGCGTGACAGTTTTTTGTTGCCAATCAGTACTCCAGAAATCTATTTTCATGACAGAACAAAATAAATTGAAGTTTATGAAAACTGGGGAGCTTGCAGTAACGTATCAGCTGCTTGTTTGTGATTAGTTGAAGCTGTTCAAACTACACAGGTTGACCAAACCCTGAAACAGCATGCAAACCTCAGAGAAAACAATTTCACAGATAAGTTAGAATGATAATACAGTATCTGAGGCTAAAGGATGGAGGTAGCTGTTTGGAGCTTCTGAAGATGAAATTTCTAGCCATTGCTATGCAAAGGGAAGGTTATCCAGCAAGAAACAGCAGCAGCGATAAATGGTCTGAATTTCATTACATTGCTCCTATATATTTTTACAACTAAATGTCTTCTAAGAGGACACTGGAAAAATGACAGCAATAAAACAGAATCCTTTGAACAAAGACAGTTAAAGATGTTTCGAGAAACCTGGAATAGCAAGGTTCAAAAAATGTTAAGATTTTCCACTTGCTCCCATCCTTAATCATTTTCTCAGTGAGCATTATCCCCTATTCACTTAATCTCTCTCCTTCCCTACAGAAGTCTGGCTAAAAATACAATTCATTTATCACCTGGAAACTATCCCTGGTTAACTCTGTCCTTATAATCATTAAGCAGTTAGCTATAGAATCCTGAGTTCACCTGAGCATAGTGCATGCACAAATACAGGCTGGTTGGTGAATGGCTGGAGAGCAGCCCTGAGGAAAAGGACCTTGGAGTCTGGGTTGATGAAAAGCTCAACATGAGCCTGCAGTGTGCACATGCAGCCCAGACAGTCAACCGAGTCCTAGGCTGCATCAAGAGAAGCGTGGCCAGCAGGGCAAGGGAGGGGATTCTGCCATTTTACTCTGCTCTTGTCAGACCCCACCTGGAGTACTGTGTGCAGTTCTGGAACCCTCAGCACAGGAAGGACATGGAAGTGTTGGAGCGGGTCCAGAGGGCCACAAAGATGATCAGAGGGCTGGAGCAGCTCTCCTATGAGGACAGGCTGAGGGAGTTGGGGCTCTGCAGCGTGGAGGAGAGAAGGCTTCGAGGGGACCTGATAGTAACCTTGCAGTATCTGAAGGGGGCCTACAGGAAGGCTGGGGAAGGATTATTTACAAGGTCCTGCAATGACAGGACAAGGGGCAATGGGTTTAAACTGGCAGAGGGGAGATTTAGACTGGATGTCAGGAGGAAGTTCTTTACAGTGAGGGTGGTGAGGCACTGGAACAGGTTGCCCAGGGAGGTCGTGGATGCTCCCTCCCTGGAGGTGTTCAAGGCCAGGTTGGATGAGGCCTTGACTAACCTGTACTAGGGGGAGGTGTCCCTGCCTATGGCAGGGGGTTGGAACTAGATGATCCTTGAGGTCCCTTCCAACCTTACCATTCTATGATTCTATGATTCTAATAATGCAGACATTGCAATGCATTCCAGTACATTATTTTTTCAGGGAGGTACCATCTCCATCAATTTGTGACCCTTGTGACAGGAATTATGCACCAGGTAAATACTGCAACCAGACAGCCTCAGAAACATAGCAATGCTGAGAAAGAAGTCCACTGATATCCCAGCTGCAGCTCTGTTTAAACACAACAGGAGTTTTTATCAGCACTTTCCAAACGGGAGATGCGAGTTCAACAATTTGACCAAAATGGTCTGTTTGATCAGAGAGCCATAAATAAGAAGAATCTGGAAACAGTTCAAGAAGTAAAGAAGCCTTAAGAAACTCACCACCACATCACCCTCTTGAGGAAGGTTGTTTGCTGGTAGCCTATTTTTCTCTTCATTGTTATAGTAGAGAGCTCCATCATTTCTCATCACCAGGCTATGGATATCTCGCCCAAGCGGAATTTGATTCAAGTTTGCTTTCTGGGTAGCAACTCCAATACCCCAAATCCCTGAAAATCAACATTAACAAATGTAGTAAGGAAAAAAACACATTATTTTGAAGACTACTTGACTGAAGGGGACAGCATAAAGGACACATTTTAAATGAGCACCATGGTAGTACTACCAGTAAACCTTGTAGAAATAGCAGGACTGTTGTGGTTTAGCCCTGGTCAGCAGCTGAGCCCCCACACAGCCACTCACTCACTTTACCCTGCAGGCACCAGCGGGTGGAACGAAAAAGTAAACCCAAGAATACTTGAGGGTGAAGATAAAAAACTTATTAATAAGCAAAGAAGAAGGAAGAAAACAAAATATAACAGTGGTGCAATGGCAATCACCATCCCCCCGTGAGTAGAGCAATACTTAGGCATTTCCCAAGCAAAAGATGGCTAACCCCCCTCAATCTCCTCCTCTCCCTTCTGCTGCTGAGCATGACATTATGTGGCATTAAATATCGCTTTGGTTAGCTCAAGTCATCTGTCTGGTTGTGTTCCTTCCCAACTTGTGCACATCTGACCTTATTCACTGGAGGTGCAGAGTGAGAAAAAGAGAAGGCCTCGATACTGTGTGAACACCACCCAGTAATAGCTACAACACATTATTATTAAGTATTGTTTTGGTCAGAGATCTAAAATATGGCACCATAGGAGCTCCTATGAAGACAGTGTCTTCATCTCGGCCAGAATCAGTACACACAGCCACAAGAAACTGAAGATAAACAGCATCTATCCTGGAAAAGAAGGATCCAGAGAACTGTAACCACTTAACTTTTGTTCCAAGTGTGCTGGTTTGAAGCTAATTGGAATATTTTAATGGAGAAAATTATATTATAGGCTGTGAAAGGAAAACAATGGTGATGTCTACTTCACTCACAGGCTTGCTGAGATGTTTAAGAATAAGAATATAAAACAAAGATAGGACACTCGGGCCTGCAGACACTCTCAGGCTGTCTAGCTTCTGGCCTTCTCCTCTCTGCCAAGCAACCTAACTAACCACTTTCCTTCCTAAGGACATGGAAGTGTTGGAGCAGGTCCAGAGGAGGGCCACAAAGATGATCAGAGGGCTGGAGCAGCTCTCCTATGAGGACAGGCTGAG
>VWZE01010271.1:82729-100491 GCA_013396675.1 Eubucco bourcierii
TGGTTTTTTTTCTTTTTTTTTTTTTTTTTTTTTTTTCCTCTGTGCCCCAGTAAGTCCTTTCTTTCCCAGAATGGGAAATGGGAATAGAAATCCATTTTGCCACATGAAGTCACCACTGCCAAATCGGTTGGAGCCAAGGGGAGGGCCAACAGTGACTGGTCATGCCTTCCTGCCAGTTTCCTGCTCCACTACTCTCTTGAGAGGCTGGTTTTACAGGCTAGCAGACTGTGGCATCTGCAGGATACATATCACAGCCTGGAGAAGTTGCCAGCACTGCTCTAGAGCACATAGACTTCAGTACCTATGTGCTCAGTGGGCAGCAGCCTCAGGGAACCAAGGTCAGTGCAACTCTCATCCATGCATCCATCCTGTTTCCTTTCAGGTGCAGAGCCCAGCTGCTCATCACCCTGAGTGAGGGCTCTGGCACTGGGCAAAATCAAATAGGAAACAGTGTTGCTCCAGTGCAAGTAAGGCAGAAGTCAGCTGGTCGGTTGGTGAGAAATACGGCTTGTTTGTATACGTTTCTTGGAGGATGAGATAAGCAATTCCAGCAGTGTGGTGCCCTATGTGTAAATGTGCCTGTCTGCCCATTCAGAGCATATTTTCAAACACCAACATTTTTACAGTGCACAAAGAGATGCCCCAAGGAAATGAAGATGCTTCTAAGTGTAAGTGCTTGGTAATGAAGGGTTAATTCAGATTCTGTCTTTCTTGAATGTGTATTTCTTTCACTGGGGAGGCCAAGTATTTGAGACCCTCCCACACTGGGAGTAAAATTATGTTCAGCATGCCTAAACATGTTTGTTGCTCACAGGGCTTTATTTCCTTGAATAGCAGCAGCATGGAAACCATGTAGGGAAAAAAGAAAATGACCAGCACCATCCATTTCACAAATGCAGGATATTTGGAGGTCTTGATGAAAGAAAATGATGGTCATTGACTTGTTTTGTTCTCTGGCTCTGAGCTTCATTCACAAAATGCAACTGTCTCTCATTAGCTCTGCAGAGTAGATCTACTGGCTGACGTTTCAGAAAAGTTCCCTGATACAGCCCAATTCACAGAAGAAAGGGAAACTCTTCAGTTGTTACAGTACGTGATAAAACACAACTAGTCAGTTCTCAGAAAAATAATCCACCTTAGCCCTGCTAGTAAAGACTCTTAGGACGTTGCTTCTCTGCTGCCACAAGCTTCGTGGAGGCAGCTGCACCTGCGAAAACCAATGAAAAAAGTTATTAAATGTGCTGGACTGGATTTAGTAATGTCTCCATGCAACTTGCACAGAAGTAAATGATGGTGCGGGACTGGAAAATCAAGGTTTGTTTATTGAAAGCAGTCCTTCCAGTCCCAGGGTCAGGCCTGTGGTTTGGAAGATGATACAGACAAGGTCTCAGATGAAAAACAGGTTGTGCTTGTACTTTTGAAATCTTCATTATAATGTATCCTTGTGACGATTAACATTCCCTAGGAAGCTTTCTGGTTTATATAGTGGATCTAATGCTTGCCAAGTCATAGAAGAAATTGTGTATGACAATTAATTTTGTTCCTCATTGTTCTATTTACTTTGGAGGTCGCTTTATGCGATATAAGCAAAATGCACTGGAACAGAGCTTCGATCCATAGGCAATCATAAACATCATTAAAACTGACAGGCGTGCTGGCCATGCTTTGTTCAGAAAGGAGCAATTAAGTTCTTTTACGGTGGAAGATTGTTAAAAACTAGAAACTGCTGCCCACAGCACAGGACTAGATGGCCAAGCACTAAGATGAGATAACTTGTATGAGCAAGCACTAATTTGGGGAGTGTCAGAGAGGTTTCTCTAGGGACTGCTTGCGAACGCAGGAGCAAAAGCGCAGATTGGTTGCAGCTGTGTTTGCCTGTGTGCATGTCCAGGACCGGAAACACCATATGAAAGCCAGCAGACAGTGGGAGAAGCAGTGGTGCATGGCCCTGAGAAAAAGCCAAGGGACAGCTTCTTCTGGGCAAGCGTTCTGGCTGGAGCAGCAAGCTTGGACTGCTGCACAGTACGCCCTCCCATTTGCTTCCTCTGCGTGCAAGGAAATGGGATGTGGCTGTACATTCTTTGTAAATAAATAGGATTATGCTAAGGAGCTAACTGAATTAATCATCAATTCTCCCTCTTCCCATTCTCCCTCCAGGAAAATCTGGCAAAGTGCTGAATATTAGTTAACTGTGGGGGTGAAAGTTCTGTATGCCAAACTACAGAGCTTTTCAGTGCTGCTAAAACAGACATCAGAGACCCCACTGATGTCAAGAGAGTCTCTGAAATTCAAACCTGAAAACAACAGTTGGTCATTTCAATAGCTGACAATCCTTCATGGGTTTTTAATGCCTGGTATTTCTACAATGCACATTAAAAGTAACTTTTATGGAGCAGTAATAAAAAATCTGCTTTCTCTGATCCCTCATTTGGAGCATTTAATATAGTCCAGATGTATCTGGTTCAAAGAAATGCAGTCAGATACAACATAGTTGTGAAACGTCTATACAGAAGTAAGGTGTTTGACACATGGAGGTGCTCTGAGTAGTTTCTTTGTTAACTTACAGCATCTTCTTACAGATCCACTATTGGCATCAAAGCCAATTTTTAAGCTTTATTTCCATATTTAGGTCCCCACAGCAACTACATCATACATCATTTGAGGGTATGCTCACACCATCACAGTTGAATAAATCAGCTGTGCTTCGACAAGTCACTGTCCCAATGCTGGAGAATACTCTGTCCTCCGACACCTGTCCAACGGGATGTGAAGCCTTAGCCTCCTTCCCTGGGAAGAAAAAGGCAAACTTGCAGCCAAGGATAAGACTGGAAAATGCCCTCAAATGACCTCTTTTCCTTGGTGTTTCACCTGAGGAGACAACTACAATCTGACAGGTCTTTGGTAGCAAGACTTCAGAGAAGTCTTACTGATGAGGAATACAAACCTTATAAAAACTAAAAAACAAAACAAAACAAAACAAGCAGAAAAAGAGCTTCTTTTAACCCCAGCTAAATTTATCAATCCATTTTATTTGAGACATCCTCTCCAGCACAGCACAGGGCATGCCTGAGGCCTGGAATGATCAGTTGGCATGGACGAAGGGCAAGACTGTGTTACTTTTGGCAGCAGTGACAGCAATAGCTGTCTGGAAGCATCTGTGAAATGATGGTCTGCGGGGACACTTCTGTTTTATGCTGACGTGTGTACAGGCTGCCACTGAAGCAGGCCCTCACAGGCTCATCCTGGCATTGGTGTTTGTTTGGCTGTGGGGTCACTTGGCTGCCAAAATTGATCCTACCGAAAACTTTCTTTTTAGACTGGATTAGCTTTCAGCTCTGTTGGCAAGCAGATCTAGCCTAACATGTGGCCACATGAATGTCAGAGCTGGTGGAGAGGAGGCATCAGGAAAGCATGACTAAGCGAAGGGAAAAGTTTGGAATTAACTCTTTTGCCAGTAGCAGTCTTGGCTTGGCTTAACCCTGTGAATCTACCTCTCAGGGTAAAATTACCTGTTACAGCTTGAGTCACATTAATGGCTTGCTTTCACAGAAGGGGAAAAGTCTGTTTCCTCTTTTCCTCACTCCTCTGATGTTAGACCTGGTGATTGTCTAATCTTGCACTGACCTGGTTTAACTCATTGAATCAGCAGAAAACATCCTGGCAAAGAAAAGGGAATAGTGTTCTGCTGGCTTAGTAGATTGAATCAGCTCAGCAAAGCATCTGCTGAAGCTGGCAGACCTGACACAGGCAAGGAGGATAGTAGCAGCCAGTTTTGAGGTCACCGACTGAGAACCACAGCCTACAGCTTCAGTCTCAGAAATATTCTGTTGTAGCACTTAGCATAAGAGCCACAATCTGAGCTCTTTCTGTAGTTTAGAGACAGCAATAGGTGCTGTCCCTTTGTCTTACAAAACCCAGCGTGTTTATCTCATAAAGCTGGAAGCTGCCATTATTTTGTAATTCCTTCAAACTCCTACCCTTGTATTTTCAACTGTCCCATAGATATGTGACATTTTTCCTAATGCTTGCCTTTAAGCCAGGCCTCTCATTTGAGCCTATTTGGACCCTTTGGTTCGTTTGCTTATTAGATAGGCAAATATTGCCATAGATCTACTAATGCTCTTTTTCATCAGCCAGATTTTTTCTCTGAAGCTTCAATAAATGGCCTCTGTTGCTTTAGGAAGACACTCTATACTCTCAGATGTGGGAATGCAAGCTCATAAGCAAATTGCTATTGCAAAACCTCTATGAACAACAAAGTATTCAGAAAACACTTGTAGAATCATAGAGTCATCTAAGTTTGAAAAGACTCATCAAGCCCAACTGTTACCCTAGTGCTGCCAAGTACACCACTAAACCATGCCCCTCAGCACTACAGCACTACATCTTTTCAATTCTTCCAAGCATGGTGACTCCACCACTTCCCTGGGCAGCCTGTTTCAGTGCTTGACAACACTTTCACTGAATAAATTTTTCCTAATATCCAATCTTAACATCCTCTGGTGCAACTTGAGGTAATTTCTCTAGATAGATATTATAGAAAGACAGACTTACATGTGTGCAAAATGGTTGTGAGCAACTGTATCAATCAGATAGAATGTCCAGATTATACTTGATCAAGCTCAGGACAGCCATGGTGCACTGAAGTACAGTGCTGCCTGGGTGTTCTTTCTGTGTATCAAGTGCAAAAATCCCAGGCTGTGGTTGCCCAGACATTTAAGCTTTCATCTCTGACAGAAGAAAGCCCAGCAAAAAGGGATTGAAAACACCTTCAGATGGTCCTAACAAAGAGGAGATATCCCAGATGGGAGATGTTCCTGCTTGTTTATAAGGAAACAGAGTAGAATTAACCTCAAAGAATTAATGGAGAATGAAATTTATCCTAAGGCTATACTGGGGGGAAACCTATATGAGAAATATATTAACTTAATAATGATCAAGGAATTGAGATTTCCATGTTGTTGTTAATATCTTTAACTGTGAAATTGCAGAGATGATTAGTAGAATCAGGAAATTTTTGATAAAAAAATGGCTGTTAGGAAAGTGTAGACAAGGGGTACTTGGAAAACACAGACACACAGGCATTGGGATATCACTTGAAGACTATTTGTGTTGCTGAGAAATTGATCAAGCTGTCACTTTTCAGAAACTGCCTGCAATTACTTGCTTTTAATAAACAACAAAGACTATGCCAGAGACTTAAGAAGAAACAGGCAGGACACTGAAGTGCACCTGAAGGTCTTTGTTGCTGCAATGCTACCTTCTGGGGCCATTCCTCTGCTGATAGTGGATGAAATGCCCAGAAGTGTGAGCACTCTGAAGGGGATTTTAGAAGATACTTGTCCTTGGTCAAACTGTCCCTTTGAGTTCAGCTGAGAGAACAGACCTGCTCAGGTAATGACAGCGGGAGAGAAGGTGAGAAAGAAGAGCTCTTTCTCTTCTGACTGCAGTAAATCAGCGAACCACAGCCTTAGTATGTTATCAAATGACTTTTAAAATCCAGATTCCTAACTAATTGTTGGAAAGATATCAGGCACGTGAGGGAGCTTCATTTGGTAGAAACACTGTTTAGGTCTAGCCTGTGACTTTACTTGTGTGAGCAGTCCTGAATGTGAACCACCTCCCCTGTGCCAAGGAGTGATGTGATTGCTGTGAATGAGTGAGAAGCAGGTGAGTGACAGAGATGCAGAAGTCAGAGTAGGCATGTTTTGGAAGGGAATTTCATGTTGTGTTTCACAAAGTCTTAACGTGAAAGCAAGTTCAGTGTGGCTTTGATGTGAGAGCTGGTACATTGACTGAGAACTGACAGGACTGAAAAAAATACATAAATCACTAAGGGTCTCTGCAGTCTCAACACTTCCAGCCAGTTTGAGAGTCCTGTATAGGAGGCCCTGCCAGATGGACATGGTATCCCTCCTGACCCATCTCCCTGGTATCAGTTGGTGGTGTGGGAAACCTGCAAGGGTTTGACAGGCCACATTACTCTCCGACAGATTCACTAGTAGGGAAATGCGAGTGCCTAAAGTAAATAGCAATGCAACTCCATCCTTTTACAAAGCACAGAAGTATATCTGGCTAAAACTGTGTGGCGTTGTTTGGGGTTTGGTGGTGTGGGGGTGGTTTTTTTTCAGTTTTTTTTTTTGGTTGTTTGTTTGTTTTTAAATACGTGGTTTCAGTAGGCAGGAGATGCCCAGTTGGATCGCTAGCCAGCAAGCGCTCGTCCCTACGATGCACAACGTGTGCCTGTGAGGCGCAGCCTTAAGTCCAATTTGGCAGGGTAAATAACAGAAACCCATAAATACCTCGGTGGAGGAAGGGGCAGAGTGCTTGGGCTGTAGACCTCGGCCACCAGTCCCGAGACAAGTGGCACACACCCACCGCCCGCCCGCCCGGCTGCGAAGGCGCCCTTTTCTCTCTCCTGGCACCCTCGAGGTCGTTCCTAGCCGCTTACCGGCAAGCGGAGGAGGAAAATTCGCAGCAGCTCCTGCTTCGGAGCCGGCTCGGCTAACGCCGGCCAAGGTGGGTGGGCGGGCGCACCCCATCCCCGGGACGGCAGGCAGCAGCTCCCCCCTGATCGCTTTTGCGGGTCGGACACTGGACTGGGGCCTGCCCGCCCCTCCTGGGGCCCTGCAGCGGCAGGGCGCGGCGAGGAGGGGCGTGCGGCGAGGCGTGCGGCGGATGGCGGATCTCGGCATCAACCGCTGCTGAGGACCGCGTCGCCGCGGCTCGCCGAGGTGTGTGTGGGGGCGGGCCGGGCAGGAGCAGCGGCCGGCAGCCTCTGGGCTAGAGAAGCGAAGCGTGGCGGGGAGTGGGGTAGGGCCGGCCTGCGCTGCGTGGTGTGGGCAGCCAAGGCAGCCTGCTCCTTTCGCTTTCCCCCGACACTTCCACTAGCCCTGGCCTGGCATGGTGAGTAGCGGGGGCCGGGAGCGGCGCGGGCCGGGCACGGGCACGGGCACGGGCATGGGCAGCAGGAGGGGTAGGCCTGGTTGGGCGAGCGAAGGAAGCGGCGTTGTGAGGCGCCGGGAGGCTCCCGGCCACACTGCGGCCTTGGCCTTTGCCGTTTATTTCCGTCATGGTCCTCCTCCCTTATAGCCCCGCTGCCGCGGGGCCGCACACCCACGAGCAGCTGTGCCCGACGGAGCGCCGGTGACTCCCGGGGAGACCATGGCTGGCGGCTCGGGAGCAGGGCCGGCCCCGGCGGGAATGCCATTGGTTAGGCGAGCGTCAGGGATCCCTGGTGGCGGCAGGCTGGTTGTAACCAGAAGCAGAGAGGAAACTCATGCCTTGGGCAGGACAAGGAGAGGCGAGCACAGAGGCGTACTTTGGCACTGCCCTTGTGTCCTGTGCTCCGCAGACCGCCAGTCTGTGTCGATGAAATTATACTTACGGGGCTCTAGGCGCACTGAATCGGAATTGCTTATTTCTCCAGGTCTTTCTGGCTTTCTGAATGCGTTGTATCTACCTGGTACTCCTGAAAAAACCCAAACTTTAGACACGTAATAACGGGTTTAAAACATGGCTACTTTTCTCAGCCCTTTTTGGCTGCCTGCAGCTGGCAGTCATCGCACCGTGTTAAAATGTCTGCACCGACCCTCCATTAGATTGTGATTCTACTCAAAGGTGGGAGCGAAGTTCAGATTGTTGCCGAGGGAAAGAGGAGCTCCCGTTTCCTTCTGCCTTAGGTGCTGGCACTTTTTTTTTTAACTGATTCAACACACTAGTCTGACAGAAGGCTGGTGAAATTGCTTGTAGGAGGTCCTGACGAGGACCGAGGTCCTCCCAAAGGAGGAAAGATAAGACCTCTCCTGACTAGCTCAGCTGCTTGTGAAAACGCAGCTTCGCTCGGTCAATTTTTATTTAGAATTCCTGCCATTGCAGGAAATTTGCAATTCAGGAACTGTGTTTTTTTTGTTTTGTTTGAAGCTTGGTGAAACTTTGGGTTTGCTTTCAGCCTGCTGCTGGCTAATAAACCCAACTTGTGTGCTGACATATCATGCTAAGTGAATTTCTCTCAGGAGTTTGGGGAAAAAGAAAAAGCTGCAGTGGTTGTTTTTGTGTTTATGGTTTGATTTGTTTTTGCCATTTGTCTTCCTCATGATAAAACTCTGCAAACTGCTTTTTCTCACGGATGACATCTGAAGGTTTATACAGCTCAGACAAAAGAGGAAAACACTGTGTCTTTCGGTCTTTGTGCTATGAGTGGGGAATTCCAGAACCACCCAAACCTGGATCAGAAGATAAACAGAGAAATTCCCAATGACAGAGTTGACATGTTGCTGCAGTTCCTAATACAAATACTGAGTTACTAATACAGAGAGATATTTCAATCCACGGACAACTTAGTCTCTGGAATTACTGATGTGATGGTTTGGGAGTTCCCTGCCTCCCCACACTTTATAAAATCACCCAGACTAGACTCAGCCTGCTGGAAGTTAAGGACTGAAGCTCTGTTTACAGCTCAGCACAATATACAAGCAGAGATATACACTATAGACAGGAATATTTACAGAAATATACGAGTTAAAGTTAATACAGAAACACAACTTCCCTCCCAGAAATCGGAGACCCCAGGAGGGGCTTCCAACCGCCCTTCCACCTTCTCCCCACCCCTATACCTTACTTCAGGGTTTGCCTTAATGCAAGGTGAGTTTGGAGGATCAGCCAGGGAGGTTAGAAGAAAAAGTGGTTAGTGAGGTTACTCTGCAGAGAGGAGGCTGCCAGAAGCTGCTAGACAGCCTGAGAGTGTCTGCAAGCCCAAGTGACTGCTGACTTATCTATGTTTTTGTATTCTTAAACATCTCAGCAAGCCTGTGAGTGAAGTGGCTATCACCATTGTTTTTTCCTTCACAGACTATAATATAATTTTCTCCATTAAAATATTCCAATAAGCTTCAAACCAGCACAACTGTTCTGAAGAAGACAGAAGTTCAGTTGTCCTAAGCAGCAATACACATTTTCAGCAGTCAGTATTTCCAGTTTGGTGTTACTGGTATAAACGGGGAGGGGAACAGTGCTCATAAACTCTTGTGTTTTGTTGTTTGTTTGTTTGTTTTTTTTTAATCCAAGAGTTTTGATGATGCTGTGTAATGGTTTAGAAATTCAGTTATATTTATAAAGCATAATTATTTAATTGGATAAGTGGGCTTGTAATGCAGTAGGACAGTTTTATTTGGATCATGAGACCTTTTTGTGTATTTTTAGGTACGTGAAAGCCTTCAATATTTGTCCTGCAATTTTGAGGGAACGTGTTGTAGTAAGCATTGTATGTGGTGGCTTGGAGGCCTCACTGTCAGGCATGCAAAGCTGTGTTTCCAGCTCCCTAATTTAGGAATAAAATCCTCTGTGGTAAAGGAGATTCTAGAGTATAGGGACAAAATCATTATATTCATGTCAACCCATTCTTTTTGGCAGTAGGAAGAAGATGGAAGAGAAGCATTGCTGGTTCTGGCATTGAAAGATGCTGCAAAACCACTTTCTTCTCACAGCAAGTGACATTTATGAGTGGAATCTATGGTCTTCTAGGAAGCCTTAGGTGGTAAATAGAGTCACTGGAACTCTTCTCTGAGGCTTTGTCCCTAAATGTAATGGTAGCAGCTTCTGCCCTGTCTTAAGTCCTGAGGCTAAGAAGAAAAGCTCACAACTCTTTTCAGAATCTCCTTATTCAAAAAAGCACAGAGAATATCCCCCTCCTCATGACCGGAAAAGCATGGGAGGTTTGCTTATACTTCTCAAGAACGGCTTTTGCAGTGAAGTCTCACTGGGACTCTATCAGTCCTCTTGTGAAAAAGAACTGACCCTATTTTTCTTCTTTGTAGTCATCTTTGCTTTCCTTGTATTGTCAGGTGTTGATTTTGTTGCTCTTCTTGTCCTATGCAGCATTGATCTTTCCGTGTACCTCTCCTCTTGGCTCCTGTGTTTTCTACTTTTATGTTTCTTTGAGGGGACAGAAACCTTAATTAAAAGAGCTCATTCATATGCCTTGCTGGTACAGCAGTACTTTACTGATACACCTTTTTCTTGTGTCCTCATCTATAAAAGGAATTTTATTACATATATGTATGAATACATATTGTATAATACAGGAGGAATTTATATAAGGGAAGCATCTTTCTAATTACAGCTCAGAATGAGACTTTTGGCTAATACAAACTGTCACCTATTTTGATCTTTATTAGCTATTTGTTTTCTTAGAGCGTGCTGTAAGTTACAAAGGGTCTACATTTGAAAACTTGGCTGTGGTTAGAGGTACACTGGGAGAGTAGTGTTCTGGGTCCCTTCACTGAGGTTTTCCAGTAGAAAGGATTACATGGTAAATCCTCTTCTTGTAGGTCCTGTCCACAGAAAGAAATTGCTGAGGCGTGAATGTGTGAGAATGGAATTGGAAATAGAGATTGCAGACGAATAAAAATGGTTTAACGGTTTTGTTTCAAGAGAAGTGTGGCCAGCAGGGCAAGAGAGGTGATTCTGCCACTTTGCTCTTGTCAGACCCCACTTGGAGTCCTGTGTTGCAGTTCTGGAGCCCTCAGCACAGGAAGGACATGGAGGTGTTGGAGCGGGTCCAGAGGAGGGCCACAAAGATGATCAGAGGGCTGCAGCAGCTCTGCTATGAGGACAGGCTGAAAGAGTTGGGGCTTTGCAGCCTGGAGAAGAGAAGGCTTCAAGGGGACCTGATAGTAGCCTTGCAGTATCTGAAGGGGGCCTACAGGAAGGCTGGGGAAGGATTATTTACAAGGTCCTGCAACGACAGGACAAGGGGTGATGGGTTTAAACTGGCAGAGGGGAGATTTAGACTGGATGTTAGGAGGAAGTTCTTTGCAGTGAAGGTGTTGAGACACTGGAACAGGTTGCCCAGGGAGGTCGTAGATGCTCCCTCCCTGGAGGTGTTCAAGGCCAGATTGGATGAGGCCTTGAGTAACCTGTACTAGTGGGAGGTGTCCCTGCCTCTGGCAGGGGTTGGAACTAGATGATCCTTGAGGTCCCTTCCAACCTTACCATTCTATGATTCTATGATGTATTATCAAGGATTGCAGGCAGCTGTTCTTAGAAGTGTTTTAACTTTGTGCTGAATAGCTCAGCAATAACACACTCACTTATTTGAAAATATTACAGGAATGAGAGAAAAAAGAACATTGTGAGTGGTGAATTCCCTTCTGCTTTGCAGATACCTCCCAGGGAGGTTGTGGATGCTCCCTCCCTGGAGGTGTTCAAGGCCATATTGGATGAGGCCTTGAGTGAGCTGTACTAGTGGGAGGTGTCCCTGCCTATGGCAGGGGGTTGGAACTAGCTAATCCTTGATGTCCCTTCCAACCTTACCATTCTATGATTCTATAAACCAGACAGCCATGTCACCTCTTCTGTAACTGAAGAAATTCTGAAGCTGAGCTTTTTCAGTCACCTTTAATATTGCTGTCTTACAGTAGTGGTGCACAAGGTTTGAAACCGAAAACTTTGGATGAGTTGAGCCAGTAGAGAATAATCAAATCTTAGCAGGGTCTATCAGCTGGGTGTCTTCTGTGTAAATCCAGTTTCTGTGTATCACATCTCTAAGGAAAGACTTAAGTCTTGAACTGTTATAATTATGAGTACATGAGTCCTTGCTGTGTTTGGCAAACCTTCTTTTCCAGCCTTTCTATTTGAGAGTCCAAAAATGGTTCTGCCTGAACACTTAAGTGTTCTTATGCCTGCCATCTGGTGGCCAGATACCACAGCTATCTGGACTGGCTGCTCTGCTTTAAGGATACTGGGAAGAAAGTAGCTCTTTTTCTCCTGAGCTTATCTCAGGTGGAGATTGTTTTCTGCATGGTTTCTCTGGAGGAGAAATAAATTGTCTAAGTTCTGTTACCATCTTTCTTCACTTTCCTAGGATACAATGGAGCTGCTAGAGGAAGATCTCACCTGTCCCATTTGCTGCAGCCTGTTTGATGATCCTCGTGTCCTGCCCTGCTCACATAATTTCTGCAGAAAGTGCCTGGAAGGTATTCTTGAGGGAAATGTGCGGAATGTGCTCTGGAGGCCATCTCCTTTCAAGTGTCCCACCTGCAGGAAGGAAACTCCCGTTACTGGAGTCAACAGCTTGCAAGTCAACTATTCCCTAAAAGGTATTGTGGAGAAGTACAACAAAATCAAAGTAACTCCTAAAATGCCGGTGTGCAAAGTGCACAGTGGGCAACCCCTTAACATTTTTTGCCGGACAGACATGCAGCTGATCTGTGGGGTTTGTGCCACCCGTGGTGACCATACAAAGCACAGTTTCTGTTCTATTGAAGAAGCTTATTCCCAGGAGAAGCGGGCTTTTGAAACCTTGTTTCAGGGCTTTGAAACTTGGCGCTGTGGAGATGCCCTCTCACGGCTGGATACCTTAGAAACCAGTAAGAGGAAAGCTCTGCAGATGCTGACCAAAGATTCTGACAAAGTGAAGGAATTCTTCGAGAAGCTGCAGCACACGCTGGAGCAGAAACGAAATGAGATTCTCTCTGACTTTGAGACCATGAAGCTTGCAGTGATGCAGGCCTACGACCCAGAAATCAATAAACTGAACACAATTCTGCAAGAGCAGCGAATGGCTTTTAACATTGCAGAGGCCTTCAAAGATGTGTCTGAACCCATTATATTTCTGCAGCAGATGCAGGAATTCAGGGAAAAAATCAAAGTGCTCAAAGAAACTCCTTTACCTTGTTCCACTGTGGACATCAGCCCTACAATGAAGAATTTTGATACCAGTCAGTGGAATGGAATAAAACTAGTTGATGTGGACAAACTTTCCTTGCCTCAGGAAAATGACACTTTTAAATTCAAGATTCCCTCTGTCTTTTCACGCAGATTTATAATGAACTCTCTTATTTGCTTGCTCATTCTTGCTGTCACCAGAATGTCCTTTGTGGAGTCAGTTGTTGACAATCTCGAGTCCTGGAAATCTTATTTTTTTACAGCTAGCTTATCCTATTGGTCAGATACAGTGGAGATAGCAGACCATGCAGTCTTTTACTGGGAACAGATGACAGATGGAGCTTTGCTTCTAAGAGAAAAGTGTAAAAACTATATGCTGGTTGTACTGGATAATGTTGCACAGTTTGTGTGCAGGTATATTAATGTTATTGTGATTGTAGAGTAAGAGGGGAAAACTCAATTCCTTTAAAAAGGTAATAGCTAAAACTTTTTTTTTTTTTTAAACTGGGAGGTGGTTTGGAAAGAGTAAGAAGAACAGTTGTGGTTGAGCAGAGCGCTGTACTGAGAAGGCTTCTTGAAGATTGCCCTTCCATTGCTAAACACACAGGGTGCATTGTTCACATTCTGAAATCACTTTCTATCTGAGGATGTAATTTCTCACTGAAATAGATGAATTTCATTTTGTATAACCAAATGTAATTATCCTGTGCATTCAGATTTACTGTAGACCCTGGTTACTGTTTACATGTTCTGTACAAAAATATCTCTTCAGGGCAAGTATGAATTCTAGGGGTAAAGAGAAATCAAATGAGGTTAGTAAGAGAAGAACGAGCTACAAGATAGCATGTACTGTGTACATAGGGCATACTTTGCAGTTTACTTTTCCAGCATCAGATTTTGACAAGACAGCTCAGTTACCCCAGTTCCATGTTCTCCTGGAGCCACGCTTCCTGAAAAAGTGGCCTTAATGTAAAGGGCGCAGTGCAAGGCGTGCCTGGGGCAGCCACAGGAAGGCAGCTTGCGCACCAGCTCTGCGCAGGAAGAGTGCAGGCACAGCACTTCCTCTCATGTCCCTCTCTTTCTCTCCAGATCATAATTCCAAAAGCCAGGAAAAATGAAGGGATGATTCCTTGGAACAGAGTTATGTGATGGGACAGGAGTGTGGATGTCGTTGGTACTTGAAAGTGCTTTAGCAGTGGAGCATGTAAAGGCTCTTCTGTTACTATATTTTTGTGTACCCTGTTTCAGGAATTAATCAGATTTTCTGAATGTATTGACTTGGCCATAGTATAACAATGATACGAAGTGAATTGTAAGCTTAAGTTCTCTGAAGTGCCCTTCTTCAAGAGCATATGGTACTGAAAGATACTGCTTGAAGCACATCTAACCTCTTTTTACCTATGAGCAACATAAGTCCTATGCACAGCAATATATAGAACTAAAACATTTAGTTAGCATTTCTGGGAAACAAACATAATGGGTGCCATACTTTGGGAATATTCCTGGGCCTTTCTCAAGGTTTAATAAGGTGAGACAGTCAATTCACTGTCTTCCAGTAGTCCTTGTCAGCTGTGAATTTAAAAAAAGAAAAGATTAAATTCCAAGAACCAGAGTTTCCAAGCAACCAAACCCTGCAAACAAAACTATTGTACATGATATTTATGTCTTTGTTGCCTGGGAATCCTGTTGCGGCTCCACACCTCGCTCCGCACACTTGCTGAAAACACCAAATGGTTCTTGCAGCTGCTTTGCAGTTTAGGAAAGATCAACTCACAAACCCAGGAGTTACAAATTTTGAGTGGCTGAGCTAACAATGAGCAATCGGGAGATGGTTGTTCTGAGTGTGGGAGGTGTGAGATTTGTAACCCTGGCATCTACATTGCTGCGGTTCCCCGAATCCAGGCTAGCACAGATGTTGAACAATGCTGACCAGGAATTTAAACTGGTGAATGGAGAGTTTTTTGTGGACAGAGATGGAACTTTGTTTAGTTACATCATGGACTTCTTGAGGACTCTCCAGGTCTCCTTACCTACTGACTTTTCAGACTATCAGAGGCTGCAGAGAGAAGCAGAATTCTATGGGCTCTATGCTCTAGCCAATATCCTGAACCAGGAGCACTTACTGAAGCCAAGGCTGGAGATCTTGGAAGTGCGTTTTTCTCTCCAAGACATGCAGGCCTTCTTCCGGATCTTTGGTTCCTGCAGTACCACTGTTGAGACACTGGCTGAACAGATCACTGTGTTTTCAGGACAGCAGTCAGGACAGAGCTGGAACAGCCCTTTTCCTTCTCAGAAACCACTTGTTCCACTGCCTTTGGAAAGACCTTCTCATCATGACATGGTTTTTCAGTGTGGTACTGACTACTCTGCTGGTGACCAGTTTGTGGCCAGGTACTTTCCTTGCTGTGACTTTTTACTATGGAAACACCTTTGTGACTTCTCATTCATGAAGTGCATGTTAAAATGAGGTTTGCTATCACATAAACTATTGGGCAGGTGTCCAAGACAAAAGAAATACTTTTCCTTCTTTCTGCTAGTTTAAGGTTACCTTTTCTCTAGTTCTGAAATACCCATCTTAATTTCTGTTGCATCAATTTGCCTGTTCAACTTTATAAAATAATGTTCATGTCTGGGTTTGAGTTCTTTTGGGTCTTTTCCCTTTCCCTCTCACAAGCTCTCCATGGCTTTAGAATTTCACAGCATCAGTGACCTTCTAGAGGACTGAAAAACACAGAATAAAGTGAAACAAAGGAAACAAAATAAATA
Organism: Eubucco bourcierii; assembly: GCA_013396675.1. Taxonomy (NCBI): domain Eukaryota; kingdom Metazoa; phylum Chordata; class Aves; order Piciformes; family Ramphastidae; genus Eubucco; species Eubucco bourcierii. The sequence goes on from VWZE01010271.1 coordinate 98,162, forward strand.
AGGAGTGAAGTAATGGGGAAGCCTAAAATCTCCACTACCTCATGGTCCAAAAGACTTTGGTCTGGAAAAGAGAAGAGAATGGCTAAACAGGATTAAAAACAACAGTGGAAATAAGATAGCAGTTCAGGGGCTGGAAAAATTCAGTGGAGTCTTTTGTTGAGGAGAGGGAGAAGGAGTAGATTATAAACTGTATGCTACACAGTGGATTTGCTTTGAATTCAGAACCAGGTTCTGGTCTTGTTAAGATTACTCCATATAGGTGATTTTTGTGCAGTATTGTGTTCTAATCACTTGTATTTTTTAAAAGAAGCTCGTGCTAGATGTCTCTATTGTACAGAGACACATTCTTACTGTATAAGAAAATTTAACTTGATTTGTCCTCTGTGGCTGTTAGAACATCTAGGATTTTAGGGCAATTTCTTAGATTAACCATTTTGGAAATAGTACAATCTGAATCTGTGAATCAACACAGCAATATTTTTATGATTAAAAAAAAAAAAAAAGAGAAGTTTATCTTTCTTTTAGCTTTCTTTAGCTAGGCAAGTAGAAGAAAAAGTACTTCACACTTGCAAAGCGAGATACAAGCCAGACCTTAACTTTATAATGTATCACCAATTTCAGTAGGCTAACAATTGGTTGATTAAGTCATGGCAACTGGAATAGCGGGGAAAATATTCCTGATGCTTTCCTTTGTTTCTTCAGACCTGGTAAAAAATTTCCTCTGCAGATGAGTAGAAAAATTACTTGAGTAATGAAACAAGTAGCTTGTTGATGTTGCCTGCTAAGTTTCTTGTGCCAACATGGACTCTTTTGGCCTTTTTTTTTTTTTTTTTTTTTTTTTTTTTTTTTTTTTTTTTTTTTTTTTTTTTTTTTGGTGCCTTCCATGAATGTGTGGTGTACTTTTCTGTGGACTGCGAAACACTTTTCACCTCTGTCAGCTTTTGTATTTTGCTAAGTTGCCAAGTATTTTTACCTGACTTCTGTTCCTCAAAATGTCTGGATAGATTCTTGAACTGTACTTTTTATCAAGTAAAATCATTTGACTTGGGGCAATGTGAAGATGATTTTTGTACTTGTTACCACAAGACCTGCTGTACAAGGTTAACTTTACAATAAACATCACTTTGTAGGGAGAGACCCTGTGTAATGAAAAATGATACTGTTGGAGTGTGACTTCACTGTCCTTTTCATCACAGTATCACCAAGGTTGGAAGAGACCTCAAAGATCATCAAGTCCAACCCATCACCACAGACTTCAAGACCAGACCATGGCACCAAGTGCCATGTCCAAACCTGCCTTGAACACCTCCAGGGATGGTGACTCCACCACCTCCCTGGGCAGCCCATTCCAGTAGCCAATGACTCTCTCAGTCAAGAACTTTCTCCTCACCTTGAGTCTAAACTTCCCCTGGTGCAGCTTGAGACTGTGTCCTCTTGTTCTGGTGCTGGTTGCCTGAGAGAAGAAAGCAACCTCCTCCTGGCTACAACCACCCTTCAGGTAGTTGTAGACAGCAATAAGGTCTCCCCTGAGCCTCCTCTTCATGATTTACTCCTACCTGAAAAACTTGCACAATTATCTCAAACATGCCATTCACCTCTCCTCCATTATATGAAAAGAGATGGAAGTTATCACAGCTGTTTCTTGAGAAAGTAAATTTTGATGATGTGAGGAAAGAGAAGTGCTTCTTCCCCAATGTGTAAGTGGATTAACTGAGAATTGCAGTTCAGTTAATGAGGTAGAGTCCTCAAGAGAGGGAAAAAAAAAAAATATCCAGAACCTTAGTTGCTCTCAACCTGTACTGACCTGCACCATCTGAGGATCTGGTTTGATTTAAAAAACTAAATTCTATCCTTCAAGCTGTAATTAAGGTGTGTTGTAACTCCTTTTTTTTTCCTTATTTTTAGGTATGTTTCCATAAAGCCTGATAATAGAAAGCTGATTAATGGTACTAATGTGCTAGGCCTGCTGCTTGACACTTTACTCAAAGATGGATTTCGCCTCACAAGCACCAGGACAGTGTCCAGTGAAGAAAAAGTTGAATGCTACAGTTTTGAAAGGATGCAGAAACCAGCAGGCATCACCATCACGGTGAACCAAACCCCAGGGAGCTCTGGGGCAGCACAGGTGAAGAGAAGCCAAGTGCAGAAAGGGAAATAAAGGCTTTTCCTTTCACCTTTTGAAAGTGGAAGAGCGATGTGCCAGTACTAGAGGCCTTCTTATGTTGGCTTGTCAGAAACTGCATCTCTTGTTACAAGTTGGAAGTAACTGTGCAGCTCTAGTTGCAATGGAAGTAACTTTTTTTTTTTTTCCCTTTTTTTTTTTTGTTTAA
>VWZE01010271.1:100507-120890 GCA_013396675.1 Eubucco bourcierii
TTTTTTTGTTTAAATACTTGGAAATTTTGCTTTCATGCTTTCTGCCACTCCACCCTTCTTCAACTCCAAATAACTGCAGATTCAGTACTGGTTTTGTGAACCAGATTGCAGCATTTTCAAAAGTTGTTTACATTTTTCTCTGCGGCTAAATTTTATATTAGGACTCAGAAAAAAAAGATCAACCTTTTTTTTCTAGAAAATATTTTTTATATTATGTGTTAGTCTGTAAGCTGGTTTTAAATACATGGTAACACAAGAAGAATCATAGAATGGTAAGGTTGGAAGGGACCTCAAGGATCATCTAGTTCCAACCCTCTCCCATAGGCAGAGACACCTCCCACTAGTACAGCTCACTCAAGGCCTCCTCCAACCTGGCCTTCAACACCTCCAGGGAGGGAGCATTCACGACCTTCCTGGGCAACCTGTGCCAGTGCCTCACCACCCTCACTGCAAACAACTTCCTCCTGACATCCAGTCTAAATCTCCCCTCTGACACTTTAAACCCATTGCCCCTTGACCTGTCATTGCAAGACCTTGTCAATATTCCCTCCTCAGCCTTCCTGTAGGCCCCCTTCAGATACTGGAAGGCTACTATCAGGTCTCCTCGAAGCCTTCTCTTCTTCAGGCTGCAGAGCCCCAACTCTCTCAGCCTGTCCTCATAGCAGAGCTGCTCCAGCCCTCTGATAATCTTCGTGGCCTCCTTTGGACCTGCTCCAACAGTTCCATGTCCTTCCTGTGCTGGGGGCTCCAGAACTGCACACAGTATTAACAGCCTGACACAACTCTCATCCCAAGTTTGGAGAAGTGGCTGGAGGAGGAATGCCAACCTCAATGACTGACTATTGCTTCAAGTTTCAAAAGATACACGAAGCAGCATAACAAATATCACAACTTGAGTTACTGTGTGGCTTCAGACACAAGAAAGTGGCTACATGAAGCCACTATTAGTATGAAATGTGTTTAATGTCTCCTGTGCCCTCTCCTCCCACTCTGAAAGTACTAAGCTGCTCTTCAGTCTGAAAATTAAATTATAAAGGACTCTTTGAACAGAGAGTCAGTTGATTTATTTTTTTTTTAGCTTTAATATAAAAAGAATGAAAGTCTGATAATCAGTCTTTCAGAGGGAAGGGTTATCACAGTGTTAAATGGAATAGTAGAAAGGATTATTTACTGCTTGTTAAGTGCTAAACATACTTAAGAGGGAGGCTTGGCAGAAGTGACTTTAAAAGCCTTGGGAATGTTAGCCTTGTACAGTGCTTAGTAAAGATGCCCAGATTAGCTGAGGTACTAGGAGACCTGAGTTAAAGAGGCCTTGCAAAGTAAGACTCTTCTGTCCTCCCTTCAAAGCAGGGAAAGAAGACAGCAAGAATTCATTATCTGAATCTGACTTTTGTTGTTGATAAAATGCAATCTTTCTAAAGTTGCAAGCAGCCAAGTTGAACTTGTTTGGGCTAATTAGATCTGGTTGTTCATTGGCTTTACAATATAAATTTATTCCTTTGTTTACAGCACTTAAAAAATGTGAGTGGTAATAACTGCCCATCTGTTTCTTGCCCTTAAGTGTTTCAAAGAAATGCATCTTCCCAGACCGATGGTGTCACTATTGGACAGCTCTTTTCTTTTGTTACTACTGTAGTTCAGCAGTTTGGCACAACAACGAAGTCCTCTTTACTTGTTCTAGAGTTTTCTGCGTTGAGAATGGTGTGATTACAACTACCTACAGCTACCTGAAGGGTGGTTGTAGCCAGGAGGAGGTTGCTTTCTTCTCTCAGGCAACCAGCACCAGAACAACAGGACACAGTCTGAAGCTGTGCCAGGGGAAGTTTAGGCTGGAGGTGAGGAGAAAGTTCTTGACTGAGAGAGTCATTGACTGCTGGAATGGGCTGCCCAGGGAGGTGGTGGAGTCACCATCTCTGGAGGTGTTCAAGGCAGGTTTGGACGTGGCACTTGGTGCCATGGTCTGGTCTTGAGGTCTGTGGTGATGGGTTGGACTTGATGATCTTTGAGGTCTCTTCCAACCCTGGTGATACTGTGATTATGAGACTACATCTAAGTTGCTTACAGATTCCATAATGCAATGTTAAAGAGTGGATGTTTTCAGTTCAAATGGCATTTTTTTCCCCCACTCAGTAATGTCAATGTGGTTATATTTGTCTTAGGACATTTTTTTACAGTGAGAGGCATCATTCACTGGAGAAACCTCCCCAGGGATATGGTAGTGTCACCATTGCTGGAGGTTTCCAAGATGCAGTCTCACCTGGCTTCCCTTTCTCATGGAAACTTGGACCATTTAATTTGAGATCACTTCCAGCTTGGCCTGCTCTATGGTTCTGTAAAGACATGGAAGTGTTGGAGTGGGTCCAGAGGAGGGCCACAAAGATGATCAGAGGGCTGGAGCAGCTCTCCTATGAGGACAGGCTGAGAGAGTTGGGGCTCTTCAGCCTGGAGAAGAGGAGGCTTCCAGGAGACCTTAGAAGTAGCCTTCCAGTATCTGAAGGGGGCCTCCAGGAAGTCTGGGGAGGGACTATTGACAAGGTCTTGCAATGCCAGGACAAGGGGCAATGGGTTTAAAGTGGCAGAGGGGAGATTTAGACTGGATGTTAGGAGGAAGTTCTTTGCAGTGAGGGTGGTGAGGCACTGGCACAGGTTGCCCAGGGAGGTTGTGGCTGCTCCCTCCCTGGAGGTGTTGCAGGCCACGTTGGAGGAGGCCTTGAGTGAGCTGTACTAGTGGGAGGTGTCCCTGCCTATGGCAGGAGGTTGGAAGTAGATGATCCTTGAGGTCCCTTCCAACCTTACCATTCTATGATTCTATGATTCTGTACAGATCCACATCAGAAGGCCTGTCCTGCTGGAATCTGAGGTCAAACAGCTGATGGCAACAACTGGGTGACACAGCAGATAAGCTATATGGGACGACTGTCCTGACAGGTTGCTGTACTACAAAGACAATGCTACTTGTTTTGTCTCAAGAGAATTCTTGACTCCTGGGGAGGTGCAAAATTTGCACATTTCAGTGAACTTAACTGCTGAATTTGCAATTTTAATTCTTCCTTGGATTCAGCAAAAAAAATACCCAAAGCATTGCACTGCCTGAGAGGCTAGAAATGGACTGCTGTGGTACAAGGGAGTGGGTGCAGCTCTTTTGGTCACTTAGAGCAAGCAGTGAGCTTGCTTCTGCTTTTCACACACCAGGGGGCTGTCAGAGCAGTAAGGTCACTAGAAGGAAGCTAAGCAGCAAGACAGCACCGTCGTTCTGCTCTACATGGACAACTGTTTACATGGCAGAAGTAGATCATCTAAAAAGAGGTTGGTAGCTTGCTCAGCTGCAAAAGGCAGACGATTCAGAGAGATGCTACCTCACTAGTTTGGGTTTGTCTTTCTTTTTTCTTTTTTCTTTTTTTTTTTTTTTAATCTTTAGTCGCTTCTCCAACCCTTATAGTTGGATTTCATGCTGTATTTCAGACTGTCAAGGGCTTTACCAATAGTCTTGTGTTGCTTGCTGGATATCCCAGCAGGACAGAGACCACTTTCCCATCACTCTGTTCTTGCATTGCGTTGACTTCCTTTCACAGAACCTCAGGATGCATCGGGTTGGAAGGGAGCCTCAAAGGTCATCTTGCCCAACCCTCCTGCAGCAAGCAGGGACATCTTCAACCACACATCACCATAAACCAGAAATGGGTAATGCCCATTGCTCCAAACAGTCAGGTTTATGTTTGAACAATTCCATTACTGATGGAAATTAGCTTATCAATTGCTCGTTCTTTTAAAAATTAGTGTGTGGTTCACTGGATTTTGAACTACTTCCCATTTACAAGCCTGAATAAGTGTTTATAGTTCCAGAGGACTTTCATACAGATCACATTTTTGTGCTTTTAAGTAAGTTTTTATCTGCTTCTTCACACATTAGAAAGCTATCTTATGTCATTATCTCTTCTGGGGATGTAGTTTACTAGCCACCTGAATTGTTCAGTAACTGCTAACACTAGAAAGGAGAGTCTGATGTGAAACACCTTCCTGTGCTTTGGGTATTGATTTCAGTATGGCAATTTGTGATGTTTTTTTGTTCTGTTATGAAGCTCAGTCGCTTCACTCTTACAGGTTCTGCAGCCAGTGCTCATGTGATTGTATAACTGATTAAGAATAGACATATTCTTAAGGATAGCCATATAGAATAGACATATTCAGGGATGCCATCCAGAGGGACCTGGACAGGCTGGAGAGTTGGGCCCAGGCCAACCTGATGAAATTCAATAAGGCCAAGTGTAAGGTCCTGCACCTGGGTAGGCACAATCCCAAGCACAGCTCCAGGCTGGGTGGGGAATGGCTGAGAGCAGCCCTGAGGAACAGGCCCTGGGGGTGTGGGGTGAGGAAAAGCTCAAGCTGAGGCTGCAGTGTGAGTGCAGCCCAGACAGCAACTGTGTGCTGGGCTGCAGCAAGAGCAGTGTGGGCAGCAGGGCAAGGGAGGGGATTCTGCCCCTTTACTCTGCTCTCGTCAGACCCCACCTGGAGTACTGTGTGCAGTTCTGGAACCCTCAGCACAGGAAGGACATGGAAGTGTTGGAGCGGGTCCAGAGGAGGGCCACAAAGATGATCAGAGGGCTGGAGCAGCTCTCCTATGAGGACAGGCTGAGAGAGTTGGGGCTCTTCAGCCTGGAGAAGAGAAGGCTTCGAGGGGACCTGATAGTAGCCTTCCAGTATCTGAAGGGGGCCTACAGGAAGGCTGGGGAGGGACTATTGACAAGGTCTTGCAATGACAGGACAAGGGGCAATGGGTTTGAACTGGCAGAGGGGAGATTGAAACTGGATGTTAGGAGGAAGTTGTTTGCAGTGAGGGTGGTGAGACACTGGCACAGGTTGCCCAGGGAGGTTGTGGCTGCTCCCTCCCTGGAGGTGTTCAAGGCCAGGTTGGATGAGGCCTTGAGTGACCTGTACTAGTGGGAGGTGTCCCTGCCTATGGCAGGGGGTTGGAACTAGATGATCCTTGAGGTCCCTTCCAACCTTACCATTCTATGATTCTATTCTAAATAAATAAAACCATTACAATTGATACTGTACTTGAACTAAAAAAGACTAATCTCTTAGTTCTGGCTGTAGTACTGGGAAGTTTTCCCTTTACTAAACTCCAAACCATTTTTCACTTCTCTGCATAACTGAATCTCATGGAAATAGGGGAAGACTGTACCATAAGATACAGGATATTAGGAATTAATAGCCATAGGGCGAAAAGAATGATGCTGGAATAATTGCATACTGCCTTGTTTCTACAGGCTCATGAACAGATGTAGTAAATTCTGCTCTTACTTTGGTGAAGCTTTCACAGTATCACAGTATCACCAANCAAGAACTTTCTCCTCACCTTGAGTCTAAACTTCCCCTGGTGCAGCTTGAGACTGTGTCCTGTTGTTCTGGTGCTGGTTGCCTGAGAGAAGAAAGCAACCTCCTCCTGGCTACAACCACCCTTCAGGTAGTTGGAGACAGCAAGAAGGTCTCCCCTGAGCCTCCTCTTCTCCAGGCTAAACAATCCCAGCTCCCTCAGCCTCTCTCCATAGGGCTGTGCTCGAGGCCTCTCCCCAGCCTCGTTGCCCTTCTCTGGACACGCTCAAGCACCTCAATGTCCTTCTTCAATTGAGGGGCCCAGAACTGGACACAGTACTCAAGGTGTGGCTTAAGCAGTGCAGAGTCCAGGGGGAGAATGACCTCCCTGCTCCTACTGGCCACACTATTGCTGATGCAGGCCAGGATGCCATTGGCCTTCTTGGCCACACTGCTGGCTCATGTTTAGGCATGTTTTCTTCAGGTCGGACTGTTCCCACTTTTTACCTGTTTTAGTTGATTTCCAGTTTTCCAATGCTCAAAAATAACTTCTGTAATCTGAGCTGAGCAAAACTTGAGTCTAAAGTATATCCAACACACACTCTGGGTGCTGTTTCGTTTTGATCCACAGTTGAACTCATCACCAGAAAGCTGCGGAAGAAGATCAGAAGTCCTGTTTGAGATCATAGCAAAGTGTTCATAACTCTGAATAATTAAAAAAACAAAAAACACAAAAAAACCCCCAACAACAGAAAAAAAACCAAACAACAACCAACCAACAAAAAAACCCCAACCAAAACCCCACAACCAAAACAGTTGTCATATTGCTGGAAAGTGTCATTGAGTGTTCATTGGGAAAGAATCTGGGAGGTATCCAAGATGGGGAGGTTTGTTGCCTCTTCCTCTTTCCCTCTGATTTGTGCTGAAGCATTGCCAGGCTTTAACTTTACAAGGTTTATTTTTATTGATTTCCAACAATAAACAGTGTGAGTATCTACAATAAAAGATTTACAGTGCATCACAAGGAAATAAAGCTCCCTACCAAACAGTATATTGATCTATTCCCAGATGCTACTGAAACAGCATATAAAAGCCCAAATGAAGTCCAGTGATGGAGAACTTCCTCTTTCTAGTGACAGATGCACAGGAATGTTATGTCTTCAGAAAACAATAAAAGGGAAGGGAGTGACTCTGCTTCTTTGACCCTATCTTCAACAGCCCAGTTAAATCTGTCAACTCAATGTAATCCACATAAATAAAGAATTTGGGAACCAAGGGAACTGCTAGTGTGTCTTAAGATTCCCATTCTTTGAAGCAGCCTCTCCTGCTGCATCAGGCCATAATTAGTCACAGAAGGCCTTGTTGTGACTAGAAAATGGATGGACCAATAATGATTTGAATAGTCTGGAACAGGCTGGAGATCTGCCTGGAGCCCCGAGTATTCTCAAATGGGTGGGTGGGATGTAAATCACTAGTCATCATATAAAATACAAGCAAATCTGACTTCTATTAGGGAAGGGGGGGAAAAAAAATTTGTGTGTATGGGCTGTCAGTTTTCTAGATCATGTAGTTTCTGCTGAAATAACCCCCTGAAGTGTGATCTGATGTGTAACTTTTTCCAAGAATCCTTCATCCAGTTCTACTCAGTTTCCATTCTAATGCAGCAGTTCAATAATTGGTGGCTTCTTTCTCGTCAGGAGGATGATGAATGTAGCCCTGAAGGTTGGAAACAGTAATGTGTACAAGTCTGCCACAGAGAATGAATTTAGAGCTTTGCTTTCTAAGCAAGTTTCTGCTGCATCAGTCAGCTGAGTGCTTGCTGAAACTGTGAAGAATTAAATGTTGCAACATTGTTCCATCCTGATGCCCCGCTGGAAAAAAAAAAAAAAAAGCAATAGATGGGAAACATCAAGTCTCAGATCTACTACTATTTTGGAGTGAGGACCTCAGTTGTTTTTGAATTCCAAAGGCGTTTGTAGCATTCATTGAGGGCTTGCATAAAAGACTGGTCTATGGTTTTTGTTTCCCAGTGATAACTAAAGTGAGCAATAAAATAATTGCTGACATACTCTTTCATTTACAGCACTGTGCTCAACAATAAGCAGAAGGCAGGCTGAGTCTTCTGTCCTTCCATCTTCACATCTTTCTATTAACATCTTCAGCTTGCTCCTTTGCCTGCTTGCTGGTGAAACAGAGCAAAAGTCTACCTGATAAGGACAGGCCAAGGTCTGTAGGTGACAAATTTGTGTCTTTCCCATTGCAGAGAGGGAGTTGGGGAGGGACTATTGACAAGGTCTTGCAACAACAGGACAAGGGGCAATGGGTTTGAACTGGCAGAGGGAAGATTTAAACTAGATGTCAGGAGGAAGTTCTTTGCAGTGAGGCTGGTGAGACACTGGCACAGGTGGCCCAGGGAGGCTGTGGCTGCTCCCTCCCTGGAGGTGTTGCAGGCCAGGTTGGAGGAGGCCTTGAGTGAGCTGTGCTAGTGGGAGGTGTCCCTGCCTACGGCAGGGGATTGGAACTAGATGATCCTTGAGGTCCCTTCCAACCTTACCATTCTATGAGTTCAGGAAGAAACTTTGGCTGGAAAGAGACCAAAGAAACACAGCTGATCGTAGTGAAGGGAGGGCAGTTAACAGAGCTGTCAGCCTGCCCTTCTAAGTTGTGCTGTAGCAGTCTCTTGTGTTCAGTGCCTGCAAGTGTAGCTTGTGCTCTCACTGAACTTGAGATAGGCATTGAGACTGAATAGTAAAAGTGTACATCACATGAAGTCATACAAGGCTAGAGGGACATCAGTCTGCTATAGTTTTGATCATCTATATTCTGTGGAGGAATCTGTACTGACTTCTTGTCTACCCCCAGCACCAAGATAGAAGCATGACTGGAGGATCCAATGACAGTTCTTAGGATATTGATGTGGATTTCTGATCTTCTGAAACAAGTGGTGACAAGCATGAAGAGGAGGCAATAACTACAAAGACCATACAGCTCCTTCAGGCTGGATGGAGAATAATGTGGAAATCAGAATCATGGAATTGTTTTGGTTGGAAAAGTCCTCTAAGATCAAGTCCAACCATCAGCCTAACACCACAACTGCCATGTCCTGAAGTGTCAACAAGTGGTTTGAACATGTCCAGGGGATGTGACTCAACCACCTCTCTGAGCAGCCTGTGCCAGTGCTTGACCACTCTTCTAGTGAAGAAATTTTTCCTAATATCTAATTTAAGCCTCCCCTGGCACAATTTCAGGCCATTTCCTCTTGTTCCATCACTTGATGTTAGGGAGAAGAGACCAATCCCCACCTCACTACAACCTCCTTTCAGGTAGTTGCAGAGAACAATAATGTCTATTCTCAGCCTTCTCCAGGCTAGAACAATCCCAGTTCCCTCAGTCACTCCACACAGGACTTGTTCTCCAGACTCTTCAGCAGCTTCACTGCCTGTTTCTAAACATACTCCAGCAATTCAGTGTCCTTCTTGTAATGAGGGGTGAAAGCTCAAAGCAGAGCAGTTTTCATTACCATGTTAAAATGCCATCTGAAAACATTGCTCCATATCTGGTCTTTCAAATGTGTGTTCGTATCTCTTGAGAGCTGAAGTAAACACTGTACTGGAATGGAGTCATGACCACCTTTCTCCCTTGACATTTTAGAAGACAAAGTAGTATCTCTTCTCTGCAGGAAAATAAGTAACTAATGGTCTAATATGCACTCATTAAAACACTCTGGGAAAGACCAGAGTCAATGAGTGACTAACACAGAAGACACAAGTCTGTCTCTGATGGCTGGTAGGCACCAACCTGTTATGAAACCACATCAGTGCTTCAAAGGAAAAGCTAGAACTTAGAAAACATGCCAAACATTCCAGATCAAAGTTAAGACACTGTCATATTGAAGACAAAAACAGGTGAACTGCACACAAGGAACTTGATTTAGCAGCTCTCCTATGAGGACAGGCTGAGAGAGTTGGGGCTCTGCAGCCTGGAGAAGAGAAGGCTTCCAGGAGACCTTAGAGTAGCCTTGCAGTATCTGAAGGGGACCTACAGGAAGGCTGGGGAGGGACTATTTACAAGGTCTTGCAATGACAGCACAAGGGGCAATGGGTTTGAACTGGCAGAGGGGAGATTTAGACTGGATGTTAGGAGGAAGTTCTTTACAGTGAGGGTGGTGAGGCACTGGCACAGGTTGTCCAAGGAGGTTGTAGCTGTTCCCTCCCTGGAGGTGTTGAAGGCCAGGTTGGAGGAGGCCTTGAGTGAGCTGTACTAGTGGGAGGTGTCCCTGCCTATGGGAGGGGGTTGGAAGTAGATGATCCTTGAGGTCCCTTCCAACCTTACCATTCTATGATTCTATGATGGCTGCTACAGGGAAAAGGAACTCTCTCAGCCAGATCTAACACAATTGCTCAACCTGCTTGCAGCTAAAGGATCCAAAAGTGATTCAGTCTTGTCAAAATTAGTTTTGGTGTAATTGTTCCTAATAATTTCTGCTGAGGGATCCAAGAACTGCAGACTGTGTACCATGAAATATCCAAGGCAATTCCAGCTCTGGTACTCCCAGGTTTGAGCTATGCTTAACTTCAAAAGAACTTATGTAGGAGAAAATTGTGATCTGTTTTGCAAATGTTCTGTTCCTTGTCACAGTCTAATCAAGGTCTAGCCATGTTAAGACACTTGTTGACAACCTAGGGCCAGAAGTGGGAAGAGTAGAAGAGTTCTGGTCTTTCTCAGTGTTTCTGCTCAGACAAACTAGAACCAGAAACCAGGTGCCTGTATCACTTGTGACATCTTGAGGCAAGATGTTTTGCTTGCTCAGCCTTTTTATAGGAGATTCAGGTGATGTTCATCAAGCCAAGTACAATGTACCTTATCTGGACAATCTTTAATGACACCACTGTATTACACAGCAAGTGTCTGAATGCTAAGGAAGCTGTGCTCATTCATGAGGATACAAAAGTCCTCAAAGGCTAAAGCAGCTTCTCAAAAAAAAAAAAACAAACCAAAAACACCAACACCAACACAACAAACCCAAAACCCTACAGAAATAATACAATTTCTAAACCAGACCTCAATCTTAGTATTATTAATTTTGGAATAGCTGTTAAGTAAATATTGGTGACTAATGGAAGACTTCCTGGTATATCATTGGCTAATGAAAAGCTCTATTTGAAGAAAGAGGAGATGGTAGGATTAGCAGTGTCCCTAAGGGGTCAGTGCTGGGACCAGTGCTGTTTAACATCTTTGTCAGTGACATGGACAGAGGAATCAGTGCAGCCTCAGCAAGTTTGCAGATGGCACCAAGCTGTGTGGCACAGTCGACTTGCTAGAGGGCAGGGATCCATCCAGAGGGACCTGGACAAGCTGCAGAGGTGGGCCCAGGCCAACCTCATGACATTCAGCAAAGCCAAGTGTAAGGTCCTGCACCTGGGTAGGCACAATCCCAAGCACAAATCCAGGTTGAGTGGTGAATGGCTGGAGAGTAGCCCTGAGGAAAAGGACCTGGGGGTCTGGGTTGATGAAAAGCTTAACATGAGCCTGCAGTGTGTGTGTGATGGTTTGGGAGTTCCCTGCCCCCCACACTTTGTAAAACGACCCAGACTAGAACTCAGCCGGCTGGAAGTTAAGTGATGAAACTCTGTTTACAGCTCAGCACAATGTACAGCAGATAGATACACTATATACAGGAATAGTTACAGAAATACACAAGTTAAAGGTAATACAGAAACACAACTCCCCTCCCAGAAATCAGAGACCCCAGGAGGGGCTCCCAACCACCCTTCCACCTTCTCCCCACCCCTGTACCTTAACCCAAGGTTTGCCTTATGCGCAAGGTAAATTAGGAGGATCAGCCAGGGGGGTTAGAAGGAAAGTGGTTAGTGAGGATTAATTGGCAGAGGAGCCAAGAACTAGAAGCTGCTAGATCGCCCCAGCAGCTCCTGCTATAGCAAGAGTCAGAGAGAGACTCACTTACCTAATGTTTTGGTTATTGTTCCCAAACAATTTCTTAGCAAGCATATGAGTGAAGTAGACATCATGATGTTTTCCTTTCACAGCCTATAATGTAATTTTCCTTATTAAAATATTCCCATTAGCCTTAAACCAGCACAGTGTGCATGCAGCCCAGACAGCAACTGAGTCCTGGGCTGCATCAAGAGCAGTGTGGGCAGCAGGGCAAGGGAGGGGATTCTGCCCCTTTACTCTACTCTTGTCAGACCCCACCTGGAGTACTGTGTGCAGTTCTGGAGCCCTCAGCACAGGAAGGACATGGAAGTGTAGGAGTGGGTCCAGAGGAGGCCACGAAGATGATCAGAGGGCTGGAGCAGCTCTGCTATGAGGACAGGCAGAGAGTTGGGGCTCTGCAGCCTGGAGAAGAGAAGGCTTCGAGGGGACCTGATAGTAGCCTTGCAGTATCTGAAGGGGGTCTACAGGAAGGCTGTGGAGGGATTATTTACAAGGTCTTGCAGTGACAGGACAAGGGGCAATGGGTTTAAAGTGTCAGAGGGGAGATTTAGACTGGATGTTAGGAGAAAGTTCTTTGCAGTGAGGGTGGTGAGGCACTGGAACAGGTTGCCCAGGGAGGTTGTGGCTGCTCCCTCCCTGGAGGTGTTGAAGGCCAGGTTGGATGAGGCCTTGAGTGAGCTGTGCTAGTGGGAGGTGTCCCTGCCTCTGGCAGGGGTTTGGAACTAGCTGATCCTTGAGGTCCCTTCCAACCTTACCACTCTATGATTCTATGATTTTGGATTCTTATCACATGGGAAAATGAAATAAACACTTAGCTACATGGATAGTAGCTTAAGCCACAAACAAAAGAACAGATTAAAGCAAACCAAACATGAATAAAACCCCCAAGCCTCTTGGTAAATCTATACCTTGTCAAATAGCAGAAGCTGTTGTAGATACGTCTGCAAGAGTCCCAGTCATTAGATAAGACTGGAGCTTTTATCTGGTTGGTTTGCTACTACCTTACAAACTTCTATGGTTAAAAAAAAAGTAAAATCTATTACCTGTGTTCTTGAGAGTTTATCTAAACACTTTGCATTAGCCATGGTGTAAATGTGATATTAGTGCATGCTAGTCTTAATTAATCACAAGGGCAAAAAAAAATGTTCTACGTTTCTACTGCAGGTCTTTAAATATAAGCTTCTATAAAAGCACAGGAAAGCTGAATGCAGATACTCCATTTAGCTAAGCTTTGACATCTATGGTATATACAAGATGGATAAAATGTGACTCAAAGGCACTTGCTGCAAAAGCATCCTTTACTCATTTTCTCTGTTTGTGATACGGGAATGAAAACAATAGCTTGATGAGTGCAATGAATCGCTGAACTCCAGCAAGCTTGGTCTCTGTAACCTCCACAACAATACAACCAACAGGGGGCTGTCTGGCTACATGATGTTACTGAATCTACAGTGAAATCCCTTTTCTGACTGTACAAGCCACCATCCACACACCCTTCCTAAAACTGGTTGTTACACAGGTCACTGTGCAAATTTCATACCTCCCGAACCGTAAGCGCTTTTTTTTCATCCTCGTTTGACACTACTGGAAAGGTCTTGGGTTTGTGTCTGAAGTTTCATTACACACAAATGGACAATAAAATCTATATATTTATTATGTAAAAAAGATAACAGAAACTGCTTACTGGAAAAGGAGACTTTCATATTGTCTTGATGACAGGAAAGGTGTCTCACAGCTGTTTCCATATGCTAAGAATCGATATTTGTATTTAGTGTTAGTTTCATATGTAGATACCAATTTTCTGCAGGAGAGGAGACCAAGATCTTATTGGTCCTTTTGATACTGATTTGAAAAGCAGACAGAGTCTGTTTGTAGGAATATCAAGAAATGAAGATTAAGATCATGAATGTTCCTTCCATCGATTTAAGCATTAGCAATTAAGGCTGAAGTGCCATTCTTGAGAGCAGAGGGACCTTTGCCTTGGTGCCAGCACTGCTGCTCACACAGCAAACATTCAGCTGGCTGAGCCTTACTAAAAACCAACCCAAAGACACTCAGTAAAACCACCATGGAAATACCAGAGTCAGGCTAACATTGAAGGAAGCAGGAATACTCCCTCAACTTGTCTGGCTTGAGAATCACAGGACTGTAGGAGCATAGTCATACATTACTGTTGACTGTTCTAGCTGGTCCAACAGATAATCCTTTAAGATTCTCATTTGCCTTTATTTCAACAAAATATTAAAAATATGTAGAATTGAGGCTTCATATTCTAGAATTTGTGTCTTATACAGTTAAAATTTTATAGCACCTAAAGGTGGGGTGTTTTCTTTTTTTGTTTTGTGAATATTTCATGAGCGATTTCAAAATGCTTCAACTTTTAAAACCACTTAAAAGGGCAAAAGCTGTTAACAGAAGGTTCCTTTATAGGTAATAAAGCCACATGCTTGCCTTGAGAAAAGCATAAGGAAAGGTGAAGCTTTCTATCCATGACTGTCCTCTATGGTTATAAACAGCAGAAGAAAACATTTTCCCATTTCTCAACAGAAACTAAGTTAAGTTTACCTCCAGCTACTGTATACTTAAGACTGACAATTCAAATTGGATAAATGCTGCTATAATTCATTTATTAATCTCAGAACTTTTGAACATAGGGTTCAGATTTTACATTAAGAGATGGAAGCTTCATCAGATAAATTCTAAGTAAATGAAATTTGGAAAAAAACCTGAGTTGTTACACCTGACAGCCATTAAAAAACTCCCAAGAGAAATAAATTGTTTAGAGTGTAAAGTAATACCCCAGTGATATTAGTCCTCTCACAGAAAAATATTCCTCTTGCTACTGTGTTTTGACATTTGTTCTTTTTCTGTTTATAGTTAAATATTTTCTTATGATACACACTTCCAACTGCCACCTTAGAAAGGAGTTTCATACAGATCTCAGACTAAGTTTTCCTTTAAATACATTCTAAACTTTTGTTTATTTGCTTGTTTTACTCTCCTTCAGGTTAAACTGTGGTAAAATAGTAGGTCACCACTTCAGATGTATTTCTAGTAATCATTTCTTGGTGCTTCTATGACAGGAGGTGGTGATGAAGACCAGAAAGGGAGTCAAGCATTTCAATTTTCAAACATTTCTGTGAGTATTGCTACCCAATGAAGAGATATTTACCCCAGTACTTACAATACCATGAATAAGGGCAGATCTGAAATATTTTCAGGTGTCTAAATGGATATTCAGATATCACAGTATCACCAAGGTTGGAAGAGACCTCAAAGATCATCAGGTTCAACCCATTACCACAGACCTCAAGACCAGACCATGGCACCAAGTGCCACGTCCAAACCCACCTTGAACACTTCCAGGGATGGTGACTCCACCACCTCCCTGGGCAGCCCATTCCAGTAGCCAATGACTCTCTCAGTCAAGAACTTTCTCCTCACCTCCAGTCTAACCTTCCCCTGGCACAGCTTGAGACTGTGTCCTCTTGTTCTGGTGCTGGTTGCCTGAGAGAACAAAGCAACCTCCTCCTGGTTACAACCAGTATATGCAAGTAATGGGTACAGAACCACTCACTCAAAGGGTGCCAAATGCACTAGCAAAACAGCTTGTGAAATCTGAAGAACAATGGCACATGGAAATCCTAAATACATAGCTGTAAGTCATTCTATTTTAAAAAAAGAGGCAATGTTTACCATTGTACATAAAAAAGGGTTATAATTTAACCAGTTCATTCTTTCTGCAACATAGATCTTTAGAGGTAAGTTTACTGTAAAATATGCTGAAGTTCAAACGTGAATATTAACTTCAGTGCATAAAAGCTTTTCCACAAGGTGTTACTCACAAAACTACATTAAAAAAAAAAAAAAAGTTGTTTAATAGCAGGCATACAACCAAAATGAATTAGTGACAAGACATGACACAAACCAAAGCATTTTGGAGTTCATAGGATTGGACTAATAGACCATAAATCAGTAACATGGAAAGTTGTTTTTTCATCTTGATCTGGTAACAAGGAAAGTTGATTGCAGATCTGGTCTTCAAAACATGCACACTATTCATGTCTTCCTCTGAGATCAGGATTAATAAATGCCACAGGAAAATGCATTACTGTAATACAGCTACTAAACAAAAGTGTTTTATTTAAGACAAAAAAACCCCGACAGCCTTTCAGGTTTAATGTCTATCACCCCTGTTTGCACAAAGGCCTCCAACTGCCACAATGAAATAGTCAGGAGCAAATGGTTTCGCCAGTGGACTTGGGCAAAGCAATGCAAGTAGACTTGCACACTCTCAGATCTTTCCTAACAGCTCTTTAGATCCAGCATCTGCTCCCAAAAGTCACAAAGAAAAAGCCTAGATACATTACAGTATCTGCAAGAGTAACAGGATGGATGGTCCTCTGCAAGGACCAGTATTTAGTGTACTAAAATCAGTGACCTAAAAGGGAGGGGAATGGTGGAATAATGTTTTTTTATTTTTCATTTATAACCCATAGAGTCTGGTCTTTCCAAGTATTTCAAAGTTTTCAAATGATTGAAATACATATTCAGGCTTTTAGTATTAAGTAGTTACAGATAAACAAATGTAATGTGATGCTACTTAAAGAAGCCTCAGAAAGAAAGCTAACCAGTTTTGAGCCAGATAATGTATTTTTTCTAAGCAGTCAACCTCATCTCTTACAAGACCTGTGTACACAGAAGTGTTTATTTAATGAAAAGCTTTATGCTATGTAATACTGAATAGTTTTGCTATTGACAATTTCTCAGGTTGGAATCAAATTGGGCATCTTCTGGAGAAGAGAAGGCTTCGAGGGGACCTGATAGTAGCCTTCCAGTATCTGAAGGGGGCCTGCAGGAAGGCTGGGGAGGGACTATTGACAAGGTCTTGCAATGACAGGACAAGGGACAATGGGTTTAAACTGGCAGAGGGAGGATTTAGACTAGATGTTAGGAGGAAGTTCTTTCCAGTGAGGGTGGTGAGACACTGGAACAGGTTGTGGCTGCTCCCTCCCTGGAGGCGTTCAAGGCCAGGTTGGAGGAGGCCTTGAGTAACCTGTGCTAGTGGGAGGTGTCCCTGCCTATGGCAGGGGGTTGGAACTAGCTGATCCTTGAGGTCCCTTCCAACCTTACCATTCCATGATTTCAGCCATTGGGGATTTCACCAGTTCAAATCCATACCAGAGGGAAAGAAAAGTTTTATTTTTTTTCACCAGCACATACACAGGGTTGAAATTCTACACAGTTAAATCACGCAGATTTATAAATTTTAACAACCTGGATTCATATTCATCTAGGTCATGTTTCTACCTGTGCAACTGTACCAGTAGCAGGCCCGCAAAGCCTTGAGTCAAAACAAATTTCCAGTGCAGATAAGATTTTTGCTCCTTTTAAAACATCTATATGATGTTATGAACTTGAATCTGCAAGCGCTTATTTGCAGGCGGCATGTGTGTTTTAACGGTAAAATATAACAGGTCTAATAAAGGGAGATTAACAACCGATACTGAGTCATGATAGTGAAGAACATAAAAATCTTAAAAGGAAACTCACTTTCAGATCTTGACTGTATCTAAAATTAGTGACATTTACATAACCATTAGTCTACATTTGACTCACCACAGTTCTTGCATGAAGCTTTTAAAAGAAAAGGAGCCCAAGTAATTTCCATTCTCGCTGCAGCTATTTCAATCATCTCAATGAAAGATTCCCCTGCAAGAGAAACATCTTAGTGGAAGTTGAGGGAAAAAAAGAATTATCATCGTAGTAAGATAAGCAGTTTAAATTTATAATCATAAAATTGTTATCTGTTCCTAGACAGAGTGATTGAAAAAAATTAAGCGCTCAGTGAGTTTTGTTAAAAATTTGTTGCTAAAAACATGACAAAATATTTCCCAGTTCCATTTGTTAAGAAAATGCTGTAAAAAATACACAGCTTCGTGAGTTTTAAGAAACTGACTTGAAGTAACATCACTTTAGTAGTTTAAAATATATACATATATATAAAAACACACTTACCAAAGCATTGTTAGTCAGATGTAGCTTGAGGTGGCTCCTTTAAGAAATTCACCTTTCATGCCAACCAAACCATTTGAAGCAATATAGACACACAAGTCTTTCATATTTACCATCTGATACTGCAAATTCCTAAAAATTGGTTTTGAATAGATGAAAACACAAACAAAAGCCAAGAAACAAATGGAGACCAATTCTAACAACAGAAAGGCATCAGGAAAGGCCCTTTTTCACGAGTCACATGCAGAAGTGGCTAGCCTTACTTCAGCAGCACAGTTAATACTGGAGATATTTACAGTCTTAACACCAATATTTACGTGCTGCTAAGGTATGACAGACATCAGCACCGCAAGATTGACTAATTAATAAGTGGTATTTCTCTTCAGGATGATGAAATCCTTGTATTTTTGAGGCAGCACAATATGGCCTGCACCTTTTCAAAACCCACAAACCATTATGTGCTGCTACGTTATGCCAAGGTGTCTACCATACTTCATCAAGGAAATAGAAATGCATGCTGAAAGCTAAATGCAGAATTTTCTTGTTGAGCATTAGTTTTCATGTACTGGTATCAGTTGTATTAATAAGCTACAAAATGTTTATAAAATGTGTCCATTGCTAAGCTGGTTGTTTATTTGTAGTGAAGTTCTAGATAGTATGGTCAACTGTGCACAATAACTTAAAGGGACATGAACCAGGAACTGGATAAGAGTTGGAGAGCAGTCAAACAGAAAGGGATCTGGGGGTGCTGACTGACACCCACCTGAACATGAGCCAGCAGTGTGCCCAGGTGGCCAAGAAGGCCAATGGCATCCTGGCCTGCATCAGGAATAGCATGGCCAGCAGGAGCAGGGAGGTCATTCTCCCCCTCTGCACTGGTTAGGCCACACCTTGAGTACTGTGTCCAGTTCTGGGCCCCTCAATTGAAGAAGGACATTGAGGTGCTTGAGTGTGTCCAGAGAAGGGCAACGAGGTTCGGGAGAGGCCTCGAGCACAGCCCTATGAAGAGAGGCTGAGGGAGCTGGGATTGGTTAGCCTGGAGAAGAGGAGGCTCAGGGGAGACCTTCTTGCTGTCTCCAGCTACCTGAAGGGTGGTTGTAGCCAGGAGGAGGTTGCTTTCTTCTCTCAGGCAACCAGCACCAGAACAAGAGGACACAGTCTCAAGCTGTGCCAGGAGAAGTTTAGGCTGGAGGTGAGGAGAAAGTTCTTGACTGAGAGAGTCATTGGCTACTGGACTGGGCTGCCCAGGGAGGTGGTGGAGTCACCGTCCCTGGAGGTGTTCAAGGCGGGTTTGGACGTGGCACTTGGTGCCATGGTCTAGTCTTGAGGTCTGTGGTAATGGGTTGGACTTGATGATCTTTGAGGTCTCTTCCAACCTTGGTGATACTGTGATAATTGTGTGTCTGGTTAGAGTGACAAAAGATAAGTAGATGTTTACACCAAAATGGAAGAAAAAAAAGTCTGGGCTACTGTAACTTTTGGTTATCTTGAAATTATGTGAAAACCACAACTTTCATCTATAAAAGAATAAGGGTTAATTTTGAAATAAGCTTCCATAAAATACCGCATCAGTCCTCAAGCCATTTGTTACCTCTGAACGTTATTCTTGCCATAATTTTTGAGTAGACAGATTTACAGGTGTTTTTTACCACAAAAGACTGCTGGCAAGTATATTAACTCATTATTAGGGAAAAGAATTAATCTGCCTTCAACCTTGAATGGCCATGGTAGTTTACTTGAAGAGGCAGACAAGAAACTCACATCTCACATCCCTGTCAGGTATCCTTTTCTTATACTGAAGTATGCCAACATTTTAAGTGTATACAGGACTTTTACTAGTTCCCTAGATAACATATTATGCTTTTTAAAATGTTTTTATACCAAATTATTAAGACAAAAGCTACTTACACAGCATGGACTCATGGACTCCAGCTTCACTGTAGTGAGTCTTTTAGGCAGTCCATGGTAAAACAACACCTGTAAATTAATAGGGCTATCCATAGGCACACATAAAGAAGTCTGGCAGGCCACAAGAGGGGAAGATTTGGTGAGTTTTCTCTTTTTTCCCCCCTTCCTATTTCACTCCTACAATAATACAGCAGGAAAATCTCTGCTGCTACAAATACAACAAAGTTAGAGCTGCTACTGTGAAGTTTATAGGTAACTACAGCAACAGTAAGGTTTTTATATAGCTACCTAGGTACAAATGCTACTTTAGGAACTGTATACAAGAGTCATTTCTGTTATATTTTATACACACACAACTATATTTACACTTCCCACCCTCCCCCCCACCCCCTTACTACCTATGTTTGTTTTCTGATTCAGGTAGCTAGAACAGGCAAACCAGATTATATTGGCACAACTTAATCAGTGCCTTGGTGACATAAAACCTGAATGCAAAAAAATTCAAAGTAAACTTAACTGTAAAGGGATGCTGTGACAATTGGTCTCCTCCTGTGAAGAAACTGTGCTATACATAATCCAAGAGAGGAGGCGGCAAAGAAAAATCTCCACCATATATGCCTAATGTGGAAGGCAAAGACAAAGGAAAAAAAAAACAAAACACAGATGCAAGCAAAAAAATGT
Organism: Eubucco bourcierii; assembly: GCA_013396675.1. NCBI lineage: Eukaryota > Metazoa > Chordata > Aves > Piciformes > Ramphastidae > Eubucco > Eubucco bourcierii. Next base: position 120,383 of record VWZE01010271.1, read on the forward strand.
TAGCCAGCAGTAAAAGATTCTCTGGGAAAAGAATACTCCAGCAACAGAAAATACTGCTTATTACTTGTATATGTACCTTAAAACATTAAAAGGAAATTATTTAAATAATGCGGTTGCAATATTTAATACCTTTGGAAGTACCTTTCTCGTTTGTACATTCAAACCAAAGTCTTAATTTGTAAAGTACATGTGTTTAATTAGATGTTGTTTCAATTGAGTACTTGTTTTCAGCTTATAGGTTAAGCATGGTTTTTGCCTGTTGCATAAGTAAATCCCTCTGAAATTAAAATACACGCACCATGAAGTGAAGACTTGAAAGTACTATTTTGCTATTTTCTACAGTAAGTAGAAAATAAAGTACACTAGTACTACTACTAAGTACACTAGTAGGTGAACTTGGAGGTAGTTTCCCTGTTCACCAAAACATGAACAGAAAAATCTCACATGTGTTACAGGCTTGTGTGTAGGGGAGGTTATTTTGGGGGTAATTTTTGATCCCCTCCCCCCC
>VWZE01010271.1:127963-138153 GCA_013396675.1 Eubucco bourcierii
AAAGAGAGAGCAGTTAAAATGAGACTAAGTTTTAGACATTTATAGTAAGTTGTGCAAAGATGGTACTACTCAAAACACTGGTACAGAATGTTGGAATGATTATGCCATTTTAATCTTAGATTAGCCTTTTAACATGTAAATGTACATAAAATACATAATGAATTATATATGTCTGTATGATATACATACATAATTAGATGGATAGATAGATACAAATACAAATAGAAAATGCCCTTGTGTAGACATTTGTGCTGTGGCACAAGCTTTTTCATGGCTGGGTGCATACATTTCAATATAATGAGAGAATTTGCATTGCTAAAACAAGAATTTTTGAGTGCTTTTCAAGAACCATGACACCACCATTTGCATTACAGGTTATTATTTACAAGCATTCAGGATGTTCTGCAAATCTATAATTGAACACTGCAATTGTGAAAACTGTAATTCATTATGTAATGTACTGTTATATAAATTCCTTAAATTGTGCACAATATACATAGGAGATCTCTCCTCCTCAGTTCAATATTAAATCCAGAACTTGATTGTTCATCTTTAACTACATATATAATTTTGTTTAAATTTTTTTTTTAAACATTCAATATATTGTATTTGATATAATATTATGGTCAAGAAGTACCTGATGCCTTATCCTGTTTATGGTGTGGTTTGATTTTGGAGGCTTTTTTTATGTTTGGATTTTTTTGGTGGTTTTGTTTGTTTGTTTTTGTGTTTTTTTTTTTTAAATTAAATTACTTATGCAAATTAAAAATATAACCTTGTAGTATTTTATAAGAAATTCATAAGACTATATTTCACTCACCACATATTCCATTTTCCTTGACACAAAAGAAGCATTTAAATTACAGAGCAATGTTACCTTACCTCCCAAAGCTCACTATCTTTCAGGCAACGGGATTGATACAGCATGAGAGCAATTTAAAGCAAGCAAAATACACCACTAAGTTATGCCTTTTTGACAGTGGCAAGAATGAGTGAAGCAGGATACTGTGGAAGATGTTTAACTTGAAATGCAGCACAGCATAAGAATGGATTATAACTTCCTCCTCAGGAATATGAAAAGCAAGTTAAATAAATGATTTTAAGAAGGTAAATCACAAAGCCAGGCTTGTGCTTAGAGGAGACGCTAGGAAAGTCTCCACAGGCTCCCTCTTTTGCAACGCAGGCCCACAAGCACCCGTTAACTGTCCTGGGGTAAGCTGCTGCTTTGAATTGCCCTCTAGTGTCAGCCTTCATGAATTCCTACCTTAATGACAAATTCTGTTCAGGTTTTTACATAATGGAAAGTGGGTCAGCAACACAAGTTATATTAATCTAGAGATAAAACAAACAAACAAAAATTGAGCAGCATTTTGAATGAATTTTTCCAGGTCGGAAGACTGTGAGGTTGACAAATCAAGTATTACACACCACAAAAGCAAGAAGAAATCTGTATAGCTAACTAGCTGGGGAAAAAAAAAAAAAAAAAAAAAAAAAAAGAAAAAGAAAAAAAAAAGGCAGCAAACCTAACCAAACAAGAACCATAAGAGATGACCTATGAGCATTCTTATATTTTACTTTTCTGTTAGTTTGTTATGCAGTTTCACTAAAATATGAATTTCTGAAACAAACATTCTGTATTCAGAGCCAAATTCACTGTAGTTATGGTGACATAGCTGGGATCAAAACCTTAATGAAAATTGAAGAGTTGCTGGTGTAAAAACAGAACACATTCTAACAGTACTAATACCCTGAAAGGAATTATTTTCTCACTGCTAATTCAAGAGTCTTCTAGTTACACTCTAAACCTGGACGCAAAACAGGCACCATACAAATGAAGATCCAGATTTTAAACTTGGTAATTCCAAAAAGTGCACCCATTTTCCTGTGAGTTCATTTAAAACACTATTTCATCTACTCCTGAGTTGATTAGAAAGGCCATATATTCAGGACTTGAAGTATGGAGTAATACTTGCATATCTTGCAAGTATTAGTAATACTTGCATTATCATATGGGCATATGGAATTGACACAGACAGCACTAGAGATCTGCATCTGACTCTTGGTTTTAAAAAAACACTCTGGTCATACAAGCAACGGTCTCTAATACTCATTTTGCTGAGAACTGAAACATGTTGTTAGACCAAGGCGATACAACAGATGAACAAAACCACACATCTGACTTCTGTGCATCATTAATGTGCATTAAAAGCATCATTTTCCTTTCTCTTGAGCACCTGGAAAATTATCTTCAGGTTTTAGGGGAACATGAGGATAGGGTAACTAATACCTAACCATTTTTTTGATAAGGAGTTTTCTGGTCTGTGTGAGGTGCTGACACAAGTGTGACAGTACCAATAGAGAACTTTGTTCTGCAATTACTTTTGATACTTGAGCCACTACATTTCACAACAGATTGAGCATCCTCCTTTTCTAATTCTTGATATTGACTAAGATATGGACTAACTAACAACAGGAGGAAGCAAAGTGTTTTCAGAATTACTCAAGTGATAACACACTTAAGACCACACTACCTATCAATAATACCCAAAGAAAATCTTGCTCCAAAATAACACAAAAATTCTAAAGCAAATATTTTATCAGATCAATTGGAAGTCCTGTCTAAATCTGAAAGTTAATTATATTATGCTCAATATATTTTGAAGTAGGAAATTGTCAGTTAAAGTTAACTTTCATATTAATGCTTGTATCTATTTCCTTCTGTGTGAAGAATTAAAAAAATTTAAAATAAATTTAAAAAAAAATCTCCCTTCATATCAAGTAAGAAGTGAGTGAATAAATAATTAAATCTTTGGCTTGAAGGCTTAAAATAGCAACAATAAAACCCACCACACAAAAATATCCAAGAGACACTCACGGGGAGTGAAAAGTAAGCTCTTAAAATTCAGTGGGTTAATAGAAACGTGTAAATATTTTAGAGGTATTTGCACATTACTGAGATTTTCAAGTATTGTACAAATTTAAAAATAGATATTGTTGAATACCTGCTCTGAACAGATATTTTAGTATTACAATTTACAAAAAAGCACTAATTTTCTCAAAATACTGATTACAAAAAACCAACAAAAACCCCTTGTTCTCTGAAAAAACCAAACCTGCCCCAACAAGCAAAAAAATTGTGAATATCCATTAATTTAAAATAAATTCAAAATTAACAAAGTTAGAAACAGCTGTTTATTCACACTACTAAAAATCAACAACTGCATCTTCCTACCTGCCTTTTCTCATGTTATTGTGCAAGCAGCAGTCTAAAAAACAGATGCACTTATAAGCCATCAATACAGCAGCTGAACAATCAAGAACTCTGATTACATTTCTCCATCCACACCTTAAATGTGTGGGTTTACATACATTTCTAATATATAAAGTTAAAATAATAAAAAGAAGAAATATCTTACCTTCTTGTATTTGAATTTGGGTGAGAAAAATAAATGTTAAACATCCCAATTAGCTTGTTTTAATTACTTTTCCTAAAGAATTTGTACATAATTTTTCTTTTCCTGCTGCCTTGCAAGATCATTTTATCAACAGACAAGGAAAAATGAGGTGTAAGTATATCAGTCCTAAGTCCTTCATATATACAGGTTTCATTAAATGGCTAATCTAATAATAGAAGTTAATGTCTATTTAAATCTAATAGTGTACAAACCTCTCAATTAAAAAATGTTAGTGCTGGATCTAGTTTGAACTAACAAACCCCAGAAAATTCAGTTGTTTCAGATTTGAAAGCTTAAACCAGCCATACCTAAGATATCACAGAGTTTCAAACAATGGCTGATTTTACACATGTTGTAATAACTAGCCATGGGTTGCAGTTATAGCTACATATCTCTTCCAGGAAAAATATTTAAGTTACCTTTGAAAAGCAAGACAAGTCCTTAAAGAAAGCATAGATGAGTTGAGAAAGTAAATTTTCAACAGTTCTTTTAGATGATCAATACACATGCATTGACAGCATTCAAATTATGATTCAGTCAACAAGGTCTACAGAGTCTCAAGTGTGTATCTATAGTACAAGTAGTAAAAGTGGCCATGAGAAGTTACACGAGAAGCATTTCAGCAAAGAAGTCTGTACATTTTTATCTTTTCAGATTCACTGCAATTAGATATTGCAAAACAGTTTACAAAGTCAAGCATACAATTCGCAATAGCCACACCAACAATTTTTAAGGGGCCAGCATTGCAGTCCTTGTTTCAAGCTTAACTTCCAACAAGATAAATGGTAGTTTTGCCAAATAATTACAATAGCAGAGGCTAAAAGTGAGAAAATAAAACAAACACACCCCACATCTCTTTGCAAAGCTTCACCTACTCTTTGGCTTTCTAATGATCCATGCTGACTACCAAATACATGACAGATCTAGGAAAAAACAAACCACAAACGTGGGCCAAACTGCAGCACAAAAAAGCGTTCTAGAGCCAATAAACATAACTGTATTCTAATGATCAGTGACAACAGCAAAACTCTTGAAAGATCTTTTGCTTACAAATGACTTAATTACTGCATTATTCTAAAAACTCTCCTCTTTGGATTTAAAAAAAAAAAAAAAAATCATTAAAATTCGTCTCAAGAGTTCCAGATACTTTTAATGAATAAAAGATATTAAAGGAAATAAAGTTTGCATCTAATGAGAACATGATTCTGCAAATCCTTATTCATGGTAGCAAGTCATTAGGACTACTTGTGTATTTAAAAGTTTGCAAGATTAGGCCCTAAATTTAAGGTCCCTTTGATTTAGAGTTGTTAACCAGAAATCATATTTTTTTTCTGAATAAGAATCTGAGAAATAATCTGAACTTTTGTCAGACCAAGAAGCACTCCATCAAACTTTCAGCTTTTAAATATGTCACAAGGGAGCTTTAGATACCTTTGCCTTACAATATAATCCTGATTTTCATTAACAAGAATGTAATTACTTTTGTACAGGGAAAAAAAAAAGCCCCACAAACCAAAAAAAAAGAACGAATTCAAAGAAGTGTTTTGTAAAACCCTCACATTCCTAAGAAAACTGCAAGGGAAAAAAAAAAAGAAAAAAAAAGAAAAAAAAAAAAAGAGGAGAAAGAAAAAACCCAACCACACAAAAAAAAACACCCCAAAAAGGCAGTAGTACACTCAGAGCAGTTTGTGGACAAAGTGTGAAAAATTTATTTATTTGGCATTAGGTAACATGTTACCCAAACAATATTACAGCACTGCTAAAAATACTTCCATTGTGATTTTTAATCAGAAAGAAAGAAAATATAAAAGAATTACCTACTCCATAATCATGAACTGCAAAACTTACACAAATTGTTTCACTTCCTACACTTTCTGTATTCAAAGTTTGTTTCCTCCACTGATAATTTTTGTAGGTATTAAGTACTCTAAAACCAGAGTTTTATATGAAAAACATATTCAGAACATGAATGACTAATATTTCTCTAACAGGAGGTGTATTATTGGTAAAATTCAGCAACTTTTCAGTTACACTACCTATTAGTTAAAATAATGAGGAAAAATGAAATTTACACCTTGGTTGGATTTGCTTGGTATAAATGAGCAGTTACTGGGATAACCTAAAAATTTGGGGGTTTTTTCAAACTTTTCCTACTTTATGGCACACTTACTTCCTAGGGGGAAAAAAAAAAGCTTTTGAAGAGAGGCAGATCTGATTAAAGACAAAGATTCTGGATTCTAGCTGCAAGTTGAAATTACTAAAGTCACAACATGTTCCTAAAAGTTGCTGTACTGTAATATATTTTGCTGAAGATTAAAGTCTAGCAGTTTTTACTGTTTCACTTAGTGTTTAAACAATTTCACTCGGTTCAAGAATAGTTACTATTTTAATTTCAAATGTTTATGTAAATGATTAGTTAAGATTATTCATATAGAAGCAGATAGGTTATGATTACTCCGAACGGATTTCTCGGTTTCAGCCAAATTAGGACTTCTAGTGCAAAGCAGACTTGCAATATGAGTGTATCGTAGTTCATATTAGTTGTTCTTAAATGTTCCACTGTTTTACTACATAATATTAATTTACTGACAAATGGGTAAAATAAATAAAATCTCTGACTATTCTGGTACAGGTGGAAGGTTCTGAAGGCCTTTTTTACTGTTTCTGCTTCTTTGCTTTTCAGGTAGCTAGTTTATTAATGCTTTTAAAAACTTTGCACAGTACACTGAAATGCACTCAGCTAACTATTCTATTCTATAACACATCCCACCCAACAAAAGATAAAAGTTATTTAAAAATAAACACACTACCAACCCTACTTAGGTTTTGTATTAGCACTATGTCAGTTGGAGTAATTCCCAAGACATAAATTTAAGAACAATACTATATGGAGAATTTATATAACTCCACAGTGATCAAGGCTGTTGCAAATTCAGCTTTTTATACATATTTTTGACCACTTCATTTCCTTCTGAGCACAGTTTGTGCAAATACTTTTACTTTGACTTTTTTTAATTTTACAGAAGGAGTGTAAAGAATTATTTTAACAAATAAAATCTTGAACAAATCCACCAGAACTGGCTTAGTTTGAATAATGTGAATAAGTTATACTACTGTATATATTTTTTTTTAAATAAAGAACATATGTAATAAGGGAAATGTTAATATAATATATACCATGCTCATGCTCCATCAACCTTCCAGAGAGTTTTTCAATCACAGGAGTAAGCCGTTCTCCAAAATCAGCCCTCTATTGAAAGGTCAAAACCTGCAATAAAAACGTCATGTATTATAACATATTTCCAACACCCACAGTTTCATGGTTGATCCCCAAACATAGATGTAGGTCACTGGCTTGACCCTCGCATTGTCTGTGTTACAGGAAATCCTAATTTTAAAAATACTTTTTTCTTTTTTTTTAAACCAAACTGACTTGATTAGGAACACCTGTGATATGCCTCTTTATTATCAGAAGCCTCCTGAAACAAATCAGATTAGCATGTTTCTGCTTTCATTCTTCCCACAGCATTTTAAGATGAAAGTAAGAGGAAGGAAAAAAAAAAAGGAGGGTGGGGGATGCGATTCTCCCTTCCCCCCACACCTCCAATCTTTCCCTCCCAGCTCAAACAAGCAAACAGGTAAGTATAAACTACTTGGTGGACTTGTGATTACTACTGTCATATTTTCTAAATATATTGACTCTTATGTATTTAACTTCTAGTGGTTTTCTTTAAGCTTTCATTTTATTTGCTCTTCAAGGCAGTACCATTACCTCCGCTATTAAAATGCAAACTAAAAATATTAGAAACTTTAAAACATATAATGGGGATATTGCAGGTGTGTAACGCAGACATTAAATACAATTTTTAAACTTAAAAAGAAGAGAAGATGACAAACAAATAGCCATGACATTAATTAGCCATGCTCAGGTAAGAATAAAGTATAACTTGGCAGAGTCAGGTATCTACTGGAGGAAACAATGCATTCACACAGCTAAAATCTTAAATTAATTTTAACTTTATTTTGACTTTTTCCCTGTGGATACCACAAGAAAACACATTCTATGTCTCATTATTGAGTAGCAGATGTACAGCTCAGGTCACCTGTCTACAAATATTTCTATAAATTTGTTCTTTATTCTTTAACCATATTCCAGAAAATACTAAAACTCCCCTCACAGCTAAGGAAGTATATTAAGCACCCTGCCTTAACAAGAAAAGGGAAATTATCTTTATTTTCATGTATTCCACACATCTATTTCATCCTTTAAAAAAAGTTTCTTTTCTTAAACCAGAAAGACAAATATTCCTCTGAAAATCCCTGCAACACCCACTTATTTGTGGATTTAACATACCTGAAGATAATATTTAAACTGGACTTACATAAACCCATTTAAAATGAAAATACAAGATTAAGCCCTATTCGATGTGCAATTATCCTTTTCTCAGGCCAAATCTTCAAGTGAATTTTAGTTCATGCTAAATAAAATAATTAGTTGCAACTAGAGTCGATGTAGAAAAGTTTACTAATAATCTATTTACTGTGAATACACTCATTGCAGTGTCTGAAAACAAACCAGTCACGGGGTGGGGGGGTTCCTATTTCTAACACTGGTTTCCTTTAGATATTAATAACAATCACTGAAAGTCACTGTTATTTTTCAGCTTTGAGCAATATTACAATATCGACTTCAGGTTTAGAAGACATCTTGGGAAACTTAACTATAGCTAAATGTACAGAATTTGCATTTTATACTGTTTTGTGCATGTGGTAAATAAGTATGTGTGTCAGGTCATCCTTACACACTAGCAACTGTTCATTACCGAGATATGGGACAAAAGTGTTTAGAATTTTATCAAGTTATAAAACTTCGCATTCTCTGTAAATAGAACCTCTTTTTTATTTTACTGCTACATTAAAAATATTAATTAGATGCAAAGACTACAGCAAAAACATATCAAATTTTAAGTGTTAGCTGCACTAGATCAAGGTCTGCTATTCTATTATTATCAAGGTCCCTATTCTATTATTCATGCAAGCTTGCAGAAGTTCTCACACAATGACACACGAAGCTAAGATCAAAACTATTCTTCAACTGTAGTACTACAGCAGTAATCAGATATAGCCCAAAGTTTATTAGAATCTGAGTGGTTTAAAAACCATACAATAAAGGGTTAAAAAACAGTACAGATAACTGCCTTACACACTATAAAACACAGGCAGAAATTTTTATACCTATCTCATTCTAATCACTTCTGAAATTGTGTATCAAAAATCAAGGTATTTTTCAATAAAGGGATTCCTTTTGAAAAAAAACTTATCTAGCTTGTGATGTATCGACACATCAAACACCTTAAAATCCTTTGTAAATCCTACAAATAATGCACAAAACAAAAATAAAATTGCAAAGCAACATTTACACTGAATAAAAATTTAACAGAAATATGTGGCTACCCATCTCCACTCTGTTTATGTCCCTTTTGTGCCTCTGGGGTATACGAATTTTTTTTTTGTCCTTAAAATACATAACTGGTTCTATTAATAAAAATAATAATAAAAAAAAAAAGGCTGCAAGAAAAGTCACAGAGGACCATGTACACAAAGAATTTGGGCAATCTGTTCAAAGAAATTTTTCCAAGAATTAAAATACTATAATTTTTGAGATTGTGTTCCAGTATTAGGTGTTTAAAAACTTTTAACTATATGTATAAAAACAAGAATCCATGAAGCTCACTCACTGGTGTACTTAAAGTTGTTGGGTTTTTTTTAAGTTTTAAACACTTCTAAATAAAAATATTTTCCTTTTTGTACACCAAAGCATACAATTTCATTCTCTATTTCTTTCACTTAAGAATCAAAGCCAGTCCAAGATGCACCCTGCCTTTGACAGTTTGTAATTAATGTAAATTACTGGAATGACTTGCAGTGGGCCTTTGGGTGTGGGTGATGACTCTATCTACAAAACAGAATACCTGCAGCATATTTGTAGAGTACAGTGACAGCTTCTCAGGTCTCCCTTCAGTAGCTAATTGCTTCCTGATGCAAGTAACAAACAGTACGGTCATATAAAAGAAATAATAACTGTTACATCGTTAGTTTTTATGTAAAGAAAGGTCCTGTGCTTGTACCTATGTAAAAGTGTTACATAAAAGCATTGATACACCTGTTAGGATGCCTTCTGACATTAAAAATGGATGAGATGTGCACCTTCTCCACAGTGTTCACAGGTAGGATGTACAGAGACGGGTAGTGTATATGCAGATCCAGATGTACTTCACTACAAAACTTACTCATCAGAGAGATAAATAAAGACTACAATTTAGCAGCAAAATTCCTTCATCACGCTACACTTCAGATGACACAGTAAGAAATTCAGAATTCCAGAAGCTTAGGAAAAAAAAATCCCAGCCAAACAATCAAACAAAAAAAATCCCATGACACACTGTTACCATACATATAGCTTACCTTTAAAATGTTGCAATAAACTTCCTATGTAATACCACCCTTACACATGAAAAAGTCACAGAGATATATAGACATATTTCCAAATGACTGTTACTACTGAAAATTAAATATCTCAAAATTACTCCAAGCCTCAGCAGCTTCACATCTATAAGATGAATGGGTACCTTTTGCAAACTGCCAGCACAACTTAGAGGGCTTAAAAAAGCCAGGAAAAACACAGCACCACCGCTCCCTCCCCACAAAAAAAAAAAAAAAAAAAAAAAAAAAAAA
>VWZE01010271.1:142290-185245 GCA_013396675.1 Eubucco bourcierii
TTTGAAGCGCTCGGCGCTTGCCCACAACGCGCGGAGGCAGTCCGCGGGCCCGATCCCACCCTGGCAGCCGCCGCTCCCCCTCCCCCCTCGCGCCGCACCGGCTCCACGGCAGCGAGCCGGGCTCCCGCCCGCCGCGGCGGCAGCGGCCCGACGACCTCCCTCCGCCAACCGCCACCCTTCCTCGCCCGGGCTTCCGCACAGCCTGTGGCGGAGCGGTCGTGTGTAGGCGCATCTCGGGGCAGATTGGGCCCGTAGTGCCGTACGCTGGTCATTTGAAAAAAAATATTTCTCAGAAGAACTTGGCGGAGCGTGGTTCAACTCTGAGAGCGCTCCCGCCTCGGCTGCTCCAAATGCTCGGGAGAAAACGGGAACTTTCATTTTCACGCCGCAACCCCCTGCCCTCAGCCCCAAGTTGTGACTGATCGTAAGGTACCTGATAGTTGGGTTAGTGCTTCTATCCCCATTTCACAGATGGGGAAACAGAGATGGAGGTTGCGAGCTGCTGAAAGCCGCCAAGGGAAGGCAAGCTACAGTGTCGCCCGAACCACTCACTAGTCTGCACTTGACTTTTCACTGCTAAAAGATTCTCCCTGTGAGCTCTCCTCGAGCTGAGCCGACCCCCTGCCTTTGTAGAGAGATCCAACGCATCACCGGGAGCAGCTCCTTAGGATTTTTTACTTCAGTAGTTGTTTTATATCTGATAGGCTTTTAAAAAGGGAAAGGAAAACAGAGGCCTCAGACCTACAAGCTGTTGTTCCCATGACTTTGGTGAAGATTTTCGGAAGTACACAATAAGAGTTTGCGAGCTCAGTTCCCACTGACTTTCAAAACCTTCCCTTCACGTCTATGAGCTAGTCCTCTTCATTTCAGTTGGACTACTAGCAGACGAACGTTAACAGACTTAGGGCCTAATGCTTCTTACGATTCCAATGCTCTCTTCTAGAGCTGCACTGACAAAAATAAGTCAAACAAGTTTTGAAGGGAGAGGTAATTTTTCTCTCTCTCTCTTTTTTTTTTTTTTTTTTTTTTTCCCCCAAACCAACTGACACAGTTGAAACCAGCAAGCTATTGGACCCAAAAAGCTTACACCATCATGGCTACGACAGCTATTGCTACTCAGAGAATACGTAATCCTGGAGCTCCTTAGTGAAAAACTAGTGAAAGGCAACATGTAAGTAATCACATAGATAATGTTATCTATTTATGTTAAATTGTTCTTGGATTTGAAGTTTGTTAGTGCTGAAGAAACCGGTCCCAACTTTTAAAAACCAAGTTCTCAGTAAAAACTATCCCAGTGAAAAGAACTTATATTCTAAACTCTTTATTTTAAAAGGGGAAAAAAAATATTTGCAGTGCATTTATATTTTTTGCTCTTATTTTATTAAAACTACTGCAAATACATTTGTCAAAAAGTCTGCTTTTCAGCTGGAAAGAATGATAATAAATCCCTTAGATTTTTTTTTTTCCTTCATGATTATGTGACTGCAAAATGAGGACTTTGCATTAGAAATAGCAATGAAAACAATAAAGAAAAATATACAATTAGGATGCTACTGATACCGCTTCTCTGTACTTAGATTATGTATAGTTTTGCCCTAAAATAATTCTAGTTACTATTTTTCACACATTTTCCCAAACACAATATAAGAATAAGGTACAGATGATAGTTTAACAGGATGTGGTATTCTCCTACATGGATCACACTGTTGTCCTTTTAAATATAATTTCCTAAGGTTTCATTAAGATATTTAATGAAAGTGAAATTTTGGCATCTCTTAATATCTAATACTTGCTCTACAATTCTGTAGTTAGTACACATAGGCCCCTATCTTGTACAGACTGAAATGTATGCTGTTATCTGTGAGCAGTTGCCTTCATTGTTACAGTCTTGTGTTTTGGACTTAACAAAGATAATAGTGTTATTACACAATCATTCTCAGTATTACTTAGAACTGCACAAAGCATATACCTAATGTAATAGTCTTGATTTACATCTTCCATTCATATATCTTGATTTAAATAATGTACATCTATAATAATTTAAGGATCAGAATGGGTAAATATTTAACTAAGTATCAGAACCCATCAGAGAGGCAAGTGTTACAATCTAAAAATCCAGGTAATACAAGGTGAGTATTGCATTTGCTGGCTGTAGCACCTGGGAAAGAATCATCAGTTTGTTTCCTCAGTGACTAGCAAAGCCAAAAAAAGTCACAGCAGGAACACAGCTGAGAACAGAAGAAAGGGATTTCGAGCCTCACCAAAAGTGATGTCAATTCTTTAGATCAGATTTCCATTCCAAGCAACGTGGGCCTATCAGAATGGGCTGAATTTGCTGAGTTAGCAAATGTGAGGTTAAGATGCAGATTTTTTAATGGAGTTCTTTCCTCAATACAGTTCTCATTACCTGAACCCCTTCTAGTAGTGCCTGTCTTCTTTTATAGATTCTTCTCCTTAGAGAGTATCATTATATTGCCAGAGAATCTCCTCATACTGTACTAAGTGATGTGACCAGCGTTTGTTGTATTATCTGTTCTCTTGTTGCCAGAGGAAGGAGCATGTGCAGTTTAACATTATCAGTTTATTTTATCTGTCTTTTCTTCCATATACATATTATGTTAGTGAGGCAAGGTCAAAGTAGTGTATTTTGTTCTTTCAGCAAAACACAGTTCGGTTTCCAATGGCCCTTAGCTCCTAGGCACGTTCATTCCATAAACTTGCACCAGCATTGAGAACGTTCTGTCTCCAGAAGTGGTAGCTTTTTCTCTCCTCTTACACAAGTTTTTTTTAATGTCAGAAGTGGGAAACTGTTGACAACTGTATCCAGTCTAGACACCTAGTAGGCATTTTTTAATGAATCTTGGATTTAGGCTGTGGATGATCTTGAGGCCTTGAATTTGTAATTAAAAATACTAGGGAAAATTAGTATAGAGTGAAAGAGAGGGACTTAAAGCAGCTCACATTGCTGAGATGACATCCTTGCAACTTTCTATACTTGGAGTTTCTTATATGCAACAGACTTCATGTTTGCCTGTATTGAACTGCCTAGGTCCATTTGAGAGGTGGCAAACCAAAGCAACGTACTCATCTGCCAAAATGGCACAGAAGCTCTTACGTAGTCTGGGGCAATCAGAAAGTTGGAGACTTCTCTGACTCAGGCATACATTATGTTACAAATTACCTTGCTGTGTGTTTCTAAGATTTATTATGCAACTATGAGAATTAGAGGAATTTGTTGTAATGAAAACTGGCATTGTGTCACTACTGTGTAACTTTTTTGTTACATTCTTTGGCTTTCCTGGGTACTTGCATGTTATTCTATCACCTCCAGCTCTTAGGCGACTTAGGCCAGTTGGAGACCACCAAGATAACACCCACAGGTAGTAATCTGTTCGATAATTGTACATCCCCATTTTATTCTCGTATTTTATGTTTGTGTGGCATATGAACTCATAGGCAGTGGAAAGTCCAATTATTTTTTCTGTTTATTTTTCTAATTTAAGCCCTACCTTGCCCCTGATGCTTGTTCTAGATCCCTGTTAGAGATTCATCTAAACCTCTCTTCAGACCTCTTCTGTAACTTTGTTATTGGTTGAAGTTTAAAGTTTCATTTAATAACCTAGTAACCGTAGTTGAACATCTTTCACATACGAGTTTTCTACTTCTTTCTGTAGCCATTCAGTCTCTGATTTACCCTGACAAACAGCAGATTTGGAATTCATTACTTTTGCAGTTTAGTCTGCTAACAGTAGTAGAGGTTGTAATCTAGAAAGGACTGAGTGGACAGCATTTACTATTGTACAGTGAAAACACAATTCTGAATTTGCCAGAATAGACCTGGTGTAGGGATGCTTCTGTAGACAGTAAGGTCTGTGAGAATTATGTGCTGGCTTAGGACTTTTTGTTAGATTTTCCTATAAACTTCCATATAAAAACCAAACATTCCAAACAACCAAAACTCAACCAGTGTTATTGTAGTTTTTTTGGTAGTGGTATTATTTTTTTAACTGTAAACTACCTCCTGATTTTTCAATAACCAACTTCAATTTAATTTTTTTCAGCCCTTAAAATAATCAGCATAAAGACTAATAGTGTCATTGAAAGATCATATTTAGAATATTTCATTCAGATCTTATAATATAGACTCTAACATAGCTGTAGGCCTGACTCCTCATAATCAATGTATCTCTGAGTATTTAAGAAAGATTTGTTGTTAGATTTTATTGTAAAGTTTTGCTAAAATAGCTTTACTGTAACTTCTAAATGTTTTAATATTTTTGTGGATTTAATGGTTGATACGAGTGCTGGCTTGCTATATGTGAAAACTGAAGCCCATTCTTTATTCATGGATTAATTACAGCAGAGCAGTTGCCAAGTGATCTTCACAGCACCCATGAACTTCAGCCTTGGACTGAAAAGGACTCATCAGATGGTGAGAAAATAGTGTGGCTGCAATGACTTTTAAGTTATTGAGGGGCTCCTTTATTTTTTTATTTCTGGCATTGATTCTGTTATTTGATAGGTATTGAAGTGAGATTTTCATAGGGTAATTGCTGGAACTGTAACCTAATTTCTCCCTCTTGTCCAGCGTTTCAGTGGTTAATTTCTCAGGCACTGCTATCTTCTTAGCTGTCCTTAAGTTTTAAAGAGTAATTCCTGGTGATACACTGAATTAATTAGCTAATTTCTTTATTACTAGCTTTGGCCTTAGTCCTGTGCATGTGCTTAACTCTGTTCATGTCAGTAGTTTCATCAGTAATACTTCTTAGAGAAGTGAGGTTCATATACCTAGAATTGTTTGAAAGATTGAAACTTAAACTTGAGAGATATATAAGCCTTTGTTTAAATCAAATGCTACTGAAACGAATGCAGGAGAGAGGAATCTGGAAGTGCTTTAGCTACAATTAATTTGTTTGGTTTTTTGCTGTTAAACAGCTTGATCTAAGTTGTTCATTTCATAGAATGAATCATTTTGGTTGAAAGAGACCTTTCAGATCACTAAGTCCAACTCTTAACCTAGTACTAATAAACCAACGATAAAAGCTAGTTGCTTTTCATAGCTCAATGAAATAAAATAAATAATTTTATTAATAACAGAACAAAAAAGGCTAAAAGTTAATACAGAATCAGTCTTTGGTGTCTGTTAGCTCCATACAGGTTAGCAATTTACAAGTATCAGAATAGAAGAACTGCTCATGAGAACTGAAATTATATCTAAAAGCATCAACGGAAAACATTTTTGTTCGTCTTTGAAAGAGCATGTTCTGGACAAAATTTCTGTTCTTTTGTTCTTTTTAAATTGTGATTACTTCAATAGAAGAAAAAGATTGACTGTTTTTTTGGTTTTTTTTCTTCTCTGTCTTAGCACTGAGTTTCAGGGTGACCCAAACTACATCAACAATTAGAGACTGTCTATTATAGAAACATATGCATATATATATATATATATATATTTAAAGATATGTTAGAACATTAATGTATATATATTCTACATGTGCATATAGGAGTGTAATATTTCCCACTATCCAAATAAAGTGATAATAGCTATAAAATAATCAAGTGCTGTAAGCATGAGTTTGTCTGAAAACAATGCAAAACTGTGCTAATTCATGTGCTCTATATGAGCTGCTTTAGTCATAAAACTGAAACACTTTTTTTTAATTTCATTTGGCACATGTATCCATCCTTTTGCCTCAATTTAAAAATCTTAGAGGCATACTGATACAGTCAGGAATGTTAAATTGCCATATTTTCATTCAATTTACTTCTCAGTTTCCCAGTTTCTGGGAAATGTTGAGATCTGAGATTCAAAACACTTAACAAAATTTTAGTGATGTTGATAATTCTCCTGAGAAGAACAAAACATTATTTAATTTAATCATTTTATGAAAAGGTGACTGGCTCTATAAAGGAACTACTTCTATCTGCAACTCACTCTCAGGTCTTCAATCCTACTCTAGCTCCCTACCTTCATTAAGAAATGATTCTTACATATATGGAGTTAATAAACATACATCTTAAAAACAGGGACTTTTCTTTTTTACATGTGTAGATAAGGAATGGAATATTGGTAGCAGGGAGTTATGTGTGTAAGAATATAGCTGCTGAGTGTTGATACTGGCTTCCTAGTCATTTGGATAGGTGATAGCTTAACATAATGATGCAAAAAATGATCCACAGTTCAGGAGACAGATGATAATGATGATAGGATGCTGAGAGATTTCCCAGACTTTTTCTGGTCTCTCAAAAAGTGGCTCAATTTATGTTTTCCTTCAGTAACTCTTTTGTAGAATAAAGAGTAAAAGTGACAGAACCCTACTAATGGCTTAGCAGAAAATATGGAAATCATATCTCTGTGGTTGTTACCATAGAGATTGGAATACATGATACTAACTCTCTCCCAGTTATTTACCAAAATGGATTTGGAAGTGCAAGCGTGTTTCAATAGGCAGGAGAGATTGTGAGTCTTTTACACCAATAACTGTGTTAAGAATTACTTTAGTACTGTTATCAACTGCTAAACTAATCTAACCTTTGCCACGTTATTTACCATTTTGTGTATTAAAAATAAGTTTTAATGCTTAAACCAGGAAGAAGCAGCATTTTTCAAGCAGAGTGCATTGAGATACGACCCAGAGGTCATTGATTTTTAATACAGGTTCAACAAACTTTTGTTTTTCTTCCTCAGTCACTTTTTCTTTAGTTTTCTTTTTGGGACCTGGTTCTTGATCTGACATTAAGCACTTGGTTGTTTACATTGTGCCTCATCAAACAATTAATCATGTACTTAAGTCACAATATTTGCTTAAGTATGACTTTTAAGAGAAGAGTTTGAATCCACATTAGTTCCTTGCACCTTGTACTTTACTTTGCATGTCTGATAACCAATTGGCTAGATCCAGACTAGCACCAAGATGCGAACTGCAGGGTAAGGAGTTGGGGCTCAGATTTAAATACCTGCTGGGTGATACAGACGTTGTGAATCATTACAAGATGATTTACATTTATTTTCAATTTTAAGCACTTCCTTAGTTGTTTAGCTGAGCAGAGTTTAGATACTTAAATTGTTCAAGGTGCTTAAAACATGTTTTTGGAATTAATGTTAATCTATTCTTTCACCTCAGTAGAAGAAGAAATAGGCCAATGTCAAACAGTTTTCAATAGTCTCATTTTCATTGCTCAGCTAGTACAATTGAGGTTTTTTTATTCCAACCTCTTTTGCTTGAATCATTTTCACTCCCCTGGCTCTTCTCATACCCATTGTTTCCTGCTAACCTTTCCTCTAATGTCCAGTTTTCTATTAACTTCTCCTCATTGGCTGTTCTTTCTTTCTTTAATTTTTACTGAAGTTTTGGAGCTGTCATTGACTTTTTTGACTTTCTTTTCTTCTTTCTTCTGTTCCTGGTATCCAACAACAAGCAAAACCTGATTTCAACTATGCCTTTTTGGTGAGAAATACACAAGTCAAAATTCAGCCCTAGATCAATAGAAGGGGTATGCAGAGTGCTGGGGATGCCATTTATAGAAAAGGGAACTGGGATTTGCATGTAACTAAAAATTATTCCCTAAACTGAGATAACAGGATCTGGATCTAGGCATTAGTATCAGGATTTTACAGTGATTCTTTAAAATCCACTACTTCTATTAAAAAAAGGCACCAACAAGAAACAACCAACCACCACCACCAAAACCCCAAAGACCCAAACAGCTAAAATACCCACAGAGTAGATTCATTAGACTTTATGTCACTGTTCATTTGTTGAGGTATACATTACTGAACTTCTCTTAAGCCTTAGGAGAGACACCATGGAATTGGAAGAGAAGCGGGGATCTCCATGCAGGGCAAACAACTACAGTCTTGGTAAGTTGAAAACATAATATATAAAATGTTTTGTTCTGTTATATTTTCACCTTTATGAAGCAAGATGTCATTATGGCCCTGTTCACAACAGCAAAACAGAACAAATTTTACAGAAACAGTCTCTGTGTTCTTTGGATTAATTTATGCCATCACCATGTGAAAAATCTATGTTCTGTTATAGCTGAGTTTGTGGTGTAACTTCTGAATCAAAACAATAAGTTGCATAAAAATCATTAGTTATTTTCACAGTGATTATGCTACAATATTTTCATGCCCAGTTTCTGAACAAAGCAAGATATATATGATTGTGTTGTTTCCTAGTAACTTTTGAATCAGCTGCTTAGTTTCAGCTGCATTTGATATAGAGAAAGAGGTTACAAAGTCAAGTTTCTACAATTTGAGTGAAACTTAGCAGCTGTGAGTAGAGAAAGGACTCAAATTAGTGTCCCCCAGGGTAGAAAAAGTTGCTCTGTTCAACCTGTTGCCTTGCCAGTCAGCGTACGTGATTGTAGTCTGCCAGACAGCGCATGTGTAGCTGAGACCTAGCCACAAGGTGAGCTGCCTTTTGTTCTCCTACAAGTCAGAAGCTAGTATTTTCTGCAGGTATTTAGGGAAATCTGTTTAGAAGGGAATGGGAAACCAGCCAGGGTAGTGTCAGCCTGGGATTACTGCACAAGTGTTGGTGGCACGTACAAGCATGCTGATAGGTAACTAGACTTCATTACTTCTGCTAGTCATGAAAAAAAAATTTGTTTCTGCCAGGGCATTCTAGTCTCCCAAACCACTTGTGAATCGTTCCATTTTATGGCAGTTTCTATACCTGCCCACATCAGAGAAGGAAAAGTGTTGAGACAGCTTCAATATTTTATTTATTTGACTGGATTTCAGCTCTGAGCTATTCCTTAGGCTGTCCAAATTGTAAAACTGTTTTCAGTTGTACCCAGAAACTGACTGTAATGTAGAGTGCAGCTATGTGTCCCTGGTCCATCCTATAACCTACACTCCTTGAGCAGTTCAGGAAGCATGCATTGTATTTCAATTAACTTCCCTTGTGAAGAAAGATGTAGAGCTAAGCACAGCGATAGAAAATATTAGAACCTGTCCGCATCAAATTACCACATTGGATTTCAACTTTGAAAATGCTAAATCTGAACCTGCATGATTATGGGCACCATAATTATGGGCACCATGATTGTCCTGAAATATGTTGGCTGTCTGTTCTCAGTCAGTGAGAAATGGGCAGGTTGCATTTGCCAGAGGTTCTCATTCACTGATGTTTCAGGCTCAGGTAAGCAGCACTACTTTGGCAGTTGTCTGTTATTTTAATTTTTTTTAATGCGCTTTGTTTTACAGAGGTCAAGAACTCTTAAAACAGAACTTAGCACTATAGCACTGTTCTTTAGAAACAGTTGAGTTTCCCAAAGGAACAGAAGCCTGAGAGTCATGCATATGAAACATAGCATTTAAAAGCAGTAACATGAAAACGCTTCCAATTTAAATTGTAAGACAACTGCCTTGAAATTTGTCATAAAGACTGAAATATGTATTTTAGATTTTTTGTTTGTCCTCCTGCCGGGTTGAAAACCATCAGCCTGGCAGCAAGGAATGAAAAACTGTGATACTTTTCTCCACTTACGCTTATTTTCACATCTGTTGTTTCACAAAACCAAAGCCAGCAAAAGAAAACTGGTCATTAAAAGAAAAAAGAGTGCATTCATGGTTGGACTCGATGATCATAGAGGTCTTTTCCAACTGAAACAATTCTGTGATTCCATTTATATGGAACTTTTGGTTCTTCTTTCAGATTCTCAGATCCTTTCACTTGGTCCCAGATTTTTTAAAATTTTTTTTATAAGAAAAATATCCTAATTTCCCTAATGCTCTTTGTGTTACAGGAATGAAGAAAAAGTTGTCTGCATGTTTCTAGGATCTAATGGTTGTTCTTACAACCTCTGTAAACAGCATTCTTGCATATGTAGTGTCACCAGTTAAATATTATTTCATGGAACCTATGGCTAACCTTTTTTTAATGGTTTATAAAAACATTCTAATATCATGTTTTAAAGATCAACATAGGTGTGTTTTAATAAGAGCAATAAGGTCAAATCACTGAATGCTACGTTTTGTGTGACTAGCAAAGCCAGTGGTATGTTGTTTAACATGACATTCAAAACATTTTCTGTATTTAAATGGTCCTCAATTTTGCAAATAATTGATTATAGTTGATTATCTTAAGTATTTTGTGTTTTAAAAAGCTGATCCTTTTTTAGTCTAAAATGAGGTAGAACTAATCTAAAAATTCATATTTTTTTATGATGTTGGTCTTGGATTATACTGTATGTGTCAGATACTTTCATGATCATGAAGACCTCCATAAAGGCACAGGCTTATGCTTTGTCCCCAGAATTGGTATTGTGGCTTATGTACTAAAACATCATTTGCACCATAAACCAAAGAAACTAGGATAATTGGTTTTTTTAGATAATAGTAATTAAAATATTTAAAATATTTATCAGTAAAAGCTCCCATAATGTACTGTCACTACATGTGAAATCCATAAGCAATTTTAAGCCAACCTTCTCTAAAGAAGGAACTAAATATTCCTGTAAATAATATGCAACTCAAAGATATGTGGAAGTTCTTTATTATGTGCTAAATGCTGTAATAAAGCAGGCTATCAGTAGGTTTTGCTGCATGTTACTCATTTTTTTTTTTTCCCTTGTATTTTTACAGGTGTGTGAAGGGACAGATCCTGTTCTCACTGTTGTTGCTCCCACATAGGCAGACTCTGTAATTGATTATGTGTGGGTAGGGCCCTATTGAAATTAAGGAGATTCTGCAATAGTGCAGGGTTCTTTTTGTGAAAGTTCAGTTGCAAGATCAGGACCCTACAGTGACTCCTTACTGTGAATTCTATCAGTGTATCACTGATTGTGCTGGAACCTGCCTTTTGGGATAATGTAAGTCCTGCTTTTCCCCCAGATGTACTTTAGACATGAAATAATCGTAAAACATTTCTAATTAGAAAATTAACATAATTTACATGCATTCTTTTAATTATGTTTTTTTGGCAGTACCAAATAATATATTCCTCAAAACTTCTTAATGGCACAGAGGCTTTGTGGATAGTTGGTCACATGATGAGAAAATTCAGCTGTAAGTATATTGAAATGATTGCATTTTTCAATAGTTAGTCTTTATTGATGTTGAAAAACTAATAATGGTAAAAAGATGATCAAGAGGTTTGATTTAGGTCAACTGACTTCAGTTCTTTTTAGAAAATACACCCATTAAGGATTTCATTATTCTTGGGTAAATTCACTGTATGAACCTGAAATCCTTCCATACTGCCATTAGGTAGGGAGTTTAAATTTGTTTGGTTTTGTTAATTTTCAGAATAATATGTCTCTGACTTGCTTTGTATTTTCACCCATAAACTTTCTGAAATTTATAGATCTATAAAAAAACATTTACACAACCAATAGTTGTGTAGATGTTGCAAACCAATTTACTAACATACTTGTCTTACTGAGTTACACAATGGAATGTTAATAAATGTACCCTTACGTTTGTGTCAATGTAACTGGGTTAAATTAAACTGAGCTGGCATTATGAGTGAATTTGATTGTGCATGCTGGTAAGCTATAGTCTTGGGCAGGAACCACACATTTTATTGTACCTGAGTACTTTATGCTTAATCAGTAGTAATTGCCCATATCATATGTCAGTGGATTCACCCGAAATAACTATAAATATCTATGCTTGGACTAAGGAGGAAGTTCTTTTCCTGTAGCTATGGGTACAGTCATTGCTATGACTTCCTATTTTTATATACAAATGGGGAAAAACTACATGTTGTCGTTTTCCCTGTGTAACAAAAGGGGTATTATAAACTCCATACCCTTTTTTATGATGTCGTATTTCCTTTGTGCTATTCAAATACAAGAATGTTTTCAATAGGATCTTAGTGCCTGAAAAATGGAAGAACTGGAAATGTTATCATGAATAATTTTTAAGAGGCTCTAAAGGTATAGAAGAGTTTTATGTAAGGATTACATAAACCAGTGGAGCAAGTACACAGATATTAACTGGTGAGTAAAGGCTAGAGAAGATAGGATTCATTTTTTTGCTTGATGCAAGAGCAGCATGAAATGGAAGTAATTGGAAGAAAGAGCAATACCAAAGAAAAATCATAAGCTCGTATCAAAAGCAGACTAGAGAGTCCAATTAAAAAAAACCCCACCAAACAATCCACAAAAAAACCTCCACAAAACAAAACCAACCTCATTAAAAAAACAAACCACAACAACACAAATAACAAAAAACCCTAAAAGCAAAAACCAGAAGATAGATGGCAAAAATATGCCTGAAAGGAGAATTAAATGCATAGCTACTGATATTTTACATTGCACTGTATATATGACAGCTGTAAGGTCAAAACTTCCAGCAACTGGCTTTCTCTTTTTTTTTTTTTTTGTTGAAGGGTAGTATATGGGCTTTGAAGAAGATTCAGTGACTGCTAATGAATCACCTGTATAAATCTGAGATTCAAGATGACAGTTAAAACTAACAACAGAACAATGGGTTATGTATGCTAGACTACAATTAGTGCTAAGCAGAAGCCATAATTTCTTCTTCAAACACAGAACTTAATGATTTTGAAATGTATCATCTTCAACTGAGCTCAAAACACAATTTCATTGTTTGTTACAGACTGGGAATTTTCAAAGTTCTAGTTCAGAAATTTAAAAATGATAGTTTTGAAATTTTGCAATATAAAATGAAAGGGAGGTTTTTCTACGTGACATGAAATCAAGACTTGAGAACATTGGATGTTACATTTTGCATTAAAAAAATTGATCAGCATATTTTGGTTTTCACATGTTTAGACCTAACGTTTTATTGTTTTCACCTCTTAAACCTATTTGCCTTATTTATTTGTACTTGCACGAAACTAGGTTAAAGAAAGAAAAGGAGATGGAGATTAGGTAATTGCAAAATGAACCCCCCAAACTTGGCCCTCTAGCTTTGCCTACCCTGCCCCGCCACAGTCTAGATCAAAAGAAGTGCCTCAGAACAGATCGCGTTTCAGAGGAGAAACGGGAGGAAAGTGACTTGCTAGTGAGTGGGGTGTGAGGAATCCCCTGGATGTTTCGTGTGTGTCCGATTTTTTTCATTTCACCACAACTGAGAGGCAAATCGGCTAGGCGTGATAGCTTATCTTTCTTACGATGGCAGCTTCCCACTGCTTTGAGGAAGATAAATGTCGGGGCACAGCTCTGCTTTGCCTACAGTAGTGCTGCTACAAATGTTATTTGGAAGAAAAGGAACTCTCAGTTGTCTGCTGCTGTAACAATGTCTCCACTACTCACTGCTGTTAACCCCCATTGTTGAGTAATTGATCTCATTGTTTCTTTGGTTTAACCCATGCTGTGATGCTGTAAATGACTGAAACTTTGAGAACAGCAAGAAAACAGATATCAAGAGAAGGAGTCGATGTTGTGAAATGTGAAGAGTGGACATTTGCTATATAGCTACACATTGTGTGGCCTTGGGATTACTTCAAGAGCTGAAATACCAAGCTACTGCAACAGAGAGTAAGTTTCCTTTAGTGGCAAACTGAGGTGATAGCCCTGGTTCTGTGCACTAAATCTAAGTTGGGAGATATTTTCCTCTGCTGCTGTTCGTGCTTGGCTTGTATGGTGACTGTCCTGTCTTCAAGCTGGATGTAGCATTTTTCATGTCAGCTGAGGCTCCCATCATATTACATCATGAACATTGTTTTTCTTCAACTCTTGAAAGTCAAGATGTAGTAGCATAGGTAGTTATAGTAATAAATGTGACATGGAGGAGTTTTCTCATTTCACAGCATTTATAGGAAAAACAATGTTTTATGTTTCGTATACCTCCTTCCATCTTTTTCACTCCTGAGCAGATCTAATGCATGAAAATTTTCTTCAGTAGTGCCCTTAATTCTTTGTTTCCAGTTAAAACTATTGGTCTTTTGTTAGTAGGTTTTTTTCATGTTTAGGTTGAGGCCCTCACAAAACCACTCTGCATCCTCTGTGAATGACATCATCATGTTGTTTGTTTTAAATCATAAAGTCTAGGCTAAATCTGAGTTTCAGGAATCTCCGTCTCTTTAAGGATGATTTTTCTTCTCTGTCAGCTGATTCTGTTTTTCATCCAGGTTTTTCATGGATCATGTCTTCATTAGAAAATATTTTTATTTTGCCTTGACAAATGCAGTCTTGCCATGCTCGTTATCTGGTCAAAGTGCTACTCTACTGTAAATAACCACTTTCCAAACTTACTCCTTTGCTATTTTCAATTTCCTTCTTCAGTTTAAAGCAATAAAGATAAGCTATCTGTCTTTATTTTCAGTGCCTATCAAGACTGCTTCTACTTGATACCTCTCAGGAGGTTGACTTTGGTTTTGACCAACTTCCAGTGCAAGCTTCCATCATTTAGTTGATAAATTTTCAGACCATACTGTGTATTTTCTCCTCAGCTGTCTCATGCGTTGGTTGACTTCTTCATAAACAGAACTGTTCACTATCCTTCTTTAAATATCTTCTTAAAAGGTTTCTGTATGGTGAAGCTCAGAAGAATCCCACAGGACAACAGTTATATTGCAGGTATATTAATGCCTACACTTACCACAATAGTACTGTGTCACTGCACTTGTACTCTGACATAATTTCTCTGTTGCCTCCTTCAAGCGTATCTACTCTGTGTTCTGTGATTGTTCATGGTCCAAGGTGAGGCCTTCCAAAGTTTATGGTAATACAAATAATAATGAATACCCACTGGATACTACTGTATAGCCATTTGATTCTGCTGTGCATAATGTCACATATTTAATGCAGAAAGAAGGCCCCACAAAAATGAAATAAGAATTGAGATTCACCCAGATAAAATGCTAGCCCTAGAGACATTCTCAACTGTCAAATTCAAGTCAGTAGCTACTAGCATTGTGTCCTGAAAGCATCTCTCTCTTCTCTTGTCCGTAGCAGTGAGAACAGACTCTCCCTTCTCACAGAAGGAAGCAAACACAAATATCACAAAGTTCTGCAGTGTGTGCAAAAGGTTACAAGATGTTTTATACTTCCATAATGCTCTTCTGCTCCTTAGTGCATTCCCTTTCTGACACAGCATCTCTTGGTACAGAAATCTCAAGTGACCAGAAGCAGTTGTTCCAGCCATACTCTCAGTCCTTTTCCAAATACCATTTGACCTCTGTTGAGAAGGAACCTACACTAGTTTTGATTTGGTATCTTGATACATTGCTGTCTTGTAGTGCTCCATTTCCATTGGACATTGAAGGTAATGATTCTTCAGAAGAGTGGTAAGCATGAATTCCATCAGGAACTTCCCAGGTATGTCACTCTTTCAGCAAGCAGGTCTGTGTGTAGTCTGCATGTATCCCTATTCTTTCTTTCAAAGGGGTCATGAAATAGCATGGTATAGACTATACAGCAATGATAGAATGTGTAGTGCCTAGCTGATAGAGAGCAGATTGGACTGTGCAGCCAAATGGCATTTTATATATCCAAGAAAATATAACCAGATATGTTAATTTTATCAAAATATACCACTAAACAACTACCAATGGTTCCATATCTAATAGGAGAAGTCTAGTAAGAGTTCTGGACTAGGTGGTGGGGTGGAGGCAGTGAGCGTGAAATACCATGGGGGACTGAAGCAGCTATACAACCCAAAAGCTTGCTCATAAGAGTTCTTGACTATCTGTATACAGACTGGATAAACTTAACATTGGGCCACATTAGGTCATCATGGACAGACTGTGTTTTAGGTATCATCAAGAACTACTTTTTGAGCAAACCAGCTAGAGAAACCAGAAGAGAGAATTAGTTGATTAGTCTAGATTAGCACAAAAGAAGTGACTATAGAAGCACCATTCAGTTGTGATATCTCATACAATAATCAAAATTTCTCATATTTGCATAACAGAAAAAGATTAACATAAAAAGGAAAATCTGGTTTTGTTAAATAAAAAAATATTGCATGCAAATGAAAATGCAGTTTAAATATTAAAGGCAATAAGGACTTTGCTTTCTGATTCTGACTGGGTTGAACAAGAATAGTCTAACACAACTAAACAGCAAAGGAAGTTGGTAGAAATAAAGAGAAGTTTTTGAAAGAAAAAAGTGAAATCCAAACAAGCAAAGCAGAAAAGAGCACAATTCTGGCGAATGTTGACCTATTATAAGGCAGAACAAAAAGATTTTAACATGCAACAGGCCAAAGTCCTAAAAGCCAAACCCCCCTCTTTTTCCCCAAGTGTAAATTTTGCTTGTAGGGAGGTGAGTTAAATAGATAATTGCAGACAAAGAGAATAGTTAAAGCTATTGCAGAAAGAAAAAAATGGACTCTTTGCATTGGCAAAGTTTATTACAAGGAGATTAGGGACATCCCTAAATAAAATTAATTCCCTATAAGGGAACATTTCAAGTTTAAAATATCGCTGAAGGATTTTCGTAGTGAATTGATTGAATAAACATTAACAGATTGCCAGATAGCATGCTATTCATTCAGTAGTCTTAGAGAAAATCAGAAATTAAATTGGTGAGCCATGAACTGTGTTGTATCATCTAGCACTTGAATTAGCCTTGATAAGAGAGGAATGGGAAGTAACAAATGTGGCATGAGTTTTAAAAAGGCCTTTAGGGTTCATCGTGAACTAATGGACTAATAAGTCTGGCTACCATGACAGACAAAATGCCAGTGAATGTGATAAAGGATGTAATTAATAGGAACATGTTTAGGTGTAATAGGCAACCATCAGCTTTGCTTTTGTACAAGGTAGTTTTGTCTTAGAGCTTTGTTAGTTATCTGAAGGAATCAACAGATACATATGAAAGGGTGACCTGAAAGTGTTTTAAAAGCTCTGTTAACAGAGACTCCCTTAACCTCATTTTGTTAACAGAGACCCTTAACAAAATGAAGTACTGAGTTTAACTTTAAATTCCTTGTGGGTTAGTAAAGGCTTACAAGGTAAGAAACAGTATAGCAACTAAGGGGAAGTTTTAACACCACCTCACAAAGATTTGTATTGGGACCTTTGCTGGTTCACCTGTTCCTAAATCATCTGGAAAAAGTACAGTGATAAAAATTGAAGATGACAAAAGGGAAATATTCAGTTGGAGTCAGACCTAATGTTGACCCTGAAGAGTTGCAGAAAGATCTCACAGCAGGGCCTGTGGTAATCTAGGAGCCATGGATTTCGCAGAAGTCAGATATCACTGACCCTTCTGCTCAGCCATATCTGTCAGCAGAGTGAGGCAGTGGCTGTTGGATTACAGCAGCCATCACCCTGTAAACTCTAAGTTCAGCAGGCTGTGACAAGTCCTGCCGCTTAGGAAGGTATAGACTTGTTGGCTGTTCCTTCTAACCACAGCAGGGACTGCAAGTTGAAGAGATTTTTTTTCCTCCCTGTTTCTCAGGGATTCACAGGTCTAACAAGTTTAAAGTACACATTTTGATCCTGGGGTTCCTGACTGTCACAAATGCAGAATAACATCGTTAATCTGATGGGTAGTATTTTGCTGCTGTGAGAAGCCAGGACTCTGCCTTACTGGTGTTTGCATGGTTTATCAGCTCCTGCTAATTTTATAAGATCATTCTGTATGGAGTTGATGCTAGCAAAAAGTGATACAGAGAAGTGCAGTTTGGTTTTGAGCATAGATGAGAGCGATATAAAATACAGAAAATTTTGAGTAAGAGGTACTGTTTCTGCAGAAACAGTAAATGCATCAAGATTTCTCAGTTTGGAATAATGTTGACTGAGGAGTAGGTAATGTGAGAAAGGTCTCTAAACCCATGAATACATGGGAGTGTTTAATAGGGGACTGTAACACCCTGCTTCTCATAAGAACCAGGGACCTTTGGTCACTGTTTTGTTTGATTTCAGTAATATTTAAGATGGCAAAAGGCTGCTTAACACTAGTTTCATCTGACATAGTTTTATGGATGTGTCTTTTCAAGTGCACAAAACTCAGCTGTTTACTGGTCTTGAAAACTTAACTTATTCTGAACCAGCTTTGGCCAAAATCCAACCCACGCAGAAATGCAGCTTTTCTGTAAAAAAAAAAAGTTAGTCCTCATTGATAGATGATAAAATTCCAAACATGAATCAATTGTAGAATGGTCCCACTTTCCTAAATTTGCAGATTTTTGTATCATCATCTTCTGTTTGTAGCAGGATTACAGATGGGCAGATGAGTTTTACTTCCATTGTTTGCAAACCTGTGGGCAATAGAGAATGCCAGTTTGCTGCTACTTCAGAAAGCAAAAAACAGTAGCAAGCCCTAATATTAATCCTGGGGTAAATCAGATAAAGAAGCAGAAATGTTTCATACAGCAAGCAGAAGCACTAGAGGGAGGGATGGACTGTACCACATTGTTGCATCTTTGAAGCAGCTGGAGTAGTTTCCAAGCCGTGGCCCACAAACCCCTCATGGACTACAGGGCTAAGCTGAACAGCTGTTTAGCTAAACCATAGTTAACTGTTTTAAATAGAATTTCCAATTAAAAGTTTGATGAAATGAGGGTATGGTGATTTTTGAAAAATGTTAAGGGCTGATAATGATCTGTTGTTCTAAAAATATGGAAACTACTGTTCTGGAGTGTATGAAATGGTAAAGAGCACTCCCTCAATCCTCAAGTTTAGATAAATTGCATGCATCTACACCAGATGCAATAGGGAGAGGCTCCCTGGAAGGAGCCAGGAAGGGCAGACTGGTAGCATTTAAGCCTTCTTCACCATGAGGGTGGTGAGACACTGGAACATGCTGCCCAGGGAAGTGGTGAAAGCCCCATCCCTGAAAGTTTTTAAAGCCAGGCTGGATGGGGCTCTAAGCAATATGGTTTAGTGTGAGATGTCCCTGCCCATGGCAGGGGGGTTGGAACTCGATGATCTTTAAGGTCCCTTCCAACCCTGACAATTCTTTGATTCTGTCCTCACCATGCCCTCCCCAGTAACAGAATTATGGGGTTCTTAATCATTGTGTTTTCTTTGAGTATCATTAAAAGTCTTTGCTGCCTCTATTCATAAGTGAAAAGTAGTAGATTTAGTTTTCTGTGAATAAATGTTGAAGTCTTGGGTCCTCGTCAAAAAAAAAGATTAAACTTGTGAGCTTCATTAGGCAAAGTATATATGGAACTAGATGATCCTTGAGGTCCCTTCCAACCTTACCATTCTATGATTCTATGATTCTATCTGCCTTTGAGTTACTACCTGGTTTCTCATTGCCAGAAAAACAGATTTTAAAAATTTGTATTCTGTTGTGATTAACAGATGTAAACTTTCCTGACTACCCTTTTTGTGAATTTTTTTTTTTTCCCCTCATGTCCAGTCTAAACCTACCCTGTTGCAGTTTGAGGCCACTCCCTCTCGTTCTGTCACCCATTTCCTTATCAAGTCTCTTTACTTTTTTTGGATTTTTCCTACTGAAAAATTTCCAGAATCATGAAACATTTGTATTATCAGTCCTTTTAGTTGCCCTTGACATAGGTTACTTCCCGTTGTTCTGAGTATTATATAAACACATCCCTAAGGGATTTGTAGAGGTGTTGTCTTTTCCAGAGTACTGCACATCTTTGCTAGGAATGTGCTGATGTAAAATTTGGGAACTGGTAAGTCTTACTCAAATGGTGCAAATATATTTATCCTGAAGAAATCAGCTGTCTCATCTAAAATTACTATAGGGATTTTACTATTTTATGAACTATAGGAAGTTGGCAGATGAACATGCTCTTCATAACCTTTTTCTGTTTCATATTCCCTACTTGTGTAGTGAATATGGAACAGAAATATATGGAAATGAGGGGGGTTGTGCATGTTGTTAAATTATCTTGCTGAATATCTGTTGAAAACTTACATGATTGTGAAGGAAAAGACTTCAGAAAAGATTCAGCAAAGACTTGGTGAGGCTTAAGCTACAAGCAGAACATGAGATTGATTGGAATCTTTGGCTTGTATCACAAAGGAACATGTAAGGGAGGAGAGAGTGACTTCTGCTGTGTGGAAAGAAGTAATTTCCTGGTGTCATTTGTGAGTGACAGAAGAGTGGAATTCATGAGTCTAGGCAAGGCATATGCATGCAAAAGCAGTGATGGGTTTGAGTTGGAGGACTAGAAATGAAGGCATGCAGACAGAATTTGGAATGGGGATCACAATGGGGTTTCTGTAACAGGGAAATCACAGTTGGGTAGATACATTTGTGTCAGTTGGAAATCACTTTACCACAGAACATGGCTACATCTGAATCTTGCTCATTCCAGACTTGCCCTATCTACACCCTTCCCCATGTCTTCTGGAACTCTAGTTTCTCCAGTTCTTGCACATGACCCTTGTAAGTGAAAAACCTACTGTCCTACTTACTCCAGGAACACTTACACATAAAGGTACAAATAGTCCACAAATCTTTCCCATCTAAAGCTACCTCACTTTCTTCTACTTCCTGCTTACTGTGTTTCACACTGCAGATGCTGGATCATAGAATACCATTTAGCTTGAAAAGGACCCTTAGGATCATTGAGTCCAACCATCAACCTATCAATTGCAAGTCTGCCACTAAACTATTTCTCAAATCTACGTGTCTTTTAAATACCTTGGGCAGGCTGTTCCAATGCTTGACAAACCTTTGGGTAAAGGATTTTTTTCCAAATACCCAAACTAAACCTCTCCTGGCACAAGTTGAAGCTGTTTATTCTTGTCTTAGTGCTTGTTATCTGGGAAAAGAGACTGAATCCCACAATGCTACAGTCTTCTTTCAGGTAGTTGTAGAGAGCAAGAAGGTGTCCCCTCAGCCTTTTCCAGGCTAAAGAGTCCCAGTTCCCTCAGCTGCTCCTCATAAGATTTATTCTTTAGAACCTTTAACAGCTTCATTGCCTTCGCTGGCTGCATTCCAGCATCTCAATATCTTTCTTGTGGAGAGGAGCCCAAAACTGAACACAGTATTTGAGGTGCAGTCTCACTACTGTGGAGTAAAAATGGATTTGAATGAGATGCTGTAGAAGTACTAAGTGCAAAGTAATTCTCCTTTCTCATACACAGTTTGTGTCTTCTCCAAGTAGCATATGTCCCACCATTTGAAATCTGCTGACACAGGTGAATTCTTTTGTTCTTTTCTATGTTGTTATGTGTTACTCACCAGAACCACCATTTTTTAACCCACATGATGAATTATCATTTTTTAAAGATAGTTTTGTCTTTCAAAACAGCATAAAAAAAAACCACACCAAAAAACCACCCCAGTCGCCCTTCCCAAAACCTCCAGATTTTTCTGTGGTCTATAACCTTCCTATAAATAAATAAATCCAGCACATGACTGCACCAACTGGTAATACTTTGAAGCTTACTGACAGAGTGGTTGCTTAATGATTATTTTGCAGATTCCTTAAAAGTTGTCTGCAGAAAGATTGAAAGACAATGTCTTAGGGCATTCCCCTTAATCCAGGCTGGTTTTTTCTTTCAGTGTGGGAGGGTTGGGTTTTTTGTTTGTTTGTTTTTTAAGTCTTTTTTGTAAGTCTTAAGCTTCTATTTAACAGTTTTCCTTCTTAATATATGATTGCATACTTGTGTATGACTAAACCTAGCTAGTCAAAAGCCTAATTTCTGTAAAAGTTTAAAATTCAGTAATTAATTACTAAGCCTTTCAGCACCTGACAATACAAATAGGTTAGGTAACAAGATCACTCTAACAGTAATAGAATAAAGCATACTTTTTTTTCTTTCCCCCTGTTACATTTTAATGAAAATTATTTTGGTGGTTCTTTCTTGGATGGCTTTTTATGGTGCACATAGCAATCACTCTTCTAGTTAGTCAAAGTTGGTTTCTAAGAATTTGCTTTACTCTTACTGCTTGTCACGGGTTATTTTGTCTTTAAGAACTGCTGGAGTTCGTGATCATTGAGAGGTAACATCTTATCATAGAATCATAGAATGGTAAGGTTGGAAAGGACCTCAAGCATCAGCTAGTTCCAACCCCCTGCCATAGGCAGGGACACCTCCCACTAGGACAGCTCACTCAAGGCCTCCAACCTGGCCTTCAACACCTCCAGGGAGGGGTCATCCACAACCTCCCTGGGCAACCTGTTCCAGTGTCTCACCACCCTCACTGCAAAGAACTTCCTCCTAACATCCAGTCTAAATCTCCCTTCTGCCAGTTCAAACCCATTGCCCCTTGTCCTGTTATTGCAAGACCTTGTAAATAGTCCCTCCCCAGCCTTCCTGTAGGCCACCTTCAGATACTGGAAGGCTACTATCAGGTCAGAGTTTTGTAGTATCCTCTACAAAGTAACTTATACTGAGTTGCCTTCCTGTTACTGTATCAGTGAAACATCAGATATTGATACTGTTTGTAAACCAAGATTTGATATAATGGATATCAAGTTACTCGAAAAACAATTTGTAAAGGTGGATTTTGTGTTTAGAAGAGTTGGCATCTAAAAATGTATGTCTTGGCTATAGATAATAAATGTTGTTTATGAATTGCTACAGAAGAAAAATATTTACATTTCTGTACAATATGCTAGCTTTAACTATCTCTTTTTATCCCTTTAGAACCAGTTTATGGTAAGGTATAAAGTAGTTAATGACACAGATCATTTCATTTGTTGAAACATGCAGTGCATCATTTAAGATGGCTATTAAAAGTGAGCAGTGGCCATGTGCTTTTCATAACAACTAATATGCTAGAGATAGTATAGTTCCAAATCAGTAAAAAACAGTATTAATGTTTTGCTGTATAAGCAGAGGTCATAAAAGAATGGTGATCCCGTTCTAAGATCATGGTTATCTAAATAAATGTTCCTTGCTAAACTTTATTCTGGTGATTTTTCTACCTTTGCTGGAAATGAAGCAATGCAAACACTGAAAATTTGGGGTTTTCATCTTCAGCTTTCAGGACTTGGTATTTCACCCCAGAATTGGGTTCATAGCCTTTTTAAATTCTGGAATTTCAGAAACTGTTCAGGTGAATATGAAAAAGAAAATGTGAAAGGAAGAAACTGAAGCAGAGGGAAGGAAGTTATTTTCCATTACAGAGGGAAGAAAAGAGATGAAAAACTATGCAATGAGCACAGGAGAAATGATAGGTTGAAAAGGGAAGACTCAAGTAAGTATTTACCCTAATACTTTGTATTTAGTGCTCAGACATATTGTGCTTTATGCTTTCGTGGAAAACAGCTTTCTGACTAGCTGCTGTGCTGAGCTGTACTTTACTTTCTGTACATTTTTAGTTTACCACAATTCTTCTAAGGAAAGCTTTAAATTAACTTTCAGAACTAAATGCATTATTCTACTAGAAAATAACTGTACCAGTGTTAGCTCTTCAAAGAAACACAATTAGACTAAAGAAAAAAAAAAATCAAAGCCATTTTTTTGGTATATATTTCTGTTAATATCAGTCACTACCATTTGGGACAGGGCAAAGGCAGGCATCAACACTTAGGAGTGGCAAAATTTGTCTACAGAACCTCATCATCATAATGCTGAAACTGAAAATCAAAACTTGCTAATTAATCATTACTAAACAGGACCAAAGTGAATTCGTTCATAACCAAATGCAGCTGTAGTACAATGAGTTACTTACTTTTGCTTTCACTGCAGGTTAGACATCAGTGCATGGATTACATAAGCTGTAATAAAATAAAATAAGTTAGGAAACTGGCAAAAAAAAATTGAATTCAATTATTTGTTCATTTATATGCTTAGTTAGTGCATGATTCCTATGAGTATATATGGTAACATAGCAAAGTAAATGTTTAAGGAAGTTATGCACTTTTAAACTGAGCATTTAACTAATACTTATGTGGTGACTATAACTGGTCTTCATGAATTACCATGCTAAAAACTTGTTTAATTTTAGGTACAGTGATAGGAAACTCACATTTTCTTGTATTGCTTGGTGATACGTGTAAAACACCTTAACTGTCCACCTGTGCAACACTTCAATGCAACTGAGGCTGGAGCTGATGTCCAGCATAGAAGCATCCCTTCTAAAATAGCCCCAGACTGGGGACAGAAAAAGTGAAAATGGGTGGAGCAGGGAGGGATTTACTGCAGATGAAAGTAATTTGTAAAACTTCTTTTGTTTGAAGTAAAGGAAGTTTAAAATAAGCCAGTTCTCATTGTAATCCCAATGTTGTTATCCTTAAGTATTTATCTTAAAGATATACTGCTGGGTTCAAAAATTCCTAGGGAATTTCACAAAATTAATCATGTTTCAAATACATAATTCGGACCCCAAGATTCACACCTTAGAATGGGACGGATCAGTCCTGCTTTGAACTGACAAACTAAGAGTTAATTGAGTGGCTTGTTGCCTTAAAAGAGGAGTAACTGAGCATTTGACATGTTCCTATGTAATTACTGTAGACCTCTTTATTTTAAAGAATGGTTACTTTATTCCTCACCTTTTCGGTCAGTGTTCTTATACTGCTTCTAAAATGAACAAACACAACTGTTACTGTTGCTATTTCCTGTGTATTTTGTTCTTTCCTGTCCTTTTTGATCTTATCTTTCCCTGTTTTGTTGTTGTATTTTGGTTTACTTCTTTTTCCTGACTCTCTAGCTACCATCTCTTCTGAAGCTTTTCTCTTGCTACCTCTGACCATCCTACCTTCCTTGTTGAGATTATTGTCCTAACTTCTGATGTGGAAGATTGCTGGCCCTTTCCTTTGATGCTGATACCAGTATTTTCTGTGGGAGATAGTACTCTAGTAAGACATAGAAGCAGGAGAATATGGCATTCATTTTTTTTTTAATGGTTTTGAATAGTCAGGAGGTATTTCGTACAAAATGTGCTGGTTTCCTAATGTATTTGTAATTTAAAGATGTTTGTAGAAATGTAAAATCAAATGTGAAGCATATAAAATCCATATTAAAGACAAGTAAAGTTAACAAAATCTAACACTAGGCTTTATTTTAAAAACTGAGTCCTTCATGGCTCACTTGCAACAAGTGGACTAGTTTTAAAAAGTTGTGTATTGGTAAAGTCTGACTTCTTAAAAGGTAAAATTATTTTCTTCCTCCCTATGGTAAGACTTGCTTGATTTATACCTATTAAAGATCTCTCTTTCCTCGACCTCGCTGTCTTCTTCCTTTTTTTTTGTTCCATTTATTAACCTAAATTGCTTGTTCCTTTCTACACTGGGCTCTCCCAGCTCTTTTGGTTCAATACTGATACATTTTCCTCTCACATATGCATCTGTTTGCCAAAAACATTGCCTTAAGCATGATCATGTATATTCAGGAATGCATTTACTTCTAAATGTTGGATGGATCTGCTACTTTAGGACTTCCAGTAAACCAAATGAGAAACTTAACAATTCAGTGACAGGATTTAAGTTTTTTATGACACACATGCCTTCATAAGATCAAAGTACTTTGCCTCCTACATCAGTGCAATAATAATTATGGGCAGAGATAAACATTTGTGTAAAAATACAGACTTAAGATACTTGTTCAGTATAGGTATGCTAACTTAAGAAGAACATCTTAAAGCAAACCTGCTGCATTCATAGGTGGTATGGAAGGAGCTTTCAGATTATATTTGGAGATGGAAAGAAATGGTGATGGAAAGAGTGTTTTGTATTGATAAGTAATAAAAGCAGTTAAAGTTTTTATTAGAAAATAAAATGGCAACTAAAAGATGTACATCCATTGTGAACATTTCTGCAAACCATCCTTTGTTACATCAGAAATAACAGAAGTTATTGTTGGGTTGGTTTTTGTTTTGTTTTGTTTTTCTGAGGAGTAGCTAACTACTACATATTTTAGTACATATACTAAATCTTCTTTATATAACCTAAATTCTTTGGATTGCAACAAAAGGAGTGCCCAGAACATGATGCAACATAAATAGTTAAATTCAGAACTTTTGTTTAGATGTGTGAAATATGATTCTGAAATGTCTTCTGATATTTAAAGTAATTTGCAAGAATAGTAATAATAGCAACTTACTAGAAAATTCCTGGAGGTGTAGCTGAGAATGTCATGATGCCTAAAAGTTTTTAACAAGTGTAGTTATAAGCAAGACTTTGCATAATTTTGATTCCATTAACAAAATACCTTCTTTGCCAGATTCAGTTACTGTGCATGAGGATGACATTACAGACAAGAATTAGAAAAGAGACTAAGTTTGGAATCTTTGAAACAGTTACACTGATGATGAGCCCTTATTTTGTACACTAGCAGCAGTTTTTTTGTTAAAGTGAATCAACTGCAACTTATTTTGTATCAATGAACTATATGAAAAAATATGTGTAGAAAAATAATATTTGAAACTATGTAAAATCTGTTAGGATTTTCTGGAATGTATCCTCAAATGGTATAAATTGGCATGCATGAAGTTAAAGTCACTGTTTACTGATGATTTGCCCTTTGAATTAACTATATAATGCAACACAGATCCCTTAATGCTTGTATTTGTTTTGCAGCAGAGTAGTTATGGAATAAGGACTTGCTCATCCTGAGAAACAACACAAGTCTAACAATGGAATATTATTGTTAGAAGGAAGTCAGTCAAACTGACTTTATTAGCACTAGTTTTAGAAAATTAATTTTGAGAGCACTGTGCTGATATTGCTTGTTAAGTTACAAAACTATCACTTAATAGTACTACTACTAAAATTTATAGTTGTACTTTGAAGATAAAATCATTTTTACACTCAAGGTTATGTAATTTTTTTTAATCTGCAGTTTTTCTTTGATAATGTCTCAACGGGTTAAAATGTCTACCTTTTTAATACATGAAGAATAGCGAGCAAAGCATAGCTGGAAATATTTAATAAAGCAGGAAATATTTTTTTTTTTTAGCAGATGATTAAGTGTAACCATAGAGAAACATTTGTAAAAGGGGAATAAAGTCGAGCGAATATTGCTACACTGAGATCATAGAATCATAGAATGGTAAAGTTGGAAGAGACCTCAAGGATCATCTAGTTCCAACCCCCTGCCATAGGCAGGGACACCTCCCACTAGTACAGGTTATTCCCACTAGTACAGATGCATAAGCATACTTAATCTATTGAGTCCTGCAGGAAACAATCACAAAGCATCTCTTTCATAAACACAACTTAGGTCTTGAGAGGTGCAGTAGCACTACAAATGCCGTGAAATGTTCTTTGATCGCATTACAAAAAAAAAGTCTGGCTAAGACATAAATAGAATAGAACTATCTGTTGCTACATGAGGAAGATAATCATAAAATCGTAAGGTTGGAAGTGACCTCAAGGATCATCTAGTTCCAACCCCCTGCCATAGGCAGGGACACCTCCCACTAGTACAGCTCACTCAAGGCCTTGTCCAACCTGGCCCTCAACACCTCCAGGGAGGGAGCAGCCACAACCTCCCTGGGAAACCTGTGCCNCAGCCTCCCTGGGAAGCCTGTGCCACTGCCTCACCACCCTCACTGGAAAGAACTTCCTCCTAACATCCAGTCTAAATCTCCCCTCTGCCAGTTTAAACCCATTGCCCCTTGTCCTGTCATTACAAGACCTTGTAAATAGTCCCTCCTCAGCCTTCCTGTAGGCCCCCTTCAGATACTGCAAGGGTACTCTAAGGTCTCCTCAATGCCTTCTCTTCT
Source organism: Eubucco bourcierii (assembly GCA_013396675.1). Taxonomy (NCBI): domain Eukaryota; kingdom Metazoa; phylum Chordata; class Aves; order Piciformes; family Ramphastidae; genus Eubucco; species Eubucco bourcierii. Next base: position 169,768 of record VWZE01010271.1, read on the forward strand.
CCAGGCTGAAGAGCCCAAACTCTCTCAGTCTGTCCTCATAGGAGAGCTGCTCCAGCCCTCTGATCATCCTCGTGGCCCTCCTCTGGACCTGCTCCAACACTTCCATGTCCTTCCTGTGCTGAGGGCTCCAGAACTGCACACAGTACTCCAGGTGGAGTCTGACGAGAGCAGAGTAAAGGGGCAGAAGGTGAGGGAAGTATAATTTATGAAGCAACCACTCTACTTACAGATTCTGCAGTTCCGATGACTGGCAGACACAGAAGTAATTTCTCAAATGAAAGCAGACAATGGCAAATGCATGAAGATTGTGATGAAGATTAGTTTCACTTGACTTTCTCTAAGATTACAAAGATTTCTATGATGTATATACACATGTATTTTAAGTATATTAGATATATATATATTGCTATGTGTGTGAAAAAATGTGTGAGACACTGTAAAAGAGGAATTTGAGTTACATACAAGAAATATTTCCAAATAGGTTACAGGATGATATTTTTGCATAGGACTTAAAACAACTGGAAGAAGTAATAAGGCTTAATTCAGTCCTGGATCTGATAGTGATCAGAAAACAAACAAACAAAAGACACTAGATCTAAAACAAAGACCTTATGAATGTATATGTCAGGTTTAACAAAGAGACCAGGCAAAAGTCACATGTGTAAATCACTGACAGGAATGCAAAGAGTTGGAAGAGTAATAGCAGGAAGCTGACTCAGCATAATGCTCTGATAGAACAGGAGTGAGATTCCACGGTAAAGAAATGTTTAGTGAACTATAAAGTAGGCAAAAAGAAAACGGAACTGGAAATGGGAACTTTAAGCTTGCCATCGTGCAAAGATAAAGTGGAAAGGAAGCTGAGGCCATGAGATGCTGTCTGAGAAAGCCTAGTTATCTGCTTAGGATAGCTTTGTTAATATCATTTGAAAACGTGGGAAACAAATAAATGCTAGAAAGCTGGTGGGTTGTTTTTTTTTTTTTCATTCTCAAATTTCTTCAGCTTTTAATTTTTCTGTTTGTTTCCAGTAGAGTAAAACTGAATAAAAGGAAATCTGACACTGCCTACAAATAAGGTAATTTATTTGGAAAGACAGTTGAAGAGATGGCAAAGAAGAATGGTTATTGAAAATATAGAAAAGCATCTGAAAATGTGAAATAGTCTGGATTTTGTGCCCCTGTTGAGCCCACTAGAGGTAGCACGAGGTAGCCAACATCCATCCCTACTGACAGGCTGAGAATTTTACTACTTGCTCTTCAGCCTGGAGAAGAGAAGGCTTTGAGGAGAACTTACAGTAGCCTTCCAGTATCTGAAAGGGGGCCTACAGGAAGGCTGGGCAGGGACTATTTACAAGGTCTTGTAATGACAAGACAAGGGGCAATGGGTTTAAACTGGCAGAGGGGAGATTTAGACTGGATGTTAGGAGGAAGTTCTTTCCAGTGAGGATGGTGAGACACTGGAACAGGTTTCCCAGGGAGGTTGTGGCTGCTCCTTCCCTGGAGGTGTTGAAGGCCAGGTTGGAGGAGGCCTTGAGTGAGCTGTACTAGTGGGAGGTGCCCCTGCCTCTGGCAGGGGGTTGGAACTAGATGATCCTTGAGGTCCCTTCCAACCTTACTATTCTATGATTCTAAATCACAGTCAGCCTAATGGTAGTCTGTCCCTCTCCTATGCCAACAGCTTTAATCTTTTGCACAGGTTTGGTAATGGAAGAGTAAGAAAGTTCGTCTACTCTCTACTAATTTTCAGTGGAATTTAATTTCTTAGGAGACCTCTGTGCTAGAAAACAAAATGGACCACAGCACAGTCAGGAGCTGGTAGCAAGTTATGACTCATATTTGCATGACCAGCCTATCTGCTGTCGTGAGCAGGGTGGCCTTGTTAATACTGTCTACTAAACAGTCCCTAACTCATGTTCTTGCCCCAGATCTTGCTGTGTTTTACCAGAGTGCTTGCTGGACTGGGCAAAAGCTATCTCAAAGAGGGTGCTAACAGTTAATGGGCATGGTTTCTCTCGTGGTAGAGCTCAAGCATGTGTCTAGGCTGTGTTTAGCTCAGTAACACAGATGTAACCCTACGAAGTATGTCCAGTTGGCAGTAATTACAGCTGCACTAGCCTGCTCTAAATTAAACACCCAAAAGCATAAAAAGCAATAATCTATAGGATTATTTCACACTACTGTTTCTGAAACACAAATGTCAACAAATAGATAAATTGACATATATAGCTTAATTAAAAGAAAGCACGGAAAATGTGAAAGGTAAATTAAGAAAGAGAATGACACTAAAAGGTAAAAGAGGACTTCTCTGATGTGGAAGTATTTTTAAATGGAAACTGAAAAGCCAATTAGATTTGTGACCACTTGGGTAAACAGACTGAGTTAATTATTAAAATGCAGTTTGAGTCCCACCTACGTGGATCTCCTTGCCAGATAATGCATTTGCTCATGGTATTTTATTCTGAGACTTTTGAAGACTTGAATGTGCACACTTTGAGATAAAAGAGGGACCTCATTGTGCACATGATTGGATAAGTGCATTGCTGAATATTTATATGGATTTTGAAAAGGGAAATGCAATATTTTGGGATTAACAAAATCTCTGTATTACTTGGACAGTTTTCCAGTACATGATGTAATTACTATTAGGATCCAGATCTTATTTTTGACCTAGTGAAGTCACTAGTTATTTTCATCATGATTTCAAATTTTACAGGTTGTAGAATACTATGTGCAGGGTGCACAGTAAAAGAAAATAAAATTAGATTTGCAGCTTACTTTGTGACCTGGGATTAATTGCTGAAGTCTGAAGGCAGAAAATAAAAAAGGAAGGGCAAGTGCAGCAAATTAGACAATGTTGGTATATAATGTGTTGGCATTCAACTGAATGCTGTCTTTTAAGTTACTCAGAGGTAAAGAAAGGAATTGAGTGGCTCTAATGAAAAGTGTATGGAGATTCTGAAAGAGGGCAGCTTCTCTTCTGAGTGCTAAGGACATAAAAGACATGGAGCAGGTCCAGAGGAGGGCCACAAAGATGATCAGAGGGCTGGAGCAGCTGTCCTATGAGGACAGGCTGAGAGAGTTGGGGCTCTTCAGCCTGGAGAAGAGAAGGCTTTGAGGAGACCTGATAGTAGTAGCCTTCCAGTATCTGAAGGGGGCCTACAGGAAGGCTGGGGAGGGATTATTTACAAGGTCCTGCAACGACAGGACAAGGGGCAATGGGTTTAAAGTGGCAGAGGGGAGATTTAGACTGGATGTTAGGAGGAAGTTCTTTGCAGTGAGGGTGGTGAGGCACTGGCACAGGTTGCCCAGGGAGGCTGTGGCTGCTTCCTCCCTGGAGGTGTTCAAGGCCAGGTTGGAGGAGGCCTTGTGCTTGGAGGCTAAAACAAGGAATCAAATGAAAGCTTGACTGCAATCTGGTTTTTGCATTCATGCATATGTAAATGTATGTGCTTTATATCAATGTGATTGGTAGAGGGCTTGAGTGAGCTGTACTAGTGGGAGGTGTCCCTGCCTATGGCAGGGGGTTGGAACTAGATGATCCTTGAGGTCCCTTCCAACCTTAACCATTCTATGATTCTATGATAAATAAACAAATTGTGCAATTTTTTTAGGATGCTAGAAGTCAAAGAAAAAAAATGGCCAAAAGTTGAGAAGGGAGATTGGAAGTAGGTATTGATAACAATTCTTAATAGGAAATTATTCTTAATGGAACACTGAGAAGCAAACTGACTGTCATAACAAACATTCAGCAATATATTTGCCTGTAGATCCTAATGTATGTGGAGAAGCAGTCCTGCAGAAATGCAGGCAGTTTTTCTGGAGAAGTAGCTGGGTGTTCTGGCTTTACTGTATTGGCATCAAGTCTATACACAACACAACAGGGAACTACTCTGCAAAAAAAAAAAAAAAATCACTTCTGTTGTATGAGTGTACAGTTTGGCTTGGGCTGGTTTCAGTAGTGTTATATTCTTGCAAATAATAGAAATATATTCTTATAAATAATAGAAACTGCATTTAAAAACAAATGCAAGAAAGTAGAATTATATACACAGAGATGGAGAAAAACATAAAGCAAATCTGTCGTGTATTACATACTTAGCTGAAAAAAATCTCATGACTTAGTAATTTTGTAATGCAAATGCAGTATATAAAATTATAATACTATGATGCCCTTGAGCATAGTTTTAGAAAATTACATGGAACAACTCAACAAAATATTTGAAGTTGTCCAGTTCTACCTGAATACATTACATATTCTAAATCCAATGTCTGATCTACCAGAACTGGTAGTTCCTGTTCTGAGGAAAAAGTCATTTTAAAGTGTCTATGAAAAGATATTCTGAAAAATGTCATGGCAGATAATGCAGGTATAGCTGTCTGCTAGGGAGGTTTTCAGAAACTGCCTCTCTCTAGAGTCACTGGGAACACATTCTGTGCTTAATAATCACTTCTGGGGGTTTGCCTCTCCATGTTTCCTGAGAAAGTGTGGGGACATAGATTTTAGAAGCTGCTGGAAGCTAAGCCGGAGTATGGCAAGGAGGAGAGGACTACATCGTAATTTTGGCTGAACAGTAGAGGTATAGGAGAAAAGCTTTTCCAGAGATGGTAAATGGATGGTTCTGAGCAGAAGTGTAATGCTGCTGCCAGCTCTTGAGCCTATTTACTTATTCAGCATATTGAGAGCACACCTAGGTACCATGGGATTTGGGTGTTTTACAGATGGATAGACTAACTAGACTACAAGAAGAAACAACTAAATTTCAGGAATTCATTATGAAAGCACCCTATGAATAGGCTATATGAATATCAAAAAGCAAAACTCAAATGTAGAAACCACTTCTTAGAAGAACTTTCATATGTGACTCTGGTGTAGTTGCATCGTCCGTGCAACTCCCTCCCTGGAGGTGTTCAAGGCCAGGTTGGCTGAGGCCTTGAGTGAGCTGTACTAGTGGGAGGTGTCCCTGCCTATGGCAGGGGGTTGGAACTAGCTGATCCTTGAGGAGGCCCCTTCCAACCTTACCATTCTGTAAGTTTTTTTTTAAAGCAAGTTTTTATAAGGCATATTTCAAGAAAGTTTAGCCTAGAGGAGAGAAGCCTGGGGGGAAATAATCTGACATGGAAAGGTTATTGTAAAGAAGTCATCAATTGTACCCAGTTGTGAAAGGACAAGAAAAAAATTAATTTGCAGTGAAGAACAGGTTGCATATTTGGAAAATCCAAATAAATAAATAAATAAATGCAAGGGCAGTTAAGGACTGAGACTAGGCTGTCTGGTGATGGTGGAACTTCTTCCTCACTGCAATCTACAATAGATTAGACAAAATGTTTCTGTCATCACAATGCTCTTTATCCTTTTTTCATAACTGTTGGCTCAAATCAATAAATAATCTGGAATATTAAGAAGTCATTTGAAAAATAAATTTGATAGTCATAATAAATCATCAAAAATGCAGGTATCTTTTTTGTCAGTAGGTGTGTTCTTTAAATTCATGTGCTTTTCTATAATTTTATTTTGGAGTTCATATACATATAATTTTTATTTACGGATCATCAATGAGCATAAAGCATTTCAGTCAAATAGTACTATTACCCTGACTACACTACATGATCCTCTCAGGCAAGAAGCTGTTTTCAGCACTGTCAATACCCTTTTTCCTTGGCTTCTGATTCTATCTAGCACATGCTCTTCAGGTATGTATGGCTTTGTAGAGGTAACAGGAAAATATTCTGCATTCAAAACACATACAGTCTCTTTAAAGTCACAAACAGATAACTGGAGTTTATTATTTGACAGAATATCTGAAAACGTCCAAGTCTTAACTAAAACCAGAACTTTGATGATGACTTTCAATTTCTGTGGTTAACAGTCTGCTTTTACTGTGATAAGTAAAGCCTGTTAACAATAAAAATGAAACCTAGTATCTATGCTGTGATAATGGAACCCTAAAGTGAAATTAGTTACCAATATTAGAAAGTATCACTTGTATTTGTGCTCCAAACCTCAGCATATTTTATTTTCCTGTGCTCAGAAACAACATTGAAGAATACGCGTGGTTCGTGTTGCCAACATTCATGGCCTTGCTTATGATGTGAATCATCCATGTATATGCTTTTGTTAGAGCATGAAATACATAACATAAGAGAGCAAGAATACTGAAGGAATGAATCATTTGCCTAGTCAGAATACTGACAGAATTCAGTCTAATCAGAATACTGGCTAGCATGTCTGTGCCTTCAGTTTGAAGGATGATGAGAAAACTGTTTATTACTGTCAGCTGCTTAAGGACTTACATGTTCATATGAAACAATAATTGGAAGTCTTAAAGTGTTTTTCTTTTAATGGTTTTTCTTGTATTGGGTCTGCAACAAGAAAGGCTGCGAAAGTGTGCAAATGGACATTTTATTATACCCTTTCTCCTCAAATTGTGTTAGAAAACTTTCAATTATTAAAAGCAGCTGTTTTAAAAATGTGAGTAGTGTACAGAGACTCGAGTGGCTTTCGCTCAGTTAACCTCCTGGAGAAGAAAATCTAACAAAGAGAAGTAGCACTTCTTGATTTTGTGGTCCACTCTGTCTTACCTTGGTGTAGAACCTAGAGGTTCCAGTTATAACTTTTCTGCTTAATACTGAACTTGAATGGTCTGGATTTACCTGTTTGGTTCATGTTTGTTTGTTTTTTATTATTATTTTATTTTTAAGGAGGAGACATCTACTTATGTTATTTGAGAATTAATTTAGACCACCAAAGTTTAAAAACCTTTGTAATACAAGCTTGTCTGGAGGAAGATTGTTGTCAGCTTCAAGAAAATTACTCAAGAATGTGAATCACATACAGCTGCACCTTTAAATTAATACACTTTATATAGAAGAAAAACAGTACAGGTCAGAGAAGCTTTTGGAGGAACATGTCTAGCAAATAACTATAATGTTTAACTCACATTTTTTACAAGGATATGAGTAATATACTGCCTTTAAAAGTGTGATGAAAGGGAAAGCAAGATTTCTTTGATTCATGAAAGTCAGAGAGAAGCAGCTTATGACCCAAGATGTTTTGTGAAGAGGTGTTTCTAAATAGTGAGATGGCTTAATGAATTGAACAAATTGAGAAAAATTAAAAACTGCTAAGGCTTCTTCTACTTACAGTTGAAATCTAAGGTTGTCTGATACTGCTTGTCAGAACTTGCTTTTCAACATGTGTATTATTTTAATAATATACATGTAATTGAACATTCAGGTATTTATAGCTTGAAGTTATAAAATGCAAACTATATTTTCAACTTTGCCATTTAATATTTTATTGAATAGTTTAAATGTAATTTTTGCTGACTAAAGAGAATATTTCCTTAACTAGAGGGGATTTATGATGAGAGATTGAGTTTTCCTGCATACCTTCAGAGGCCCACTGCAGCTACTACAGAAATCAACCTCCAGCAAGGTGCCCATTTTTATATAATTAATCTCATACTGTAAATTAAGTGTTCTTATGATCATTAACAAAACACAGTTTGAGCTAACCTACTAGATGTTTATCTTATATATGAATAAAGAAGTCATAAGTTATTTGGTTTAAGATTTTCCATAGTGTGATTCTTCAGGGAGCAGCATGTCCCATATTAACATTTCCTTTTTTCCAAGAAGAAATGTACAGCAGGGGAAGGAGAAGACTTCCCTTGAAGAGAAGGGATTCAGAATTTATTTCTGAATTTCAAAAGTAAAGCTATAGTTATGATTTAAGATGTCTCTTATTCAAGTGTCCTAAATGCTGTAATTATGAGCTTCTGGGCCATGTGTATTACCAGGGTCCACTTGTATTGGCAGGGAAATCTGATGGAAGGAAGAGGAGCATGATTCCCAGCACAAGTTGCTGCCTTTGCATGTAGCAAGGGATAAAATATTCATCAGCAATATGGTGTGTCTTTGATTAATGTATTTTAAAGTCCAGGGCCTGAAAAGACCTATTTTATTACTTGCATGCTGCCTGCAGGGACCTTGATAGTGACTGGCTTTGTGTTGAGTGCTTTATGTATTTATAGCCCAAATAGTAGTGATTGCCTTTGTATTTTCAGTGCCGTGTTGTATGTACCACTCAGTGACTTGTTGAACTTGTGGCTTTTTTGTCTATTATTCTCTAACAAGCTATCCAGCCTATTAGAAACAATAAACACCAGAAATAGATTCCCTTCTATGACTGACTGCAGAAGCAAATATGCCATTACAAATCAGTGACAGAGCCTTCCATATCTGAAACTTTACAGAACGGGTGAAGAGGCTAGCAGTTTAGTGTCAACTCTCAGTGCCTCAGCACTTTCATTTCATTTCAGCTGTTTCAAATTCAAACTTAAATAGAACCTAACAGACTTAAGTATTCTTCTAACCAGCCACTAATCCTCAGGGATTCAGAACTGCCAGCTTGCAAGATGTCTTACTTTTTTTCTTTGCTGCATGGACCCCTTTGTAAGACATTAAATTTCTCATAGGAACCCTTCAGTCTTTCTTGTGAACCAAGGAGGAATTTTCTGTTGGTTTTGTGTTCATTTTACCTCCTCCTAGAAAAGTAGCCATCATCACAGCCTATCTCAAAAGGTAAAGAACCAAAGTTCAGAAACACAACAGATGATTGACCCAGTCCAACACAGGTCTTAGACTACACGATCAATATTCCCAGACTTAGAAAACCAGTAACACTGATGTGAAACCCTTGGTTATGGTTTTGCTGTTGAACATATTATTGAGAGCTTCTTAGTTACCAGAGGAGAGGTCCTAGACAGCAACAGGTCAATTAAATCAGCTTCTAGATCATCAGTGAAAACATCTTGGTATTTATAGTCTCACAAATCCATGCTGTACCTCACCTTTATTATGCACAGAGTTGACTGAAACCACAGCCTTGCAATTACTTGGTATGTGCTGCACGTGTGTTTCTGTACACAAAGAGGCCCTCTCCTTGTTAAACTTTGAACAAACTGAGAACAGTGTCATCTTCATACCTTAATGTGCCAAGGGTCTGAGTGACAGCCAGGTCTATTCACAGATAAGGATTTGCTCATGTTCAAAATCTCTGTGATACTAAGGAGGTGCTCTTTATAAACATCTTAGTGTCTGGACCCTCTGCCATGAACAAAATGTACATTTGGGTTTGTTTTTCAGGGACTTACGAAACAAGTGCCAACAGTCAGTGTGATAATTAATCATATGTTTTGTCAACAAGCTAATAAGGGACAAGACTATCTTTAGGAGCTTTTATGTGGCATACGGTCCTGAATTAAGTCGGTCAGAAAAAGGCTTAGAGTTAGAGTTGGGGTTAGAGTTGGCAATGTTAGAAGCCGTGAGCCTTTCTAGCCTTCAGCATATCTAACTATCATAGCAGGAAGTCAACAGCAATGATCTGTCTCCTAGAGCACCATGTTCAGACAGGGACTACAGAACATGTGCTTGTTCATAACAGACATGAATGTGTGTCTTGTTCTAAATAGAGATGCTGAGAGCTCTGGAAAAAATGTTTTGTTTACCTGTTTAATAGCATGGGGTTTGTATGGGGTTTTATTTTTTGTAGCTTTCTTTGTGTCTTGTGAAACTTGCAGCCTCTTTACCTGCTTAGCCAAACATACTCTTCCAAAGTAATAATCAGATCTTGCATCTAAACCTGGTATGCTTGTAGCTGATAGACTGGGAGTTTCCTAGGTGAAATCTGCTGGCAGAAGCTATTTTGAAATAGTACAGACTTTTTTGTGTCAAATAGAGTTACTTCAGAGTTACTTACAAACCTAAATGAAAAGACTTTCTGTTGAGTGTCCTGGCATCCTCAGTCTCCCTTAACATCTTCTGCTTCAATAGTATGGGACTGTTTAAGAGCTTTGACACTAACTGGAGTTTACCTAATTCCTTATAAAGTGCATTTTTCTGCAGCATCTGTTTATCTTCTTTAGTACAGGGATAGAATATACCGTACTTGTGATAAGATTTCTGAAAGGCTTTTGTTTATGTATTTACCCAAGAATGCAAACCTGTCTAACCCATCTGTATCATTTTGTAATAATAGAACCTTGGCTTTTCTGTCTGCTTGGGAAATTATTCCTATGCCTTGTAAAAAACATAGCAGGGAAAATGGATGTGTACTGCATGGGTTATGGAGCTTCTACTGAAACTCTCGCAGGCTTCTGCTGTTTTAATTGTGATGTTAACTGTCCCCACTTTAGGTCTACTGCCAAACTCTAGAACCAATTCCATCCTCCTTTAGGGGAAGCATGAAGTACTTCATAGAATCATAGAATAGTAAGGTTGGAAGGGACCTCAAGGATCATCTAGTTCCAACCCCCCTGCCAGAAGCAGGGACACCTCCCACTAGTACAGCTCACTCAAGGCCTCCTCCAACCTGGCCTTCAACACCTCCAGGGAGGGAGCAGCCACAACGTCCCTGGGCAACCTGTTCCAGTGTCTCACCACCCTCACTGGAAAGAATTTCTTGCTAACATCCAGTCTAAATCTCCCCTCTGCCACTTTAAACCCATTGCCCCTTGTCCTGTCATTACAAGACCTTGTAAATAGTCCCTCCCCAGCCTTCCTGTAGGCCCCCTTCAGATACTGGAAGGCTACTATCAGGTCTCCTCAAAGCCTTCTCCTTTCCAGGCTGCAGAGCCCCAACTCTTGTAGCCTGTCCTCATAGCAGAGCTGCTGCAGCCTTCTGATCATCTTTGTGGCCTCCTCCGGACCCACTCCAATAATTTTATGCTTCAGTTTTTAGATAATGTTTACATTGATTCCTTGAGCAAGTAATTTTCTTAGAATGGGGCTGATTTCTGAGTATTGGCACATTGTCTTCTCTTCATTTGCACTCCTGATTATTCTTTTAGATTTTGCTTGCAGAAAGACCAGCAGGGTTGTTAAGAGCACAATATGCATGACTGCACCTTTTCCTCTAATGTATCTTCCCTAACAGTGGGGAAGAATGGCTCTCTTGGAATGTACCCATCTAAGCTTCCAGTTCCCCAGGATCTTGGAAGGACTTCTGTGCAATAGCAGCTTCAGCATCTGCCACAGATAGCAGGCAAACTGGTGGCTGATTGACAGAGCTAAGAGGAAATAGATTTCCAGCACAGGGGCAATGGACTCATCTTCAGATACTTTAATTACAGCTCCCCTCTAACATTACATCAGAACAACAAGAAATGCTTTAAAATCACACATGAAAAGATGGACAGGGATGATTTTTTTACCTTCTCTATTAATAAAAAAAATGAGGATGCATCAGATGAAGCTGGCACTAGGTAGGCTCAAAGCAAATAATAAAATTAAGTATTTTATATGCTCATGGATAGTATACTCATCATGTTCTTTGCCTAAAGATGGCATAGATGAAAGAATTTCAGATGGATCTAAGGAGAGGCTCCACAAGACCTTGGAAGAGAGATCTAGTAAACGTCACTGACTAGACAAACCCCATCCAGCTCAGGAAACCCTCCAAGCCGAAACAAAGTTGGATGCTAGAACTGGGGAGCATTATCAAATGTGTTTCTCCTGGTCCTGCTGTTCTTTGAGAGCGTACTTGGGTGAGAATTGGCTTGTGCCTGCTGTTGGAGATAAGAAAAAGGGCCAAGTGCATGCCTGGCCTGAACCACTCTGACCTCTTCTATACTCCTAAAATAAGATTAATTTATGAATCTTAGCCTACTTTCTTTAAAAAAATGAAACAAATACTATCAGGATCTTCCACTCTTTAAATTCAACCAACTAGAACCAATCCTAATCAGTCATGTGCCTTTTACTGCAGCGTCAGCTTTGCTTGCTTCATAGCCTGTGGTATTTCAAAGATTTTATGACATATGTTAATGAAATGCCTCCACCTCACCTCCTTTTTCCTCACTTAATCATACCCTAACTTAAACCAGACTTCATCTTTATCTCTTTAGAAACCCATTACTACCATTGTAATTTCGAGTAGCGACTTTTCTTGTTCTTTATGCTGATTTTCAGATTCTCTCTATACAGAGAGGAAATATTTGACACCACTGGGAAAAAAAAAAAAGAAAAAAAAAAAGAGTAAGAAAATTAATTGAAAATCCATAGTATAGTATTGTTTCCATCACAACAGTTTTGAGAGTTCCATTCTGATCCTTGTTGAATGAATAAATTCAATCCACACATCTGTAATGCCATTGTAAGTCATGTTCTGAAGTTCAACAAGACATCTTTGGGCATTCTTGGAAATAACTTTCCTTTGCTTCTTTTCAGCTGAAGGAATTGTACTGACAGTAGGTTTATCCTCCTAAGTCACTCTCAAGGACAAGGAAGTTGAGTGGAAACTCTCTATGTTTAGCAGAGATTAAGGTGGTCAGTGCCTGTGGTCGGTTCCCTGGTTGTCTTAAAGTCACAGTATCACAGTATCACCGAAGGTGGAAGAGACCTCAAAGATCATCAAGTCCAACCCATTACCACAGACCTCAAGACTAGACCATGGCACCAAGGGCCACGTCCAAACCCGCCTTGAACACCTCTAGGGACGGTGACTCCACCACCTCCCTGGGCAGCCCATTCCAGTAGCCAATGACTCTCTCAGTCAAGAACTTTCTCCTCACCTCCAGCCTAAACTTCCCCTGGCACAGCTTGAGACTGTGTCCTCTTGTTCGGGTGCTAGTTGCCTGAGAGAAGAAAGTAACCTCCTCCTGGCTACAACCACCCTTCAGGTAGTTGTAGACAGCAATAAGGTCTCCCCTGAGCCTCCTTTTCTCCAGCTTTCACTACATAGGCATATGTCACTGCAGCTAGAACTTGAGGAAAAGGGAAATGGGAGAGGATGGAGAAACAGAGGAGATTCCAGAGCCTTTCATAGCATCCTTTCACCCTCTGCCTCCTGCTGCTGGTAAACCTGCACCTGAACAGACAGTGCTTTAAAAGACACAAATAAAAGCTTCTCCTTTTTGGCTTTTTACTTTTAACACCTCAAGTGTTGAGCAAATGAAGGCAAACCCCTGTGCCAGGGCTCTGTCTTTTTAACTTTGTATGTACATCAGCAGACACAGTAGGAACCCATTCTGGTTTGAATATAGCATAAATGGCTGATAAATCAGAAAGTAAGGAATCCACATTTTCTATTACTCGTGTAGCCTCGTGGAAAGATTAAGACATATTTAATGAGCTCTAGATGTGTGCTTTATTTAAATTAAGTGTTTCTTTTCTAACAACACCACTTAAGTATGGCAGCCAGTATTGAGGATTAATTTACTATAGCATTGTAAAATAACAAAATTAAAATTCTCTGCAACACATTTTTGATGCCAAACTCTTAAGAGAAAGTCAAACCACTGAAAGGGTGGAAGTCACTTGCAGAGAATTTGTAACTGTAACCTACAGAATGCTGAACCTGCTTCTCATAGTTGTGGATATTCTCTTTTAATCATAGAATGGTAAGGTTGGAAGGGACCTCAAGGATCATCTAGTTCCAACCCCCTGCCATAGGCAGGGACACCTCCCACTAGTACAGCTCACTCAAGGCCTCATCCAATCTGGCCTTGAACACCTCCAGGGAGGGAGCAGCCACAACCTCCCTGGGCAACCTGTTTAATATACTTGTCTACTTTATATTAATGACTTAGTATGTTCAAAATTGAAAAATCCACTGAGAGGTGAAAAAGCAAACAATTTTATTTTGTTCTCATCAGATTCATGAATGAAAACTGTAAGATTTGATGTACTTGTTCTAAAGTCTTGGAGGTCATGCTGACTAGAAATAATCACTGAAGTTCACCAACTAGCAGTGATTAACCCTTGTTGAATAAATCAGTTTTCAGGCACTGTGTTCTGATAATTCTATTTTTACATGTTCTATACTTCTATTGTTATTTAAGTGACAAACAATGAAGTGCTCTTTTGCTACATGTTAATTGAAATCCATTTTCCATGTAGATACTTTTTACAAATTCTAATTGAAAGACAGAATCATGTGGTAAAGAAAAGCCATTACATTTTATATCATAAAATGTAAAACTTAAGAATCAGATGTTAGTTATATAGCTGATTAAGCAAAAATTGTACAGGTGTGAAATAACACCTGGATACCAAAAATATATTGTGTAAAAAGGATGTGTTTGGCTGAATAAAAGTCTTGAAAATAAAAAAAACAAAAACAAAAAACCACAAATGTAAAATCAGACCAAAATAGACTGTGTAAGGCAAAGTCTTTTTCTTTTCTGTTTCAAAAGGTAGTTTGAAATGATAATTTAACTCAGACACAATCCAATCCATGTATTCTGCTGATAGCATGCACTTGTAGTTCTGCATCCTAAACAAACACAGTATGGGCCCTGCTTAGTAATCAGTTGTCCAGGAGTCCCCTCTGACCTGCATGGGCCCTTCTTCATCTTGGAACAAATCCCCAGCAGCTCTTGCTTATGTGAGCTATCAGGGTGCGGTAACTGCACCCCTTGCTGTTGCCTCTGCCTCCCTCCTCGACTCTGTGTAGTGAGAGAAACCTGTGTCTGCAACTTAGGTCAGACCAAGTTAAAGAAAGTTGGGCATCTGAGTTACTGAGACCTGCCTCAGAATAAGGTAGAAGGAGATGACTTAGGGTTAGATGACCTTGACTATCAAGTGTGTTGCCTTGACAAATAGTAACTGCTTGACAATGCTCTAGGCTTGGAAAACATATGTTATCACGTTCATGCTGTATCCACTGATAGAGATTGTTTTCATTACACATACTGGTTAATTCTAGCTCCACTGAACCTACTGATGTGTGAAAACATAGATAAGTTCAAACTAGTATTCTCCAACTTGAAAGTGTGAAACTTGAAAGTCTCTCCTTTGTTTGAGCTATTTCTTTTGGATAGCGGATGTATGTCTTTAACTCAAGAAGCAGTCTATGTCCAGCATCTACAGTGGTCTTTGAAATGCCTTTTTAATTTTGAATGGTGCCTTTGTTAGAGCTGGAGAAGTTTCAATGAAAGAATATCTCCATTTTGTGCTTGGTGAATGCTATTGTATTAATTATCTCCTTGCATAGGTTTCAGCATTAAAGCCATTGGACACAGTAAAGAGCAGTCCACACTCACAGCTTGGTATTTAAGTTATATGCAGAATTTCAACACTTATTATGTTTTTTATACATTGTAAGAACTTTTTTTTTTTTTTTTTGATCTGTACTGTAATAGAACTTCCTTTTGAACTGGTGTCTACAGTTACTGTTTCCTTCCTTTTCAGCATAAGCTTTAGTGACAATATAAACATGACCCTCCTTCAGTTTAAAAGATTTTATATTCTGTGAAATAAAACATTCCTTTTCTTTTTTTTTTTTTTTTTTTTAAGGTTGCTGAGTATCTCCCTGAAATATTCTTATGTTTTTTCCTTATACCTTAACATGTGTCTGAGTATCGAGAAACTTCTCAGTGGAAAAGAAGTTGTAGAGAGATGTTATAGGTTATAGGATTTTTTTTTTGAGAGAGGTATAGATTGCTTAAAAAAAAAAAAAAAAAAAAGGGAGGGTAGCATG
>VWZE01010271.1:198833-223242 GCA_013396675.1 Eubucco bourcierii
TCAGTTACTAACTTCTCCGAGAAAGATACTGAGGTCCCGAGGGGCCCAATTCTGCTTCCAGAACAGTTACTAGTGGCTTGGTGGTGGAGTTGGGTGCCGGAGTGGGCACGTCTGGCACTGAAGCCATGTCACTACTCAGCTCTTGGTCAAGCAAAGCGGGGTGGAGAGCCGCTGCAAGATATGCTTCCCAGGCTACTTTTGCTTTCCGGGAAAATGAGTAGTTACTGTAAAATGTTCAAATTGCTCGGATGGAAACTTCGCGGTGTGTTGGAAATACTACAGAAACGACAATGACACCACCTCTAAAAGTAAATTCTGACTTCCTGAAAAGCAAGAAAAGCTTTCAGAACCTGGTAATTAATGACAGTCATTTCCATTCCTCTCCGCTGAAACCAAAACGTGTGTGTTTAGGTAAATTGCAGGCTTTCCTTTCCGATCACCCTTACAGAATGGGAGAGCCCTCCTTTAACCGCCGCCGATCCCGCGGTGCGTGACGCCATTGATGTGCGGTTTGTACCACTCGCAGGTCTTCCCGCCGGGCAGCAGTCGAGCCTCCCGGCAGCTGAGTCTTCCTTTGGACGGTATTCGTTTTATCATGCTCTTCCCGTGCCCCATTGGCCACCTTGTGCCAGGGAGAGGGACCGGGGATCGATACGTGCTGTCACCTGCTCTTTACTCCCCGGCTGGGAGTTTTGGCGAGCAGTTATGGAGGGCTGCAATTACTTTCAAGTCATTAGTGCTTCTTAGCTCTTAGTTCTTCTTGTTTTATTCGGTTTTTTTTCTTTTTCTTTTTCTTTTTTTTTTCCTTTTTTTCTTTTTTTTTTTTTGCACCAGTCTTTTATCTTTTTCTCGCAGACACCGAGACAGAAAACCGTAGGCTTGCAGCAGTTGCGGCAGCCGGAAGATCTCTCTTTTCTCCCCCTTCCCCCTAAACGCTTAAATTAAAATGTTGGTAGTGTGGTGATTCGCCTTCAGCTGTTGCTGCTGGTCAGTATTTACCACCAGACAGTCATTTATCTCTTCAGCATGTATTTATTTATTTGTTATCCGAGAGGAACATGCAAAGGAAATTTGCGTTCGGCCATTTTCTGCAAACTTGACACCGCGAGCTGCGGATTTGCCCGCATTCGGGCTTTGCTGGAGGAGCGAATGCGTTGCGCGGCTTTCGCATGGCAACTACAAACCTACATAGAGCTGGGCTGCAAAGAAACTCCCATCGTTAGAGCCTCTGGCTTTTTTATCCTCTCTGTGTCTCTGTGGCAGCGCCATGAGTTGTCCCGGGGCACGATTAACCTTCCTGTGGCCCGGAGACTGTCACCGAGGGGTGCCGAGTACTTCTATTTTGTGGCTGGTACGGGACGGCGAGCCTCGTTCTAGGGCCACCCGAGGTACGCATTGGAGAAAGATAGGTACCCACGGAGGAGCTGTGGCAGTGCTAGAACAGTGCTGGTACTGTGCTAGGACAGCCTATGACTCCACTGAGGCAGCCTGGGACGGCGTTGGGATAGTCTATGACTGTGCACGGGCAGTGCGGGGACAGGTGGGACAGTGCTGGCGCAATCTGAGACTGTTCTGAGACAATTAGGATAATACTGGGACTTGCTGGGACTGTGCAGGGCCATCTAGTGCGGGTTGGGAGAGGGACGCGCCAGCAGGAGCGAACGGCCGAGCCACGTTGAGAGGAGGCAGGGCAGGACAAGGTAGGGGCTGCCCGCAGCACCATCGTCGCACATGGGGCCGGGCAGCGGAGGGGCTGAGCATCTGTCTCGGTTTCCTCGGCCCTCACTGCAAGGCGCCCTGGGGACATCCGTTGCCGCGGTTCCTGTGAAGGTCCGGCCTGCGGGAGCTGACCCCGTGCTGTCCTCGCAGCTCTACCAGGGCTCCTTACAACCAGCCGCCACTCCTCTCCGTGCTCCCCGGTGCCGCAGAGCTGCCGAACTGCCGTGCTGCAGTGTTGAAGAGTCCACGTCCCGCATCGCTTCCATGTCGACATCAGCATCTATCCCAAAGCTTGAAAACACGGATGGTAACATCAGCCCCTCCGGACTTCTCTACAGCTGCACTCAATACACCTTCTGGTTTCCTGCCTCTGGAGATTCCGGGCCACCAGTCTTCTCCACGCTCCTGGGCTCTGGTTGGCACATGTGGGTCACCTGGCTATTCACCCTTCAGAACGGTGGCTACTTGAAAACCTATCACTTAACCGGCCTTGTTCTGCCCATGTGAGAATTTGGCTAGTTAGCTGGAACCTAAAGGGCAAAAGATTTTAAAAAAAAGTTAATAAACTTTTTTCTTTTTTAAAAAAATTTTTAGAAAAACCTTATTTTTCAAAAGTTCACTTATGTTGATATCTCAGCTGTGGCCTTTTCAAGCTTCCAAGCAAGCTGAGATCTGCTGGATTACTTTATGTATTTGTGAGTGTGGGACAATGGCTCCAGAATAATTTAGACTTACTGTATAGAGCTAAATGGAGAGTTAATCAAAGATATCAATATTCATCTAATTAAGTGAAAAATTATTTACAGTCTTAAAAGGTGTTTTCTTGATTACATTTGACTTAGAGATATAAAATGCAATTCTTTCTTGGCCATGTGCATTTAGCTGACCAAAGTCATTAAAGATACATGTTTTGTACAATCCCACAGGACATCTTTAATCACTGGTGAAATTTTATTTGACATAGCAATGGTGCAGTGGGGATTGTACTAATCAAGATGTAAATTAAGAGTAAATATAGAAAAGAATGTTTCTTTGCATACATCTGGATGTGTATTTCCTTGTTTTAATAGATTAAATAATATTACTCATAAATTAATAAATGCTCTAGAAGGAATTCAGGGAAGGATAACAAAAATGATCAGTGTACTAAAAGGCTAATGTGTGGAGGAAATATCTGTAATCCACGTCTGCATAGATAGGAATGAAATGCCTGTGTTTGTGGCCAGAGAGATTGACAGTGTGTAAATGTAATGCTCTTGGCTGAGGGGATCACACACTAACAATGCTCAGTGCTTAAGGATGATCCTAGGTTCCAGCCTAAAATTCAAATAGGTCTTGAGTTGTTGCTTCAAGGTGTGCAAACTCTAGAAAGAAATGAGATTTCAGAAAATTCACTTGCCTGGCCTTTTTGTCATCTAATTCCACATGACTTAATGTGCAACTGTGTATTTATCACTCTTCCGAGACTCCAGATTTTCTCACATACTTCACAGCAAATTGAAGCATTTGATTTGGGACTTTGTATCCTACTTTAGAGGCTAGGTCCCTGAACTCTGGATATTGTGGCATTTAATTTAGAGCTAATGTGCTGCTTATGTCTCTTTTCCCTTATATTACAGTTATTCTTCCCCACAAAGAAACAAAAGGGCATTGGGGAAAACATCTGAAGGAGGAGAATGTGTTGTCAGGATTGGCATTTCTTCACTTGAATAGGTATTCTTTAATTTTTGTTTTTATCATCTCTGTTCCTATTTGTGTGTGGCCTACTCTTTGGGCAGTCTAGAAACCACACAACGCACAGTCGTTATGGAGAGTCGAAACATGCTTGTAAAATGCGATAGTCTTGCCATAGCCATGATGACTATGCTGTATGAAAAGGAAGTCTTGTTACTTGTTAAGAGCATATCAGTGTCAAATGATACTCAGAAAGTGTTTGCTTGTCACAGAATGTTGCCTTTTAGTAAATGCAGCTTGCCTTTTTTTGCAGCTTGCTCAAGTAACTGGCTCAGCTATGTGTGACACTACAAAAACTGTACCTAAGTTAATACAACCAACACATCTTTGTACAGACCCTTGCTTTTCACAGGTAACACACAACCATTTCTAGCACACATCAGCTATCTCTGATTTCAGGAAAGGGACCAGCAACGCCTAATCCAGAAGTTCAGAGACTGACAAAGTTTTCCACGTGAGACTCTCATCTACCTGAGAGCATGTTGAATTATTTGGGTAGCTCAGATGGGACCATAGGCCTGGATCCCAAAATGTTATCTGTGATCTCTGAGTCCTGTTTGAATATTTCTTGTTGGGTAATAGGAGGTAAGTATCTGAGTATCTTTAAATTTCAAGCCTCATTTTTTTTTAGGCATTTTGTCAAAGATCTCTCATTGCAGCTATAAATGTGTAACCCTGGACAAGAATATCCTGATTCTAATGAGGGATTTCAGCTGTTCTAGTCTAGTATTCTGCACTACAGAGTTACAGAGCTATGCTGCATTTTGTTTCTAGTTGGCAGGAGGAGAGAGTATTGTAAAAATAAACCCATTAGCTCCTGAGAACA
The DNA here is from genome assembly GCA_013396675.1 of Eubucco bourcierii. Taxonomy (NCBI): domain Eukaryota; kingdom Metazoa; phylum Chordata; class Aves; order Piciformes; family Ramphastidae; genus Eubucco; species Eubucco bourcierii. The sequence goes on from VWZE01010271.1 coordinate 203,113, forward strand.
GGAGAGAAGGATCAGACTGCTGAAAAGGTACTGTGTAATGGTTTGGGAGTTCCCCTCCCCCCCACACTTTGTAAAATCACCCAGACTAGACTCAGCCAGCTGGAATTAAGGACTGAAGCTCTATTTACATCTTAGCACAATGTACAAGGAGATATATAGACAATATAAAGGAATATTTACAGAAATATACAAGTTAAAGGTAATACAGAGACACAACACCCCACGCAGAAATCAGAGTCCCCAGGAGGGGCTCCCAACCACCCTTTCACCCCTATACCTTATCCCAGGGTTTGCCTTATGTGCAAGGTGAGTTTGGAGAATCAGCCAGGGGGTTAGAAACAGAGTAGTTAGTTAGGTCATTCAGCAGAGAGGAGAAGACCCACTGTCTCTCAGAGAGAGAGACTGAGAGACTCTGTGTCTTATCTATATTTGTGTCCTTGTTTTTATCCATCTCAGCAAGCCTATGAGTGAAGTAGACATCACCATTGTTTTTCTTTCACAGCCTATAATTATTTTCATAAAAATATTCCAATTAGCCTCAAACCAGCACATACTGAGAACATCTGAAATGAATCCTGTATAGATTCATTTGGAAGGAAAAAGAAGTGATAAATGGTGTGGGAGGGCACAGTAAGAATGAGAAGGGTTATGTGTGAGATGTCTAGAGTCCTATATAAGCCAGTATATAAGCGGGCAACTTACATAATGCTCTCAAGAGTCTTATTGTAAATAATATGGTAATAAAAAGAATTGTAGTTGAGCAATATAATTTCGAGTATGGGGAGGTAAAAATTTTATGCTTATTTCAATAGAGCTAAACATACTTTGATAGTTTTGGCTGCACTAGAACCATTCAGTTAGGCAGTACCACTCAGAAGGACCTATCTGAGAGCGATTGTTATGTCTTTACAGTAATTTTGAGGAAGAAATGACTTCTTGTTGTCATATTTTAAATTGTTATTTTTGTTACATTTCTTCATTTATTTCTAAATTTGCATGGCTAGTTCAGGAGCAGGTACAGTATATGTGTGGATGCTCCAGTATATGTATGTGCTCCAGTATGTGGGTGCTACAGTAATTTTGTGGATGCTCCCTCCCTGGAGGTGTTCAAGGCCAGGTTGGAGGAGGCCTTGAGTAACCTGTTCTAGTGGGAGGTGTCCCTGCCTATGGCAGGGGGTTGGAACTAGCTGATCCTTGAGGTCCCTTCCAACCTTACCATTCTATGATTCTATAACATGTCTGACTGACTTACCTGTCTCAACATCCTGGAAAATCAGCAGCTTGCCCACCTGATAGCAAGTTTGAGTGAGTAAATGGGCCTTGTGTGGTCTCCTAAACCTCAACAGATTTTGGGTCACTCAAGGGCATCCTATCAGGCTGGAAGCAATCAATCTACACAAGGACCTTCCCGTAGCAGGGAATGCCTTCCCAGAAGCCCTCACTGCAGAATTAGAATTCATAGTACTCTGAATGTGTTTTAGCACACAGAAGGCAATAGTTTAAATAGTTTAAAATATATTGGTTATTGTTATCACTTGGGTGTGCACTGTACTCTTATCGGCTGATTGAAGAACCAGAGAAGGCTAATTAGCAGAATTAGGTTTTTTAACAGTAACTCTGACTGTTCTCCTGCCAAAACTGCTGTCCTCAAAGAGCTTTCTGGAATACATACATGCATTTGGTACCCTTACTACAAAAGTCATCTACTGGGAAAGTTTGTGATTGTCTCTACTTCTTCCTTTTGTAGCCCTAGATCTCTGGGGAAGGAAAATAAGCATTTCATGTGAAAACCTTCTAAAATTTGTACTTGATATTTTAACTTCCCTTTGCAAGGCAGCTGCTGCATTTGCACGTGTGGGAGTCTGGTGAGCCATACAATCTTAGCCTGAGGATTTCTATTCACTAGGGATTAGCTGAACTGTTTTACTAAATCAGTCACCAGATCTGGATTCCAAATTAACAAAGTGGTGCTGAGCAATAATGTAGACTCTAGATAGCAGCTTTGCTAATTTATTCAAAGAAAGCATTCTAAAAGCAGGCTGTATAACTGCCTTAGCTTTAGTGCAGTGAACTCTGAGAACTATAGGACTTACTGAATTTTTAACAGCTGAAAAGCTCAGGTTCATTCAACTCCAGGGATGCTGAATGAGAAATGCTGGTCTTGGCACAATTACTGTAAACACAACCACTCACAACAAGAAGTTTAGAAGATGCAGAATGACTGTGTCCTAGAAAATAGCATTAGAAGGGGCCTTAGAGACCATTGAGAATCTCCCTATGCCCTGATTACCCTCTATCCCTCTGTTTTTCCCATTTGTCTAGCCTGTTCCTAAAGACATCCGGGGATGGAGAGTTCTTACACCCCTCATGCAATCTGACAGTGTTTAAAAATCTTTCACGTTGGGAGTCTTTTATTGGTGTGTTTTATGTAGCAACCTGTAGCCTAAACCATGCTGGTTCTCCTGGTTTTCTCCATAGATGGCTAATTAATTAATTAAATTTATTTATGCAGTTATTTGTTTATCAATTTATTTATTTTTAACCCGTGACAATTCTTATCTCTCTTTCCTGCACTCTGTCCAATTTCTCTTTTCCCAGTATTCATTTTGCACCTAAGAGTTTGCTACTGATGAAGTTGTGGACAACTGAAGTCTCCTAAAGTCTATTTAGAATAGAACATATAGATTGGTAAGGTTGGAAGGGACCTCAAGGACCATCTAGTTCCCGCCCCCTGCCATAGGCAGGGACACCTCCCACTAGTACAGCTCACTCAAGGCCTCCTCCAACCTGGCCTTCAACACCTCCAGGGAGGGAGCAACCACAACCTCCCTGGGCAACCTGTTCCAGTGCCTCACCACCCTCACTGCAAAGAACTTTCTCCTAACATCCAGTCTCAATCTCCCCTCTGCCAGTTTAAACCCATTGCCCCTTGTCCTGTCATTGCAAGACCTTGTCAATAGTCCCTCCCCAGCCTTCCTGTAGGCCCCCTTCAGATACTGGAAGGCTACTCTAAGGTCTCTTCAAAGCCTTCTCTTCTCCAGGCTGCAGATCCCCAACTCTTGTAGCCTGTCCTCATAGGAGAGCTGCTGCAGCCCTCTGATCATCTTCGTGGCCCTCCTCTGGACCCACTCCAACACTTCCATGTCCTTGCTGTGCTGGGGGCTCCAGAACTGCACACAGTACTCCAGGTGGGGTCTGACAAGAGCAGAGTAAAGGGGCAGAATCACCTCCCTTTTACTATATTTATGTATCCCACTATGGGGTTTGCTTTTTTTAAACTTTTTATTCAAGTTGATTATATTCTGTCTGTGCTTCCCTAGCTTTTTTTTCTGTGGGTCTACTGTGTTATCAATTCTGTATTTGTGCAGTCTGAAAGTACAGGACTTTGTGTATATCCTTATTGATTTGCCACCTGTTTTTAAGACTGTTTTTCAATTTGTCAGGATAATCTGAACTTCTATCTTCCAGTGAGCTGGCAGCCTCTATTAGCATGGGATTATCTGCAGTAGTGAGTAAGTGTATTTTATCTTCCCTCATTCAGATTGTTAATGGAAATACTGAGAAGCCCCAAATTTAGCACAGATTCCTAGGGAATAATACTCTATACATCCTTTCATTTTAATAATTAACCATTGATAAATGCTTCTAGTGAATGACTTCACAACCAGTTTGTACTTATCCTGTACTAGTTTCCTCTAAAGTGTGTTTCTCTTAGGTAGAAGAATAATATGTGTCAGTGTCAAAACCAGTTAAGATATGACACCTTCTGCTTCTCCCATCTGTTACCCACTTGCTAAAGGAATCTAGATTAGTATGTCACCACCCAGTCTTATCCAGAAAAGACTATATATGCCTAACTGAAAACTTTATGAGGACTGAAACAGCACTTCCCAAATTATGGTCTCAAGTGAAGGCACTGCCTCTGAGGGGAGGCACCAAGGTGTGAGCAAAGTGAGGCTCACAGGCTGAAGTACATTTGTCAGGGTTCATGTGTTGTCACAGTCCAGGCAGTGAGGCTGCTAGAGCAATCTGATGTCAGACACAGTCCTAAAACCTTTTTCCATCTGTCTTTTTTACAGGTGAGAGTGGTGTCTTGCTATTTGTTGGAAAAGAAAACCATCTGGATCTCTGGAACACACCGAAAGGAAAACAAACCATTAAAATATGACTTTCACTGAGATAAGTAGTGTAAATGCACAGAAGATGTGCTGTAGGAGAACTGGGGAAATATAACATGCAGCCAGACATCTGAAACCTACAGTCATTAACTTGATCATCCTTAGCAAAGCATGTCATGGTGAAACAAATAATAGCAAAACCATGGTACACATTAATATAATTTATCTTTAGACATGTGCAGCATGCACCACGTCTTATCACACTTCTTTACAGTCAGAAGACAGAAGTAGGTGCTTGAAGTATATAATTTGTCTAGTTTGTTATAGTCAGGAGTTCCACCCATAAATACCCATTTGTGTGGAGCATGATCTGATAGGTCAGATGTAGACACCTGCATTTTATATGTCTTATATCAAGTTACACATTTTTTTTGTATTTTGTATCAGGTGCATAATGAATCACTTCTAGTCTCTGAATTCTGATGGGCAGTATCTCCACATTGGGAATGCCTCAGTAACTGGGGTTTTAGCAAATCTTGATATGTGGGCCACTATTTACATGTACAATATCTGAACACCTCCAATTATAACCCCAAATATAGCCATACATTTCTAATCTGCTGGGTATATAACTGCTCTCATAACTACCATCATTCCTCTTCTGGCTTGGTTAATAACTGCAGGTTTAGATGAAACTTTTTGCAGGTTTAGATGAAACTTTTTGCAGGTTTAGATGAAACTTTTCCTGTCTTTTAAAAAATCTTCAGCAGGAGGATGGGTTTATGATTCACATTACGGAGTTCCTATTAAGAAGCTGCCAGTGTCAGAGCATNGATGAGGCCTTGAGTGAGCTATAGTAGTGGGAGGTGTCCCTGCCTCTGGCAGGGGGTTGGAACTAGATGATCCTTGAGGTCCCTTCCAACCTTACCATTCTATGATTCTATGATTCTATGATTCTAGTGCAGCTCACTCAAAGCCTCGTCCATCCTGGCCTTCAACACCTCCAGGGAGGGAGCAACCACAACCTCCCTGGGCAACCTGTTCCAGTGCCTCACCACCCTCACTGGAAAGAACTTCCTCCTGACATCCACAATAGTGTGCAATAGTGTTAAATACCTGTGCAGATAGTTTTGCAGAGTGTAAATCCACTATCATTCACTTTAATTGGTTGCTCCAGATTAATTTTCTGAAAACACCTTGTTTAGACAAATCCATGACCTGCTAAAGGAGCTAATTTGTCTGTGCTATGGTATCTGTGGATCTAGATGGTGAGTGCCCTTGATGGAGTTCCAGAAGACAGTGCCCGTTCCAGAGCTGCTGCTTTCTATATTGCTACTTGATGGGTTATAGAAGCCAAAAATGGCATAATAATTTTACAGTAATCAGATGACTTTGTTAATTTATTAAGTCATGAATATTAAAGTCTGGTAGCATGTGTGACTATTTTGTTAGGTTTGGCATAGAAAAACCAAATATGCTGAACAATTTTGAAGGGAGTTTTCCCAAGGCACAGAGAAAAGACATAATCTGTGTCCAGCTATAGCAGTATGCAAAACACAAGGCTCACCATTTACCTGCAAATTTTTGCCTAGAATTCTGTGATGCAGATAGGAATGTCTGTCCTGAAACAACTGGGAAATGCAATTGAATTTTGAAACTTGATAAAAACTCCTAAGAAATAGCTAACAATAACATAGCTGGGAGCTGATGTTGCTGGGTTGGAGGGCAGAAGGGCTCTGCAGCGGGACCTCGACTGCCTGGACAGATGGGCAGAGTCCAAGGAGATGGCATTCAACAAATCCAAGTGCCAGGTGCTGCACTTTGGCCACAACAACCCCATGCAGAACTACAGGCTGGGGTGGGAGTGGCTGGAGAGCAGCCAAACAGAGAGGGATCTGGGGGTGCTGGTTGACACCCACCTGAACATGAGCCAGCAGTGTGCCCAGGTGGCCAAGAAGGCCAATGGCATCCTGGTCTGCATCAGCAGTGTGGCCAGCAGGAGCAGGGAGGTCTTTTTCCCCCTGGACTCTGCACTGGTTAGGTCACACCTTGAGTACTGTGTCCAGTTCTGGGCCCCTCAATTTAAGAAGGACATTGAGGTGCTTGAGCATGTCCAGAGAAGGGCAACGAGGCTGGNCTTGACTGAGAGAGTCATTGGCTATTGGAATGGGCTGCCCAGCGAGGTGGTGGAGTCACCGTCCCTGGAGGTGTTGAAGGCAGGTTTGGACGTGGCACTTGGTGCCATGGTCTAGTCTTGAGGTCTATGGTATCAGGTTGGACTTGATGATCTTTGAGGTGTCTTCCAACCCTGGTGATACAGTGGTACTGTGATGATAATTCATTGCAGAAGGGAATAAGCACAGGCAGAAGCAGCCCACACAGATGTAAAAGAACACTTAGCTTTAAAATGTTAATTGCCCTGTTTATGTTTTTCCTCCTCCTCAAAATTGCTTTCCTGAAAGGCTCTGTAGTATTGCCATAGGACCTCATAGAAGTGGTTGGTATGTGCTAGGGCAGGGTATTTTATTGACCCTAGGTACAAGGTCACTGAAAATTACCTTAATTCGGTGCAGATGATTAACATGGTTTCTGAGAAGGTACATGCTTTTAACAGTCATGTCAGAAGATTATGAAGTTGCAGTTTTCACGGTGATTCCCCAACTCATCTGTTTTGAAAAGAATGAGATTGTACTTCTGGGCCTGTGTTAACATTATTCTGCAGGGAAATCACTGAAGAAAATGAAAGTGAACTTTACAGATGACAGAGAGAGTACTGCTGCACTCTTTCAAGTCTTCTTTGGTATCCTTGTTTCAGGGAGTTTAGAGACAACTGAAAAAGATACAGAATCACTGTGCTAAATAGTATGCACAGTTTTGTATTGCTGTTTGCCATTTAAGGTGTTTACTGTGCTGAGTAACTTATGTGTCTGTAAATGCAACTGATTTCTGTACATTAAAAAAAGACATTTCTCAGTTTATATTTATATATTTAACAATAATGGAGTTATGATTTTTAATTTTATATATATTTTTTTAAAATTTCAAGTGATTCTCATTCCTCTGATGAATAAGACTGGAAGCTGGCCAGTGTGGTGCCAATCCACAAGAAAGGTCAGAAGGAGGACCCAGGAAATTCCAGACCTGTCAGCCTGACCTCAGTGCCATGCACGATAATGGAGCAGATCATCCTGAGTGCAGTCACAGGGTGGCCAAGGGATCAGGCACAGCCAGCGTGGATTTAGGAGGGGCAGGTCCTGCCTGACCAACTTGATCTCTTTTTATGACCAGGTGACCCACTTGGTGGATGTGGGGAAGGCTGTAGGTGTAGTCTAGCTGAACTTCAGCAAGGCCTTTGACACTGTCTGGCATGGCAAACTCCTGGCCAAGCTGGCAACCCGTGGCTTGGACAGGGGCACTCTGTGCTGGGTTAAGAACTGTCTGGATGGACAGGCCCAGAGATTGTAGTGACAAGGAGAAGAGGCAACAATTTTAAACTGAAAGAGGATAGGTTTCAACTGGGCTTAAGGAAGAATTTTTTTGGTGAGGGTGAAAGCCTGGAGCAGGTTGCACAGAGAAGTTGTGCATGCCCCATCACTGGAAGTGTTCAAGGTCAGGTTGGATGGAGCTTTGAGCAATCTAATCTAGAAAAAGAAGTCCCTGCCTATGGCAGGAGGATTGGACTAGATGGTCTTTAAACACCCATTCTGACCCAAACCATTTTATGATCCTGTGATCTGTTTTTAAAATGTGGCTATTTGAGAGAATTTTGTGTTTGTTTTTAGGTCAATATTACTGGCTGATGTTATTTGAAATAATGAGATAAATTACCACACTGTCATAGTCAAAGGCAAGTCATATTTTTGCTTCTGTATCTATAAAATGGGTTGTAATTCAAGAGTTATAGAGAACAGTGTTAGAGCAGATCTTAGATCATCTATTGCTTCCCTCTGGTCAAGGCCCTTTTTGGTCAAACTATATAATACAATTGGAGCTTGGAGACAATTTGTCTCACTCATATAGAATCATAGAATGGTAAGTTTGGAAAGGACATCAAGGATCATCTAGTTCCAACCCCCTACCATAGGCAGGGACACCTCCCACTAGTACAGGTTACTCAAGGCCTCATCCAACCTGGCCTTGAACACCTCCAGGGAGGGAGCAACACCTCCAGGGAGGGAGCATAGACATTTACATTTGGTCAGCTGAATAGATCATTCATTCATGTTATTTCAGTACCAACATACAAAAGAAGGACTGTAGGCCTACCCTTGCTTGGAAGACAGTATGAAATAATGTTAATCTTTTTTGAGAAAGACCTTACAGCAATTTTACAGCTTGTGCAGTGAGAACTGGAAGTAGGACCCCAAATTATGCCTTCCTTTCTCATCTCTTTGTTCACATGGAACAGCTCTGCCTCTCACCTGCCTACTCCTAGATTTTAATTATGGAAGTATTATGGAGGAATCTTATTAGAAAGCAGGATAAAAAGCTTCTTTTTCTTTAAGTCTGTTAAATCACAGAATATATACTTGCATTGCACAATACATCATCCAAGGGTGAAAACCAGCCCTAAAGTCTGCAAAGCTCTACCTTATGATTCCTTTGCTAACAGGCAGATCAGCTCCAGTTAGGGATGGTTTGTTACTGTTGTACTTTCTAGTTGCTATATTTTATTTTGCTGCAGTAGGTGTTTCTTTGTATTTGATAGCAAATAAGTAAAATAGTTGTTAACATATGTGATATTTGTTGTAATGGCCAGCTTTATGAAATTCACAGACTCTAAGCCATGTGTAAAACAAATATGATGTGGTGGTCATAATCAGAGAATTGCAGAATATTAGAGGTTGGGAGGGACTTCCAGAGATCAAGTCCAAGCCCCCTGCCAAAGCAGGATCACCTAGGGTAGTCTGCACAGGAATTCATGCAGTCAGGTTTTGAAAGTCTCCAGGAAGAAAACTCCACAACCTCTCTGGGCAGCCTGTTCCAGTGCTCTGTCACCCTCACTGTAAAGAAGTTTCTCCCTATGATGAAGTGAAACCTTTTATGGTCAACTTTGTGCTTGCTGCTTCTATCTTCTGCTCTTAAGAAACAGGCCACATTCCTTCCAAATGTGATTTGGCATTCATTGTGAATGTCCAGTGAAGACATTATTTGTCTTTTAATATGAAAGACCATGATGATGCATCTATGCCATAAAGCACAATGTTTTCCTCTTCTGAGATGCAGATGTCTAGCATGGGATTTTTCTAATCTAAATGTAGATGTCTGCAATATGGATGTGACCCTAGATCATGTTTATGGTTAATGGAGAGGAGTAGGTAATTTGGAGAAATTATCCATCTGACCTGTGTTAGATGTTTCCTATATGATGAAAGGAACCACATGTTAAAAATGTCTGTTTCTCTTCTCTGGTGTCCTGTTAAGGAGAGGGCTGAGGCCACTGACTGTCATCAGCTGCACTCAAGACCAGCATTTCCAAAAGGCTGGTTTTGAAGGAGCAGTCAGCTGTCACTGAGGCCAACAAAGAAATGGAGGACAGCTCTTAGCTAGCCTTTCAATCACCCTCATTGATACCAAACAAGAAAAGGACACAGACCACTGAGGTCAGCTGGGCCAGTGCATTGCAGCTGGCACTGTATGGGCAGTGAAAGTTGAACTCTGGGAAATGTAACTGATTTTAGTTTTTAGATCTTCAGTATCTTCCCATTCACTGATAAAACTGTCATCTTCAAGGAACATAATGTCCCAATAGTTTTGTTTGATACTCTATCTCCATTTCCTTCTCCTGCCCTAGATGCTATTGATGTTCTCAGGTGATACAGCTGAACTAGATTCATTCTAGAAGTGAAAAACTGCCCTCATACTTCTAGGGAGAAAGTCCTTTCTTTGGCTTTGCCTTTGACTACAGGATGTACTTTTCATCACAGGGTGCACTGAAGAGCTACAATCCAGCCAATCCTTATTGTGTCTTTGTTGTCAGGAAAAAAATGATCTATCAAAACCCATTTGGTGGGAACTTCAGCCAGATACTTATGAATGCTGGTTCTTTGTTATTTTCTCATTATGTGGTTCCTAGGTTTCTAAAGGTCTTGACATACATTCTCTACCAATAAGAAAAATCCCTCCTCATGAGATTTAAGCATATTGCTTTTATCTTTAATGGAGTCATGTTTGAGCATCTGTCATCATGTTCACTAAATCATCTGTCAATGAAATCCACATTTTTAGTAGCCATTACCTCAGCTCAGGGATAAATAAAGTTCGAGCTTTTATGTCTAGTTATTATTTTCAGGTGGATAGGGTAACACTCAGGCCACAGCTAAAATTTATTCTGAAGGTGGTTTCAAATTTTTTATTAATCATGGTATTCACTTGCCAGTATTTTTTTCCCCATGACCCAGTTCACCAGCAGAGGGATCAAAATGTTGATCCTTCTTGAACACACTGCCTTAACCAGACAAACCTTTTCTGCAGATCTGTGATGCTCTTTGATCTGAAACAACCTTTGTTGTTCAGGATCAAATCTAAAAAAAATGTAGCACTAAACTAAAACTCATTCAAAATGAGCCAGTAAAGTTTATCAGGACCACATTTAGTGTTACTGGTTTAGATTCACCAACCTATCTCAAGGCATATACAAGTAGTGCCCAAGGTATTACCACAGCATGTCCTGGCAGAGTTCACAGAAATCACAGAAAACACAGAAAGCATCTGGTTGGAAGAAACCTCAAAGGTCATCCAGTCCAACCTCCGACCTAGTTTAGGGTCAATCCTAAACCATGTCCTTAAGCACCAGGTCCATATGCTGCTTAAACACCTCCAAGGATGGTGACTCCACCATTGCACTGGGCAGACCATTCCAATGTTTGATATCTCTTTCCATGAAGAAATATTTCCTAGCATCCATCCTGAACTTCCCTTGGCACAGCTTGAAACCATTTTATCTAGTCCTGTCATTTGATACCAAGGAGAAGAGGCTGGCACCCTCCTCACTCCAACCTCTCTTTAGATGTAGAGTGATAAGCTCTCCCCTCAGCCTCCTATTCTCTAGACTGAACAACCCCAGCTCCCTCTCCTTCTAGGCCATGTGCTCCAGGTCCTTCACTAGCCTCATTGCCCTTCCTCAAACATGCTCCAGAACCTCAATGTCCTTCTTGTAGTGAGTGGCCCAGAAATGAACACAGTACTCAAGGTATGGCCTCACCAGTTCAGAAAACAGAAGGATGATCACCTCCCTGTCCCCACAGGCCACCATATTTCTAATACAAGTCAGGATACCGTTGGCTTTCTTGGCCACCTGGGCACACTGCTGACTCATGTTCAGCTGACTATCACCTGGTTGCCCCAGGTCACTCTCTGAGTTGCAGCTTTCCAACCACACATCCCCAAGTCTGTAGCTTACCACGTGGTGGTTGTGACCCGGTTCCAATAGATGAAGGCTGCAAAGACACTGTTGTGTGATCACTGATACTCACACTTACCACGCAGTGCTTGTGATGGTATCATGAAGGCTTGAGGGACATTGATTTTTCAGTCTTTATTCCAACAAATAGCTCTCATTTACTGGCATGACTTCATTCCTAATAAAACACCTAGAAAGCATTTTGCAGGTGCCAGAACATGAAGAACGAAGTGTGGTTGCCTTCGTCACTGTAATTCTTCGATATGTTCTTTGTATAGCTCTGTGCTGGTTTGAGACTAATTAGAATATTTTAATAGAGAAAATTACACTGTAGGCTGTGAAAGGAAAACATAATGATGTCTTCTTCACTCATAGGCTTGCTGGAGAATTGTTTGGGAACACTAACCAAAACATTAGATAAGTCAGTCTCTGTCTGTTGCTGGCTGGAACAGGAGCTGCTGGGATGATCAAGCAGCTTCTGGGCTCTGGCTCCTCTGCTGATTAATCCTCACTAACCTCTTTTCTTCTAACCCCCCCTTGCACGTAAGGCAAACCTTAGGGTAAGGTACAGGGGTGGGGAGAAGGTGGACGGGTGGTTGGGAGCCCCTCCTGGGGTCTCTGATTTCTGGGAGGGGAGTTGTGTTTCTGTATTACCTTTTATTTGTATATTTCTGTAAATATTCTGTCTAAAGTATATCTATCTGCTGTACATTGTGCAAAGCTGTAAATACAGCTTCATCTTTTAACTTCCAGCCAGCTGAGTTCTAGTCTGGGTCATTTTACAAAGTGTGGGGGGGCGGGGAACTCCCAAACCGTCACAAGCTCCCACAACCAGTCCCTCTCTTTCCTAGGTGGAAGAAAGGCTTGTCATGTGGACTGAGAGCCGCTGAAGAGCTGGGTGGTGATCCATTTACATGCTTGTGGGATGAGCAGAGGTGAGCAGGTTGTGTGTATACCTTGTTGTGGATGCATAGCAACATTAGAAACATTTCAGTTCTTGTGCTGAAGATACATATGCGTTTGGAGTTGTTTTTACCTGCATAAAACATCCCAAATTATCATAGCTACTGTAAGCTATGGCGTGCGCAGTCCAGACAGCCAACTGAGTCCTGGGCTGCAAGTTGGCAAGAGCAGTGTGGGCAGCAGGGCAAGGGAGGGGATTCTGCCCCTTTACTCTGCTCTTGTCAGACCCCACCTGGAGTACTGTGTGCAGTTCTGGAGCCCCCAGCACAGGAAGGACATGGAAGTGTTGGAGCAGATCCAGATGAGGGCCACAAAGATGTTCAGAGGGCTGGAGCAACTCTGCTGTGAGGACAGGCTACAAGAGTTGGGACTCTTCAGGCTGGAGAAGAGAAGGCTTTGAAGAGACCTTATAGTAGCCTTCCAGTATGTGAAGGAGGCCTACAGGAAGGCTGGGGAGGGACTATTGACAAGGTGTTGTAATGCCATGACAAGGGGCAATGGGTTTAAAGTGTCAGAGGGGAGATTGAGACTGGATGTTAGGAGGAAGTTCTTTGCAGTGAGGGTGGTGAGGCAGTGGCACAGGTTGCCCAGGGAGGTTGTGGCTGCTCCCTCCCTGGAGGGGTTGAAGGCCAGGGTGGAGGATGCCTTGAGTGAGCTGTCCTAGTGGGAGGTGTCCCTGCCTATGGCAGGGGGTTGGAACTAGCTGATCTTTGAGGTCCCTTCCAACCTTACCATTCTATGATTCTATGATTCTATGAAGTCAGTGACCCTCCGTATTGTCCCTTGTAGAACACTTGATAGGAAGCACAATGCTATGTTTCTGCTGAGTATTCTCATTGTTATTACTATTAGCAGCAAAGAGCCTATGGTTGCTAACACAACATGAGTCATGATTTTTTTTCATAGGAATTAAACCTTGTGAGAAATCAGAAGCAGGATTTGGTTTGAGTGCTGCTAACTTTTCACTATTAAACCCAGTGATATATAGCAAGATTACTTGCCAGCCCACAAAAGTCCTTCAGAGTTGTTATTTTAAACTTGTATCAATGAAGAGTTTATTCTGGAGCCTTTCAAATGTGTATGCATGTGCATTATATACGTATATACTATATATATATGTGTGTGTGTGTGTGTGTAGTGACAAAATCAGTAGTTTAATGCATTTTATGAGTCCAGCCTGGAGTTCTGCATACATGAACTTGTGTGTGGTCAAGAAGGCTTGCATATTTTTGAACTCTAAGTTGGCCTAATAAAAGATATCAGACTACAGTGCTTGCTTTGTCAGCCCTGTTTTGCTGTTTCAAAATGACTTGCAAGATTAATTTTTCTGATTTTTAACATAAAAACTAAGGGGGGGGGAAAAAAAAGTGTTTACTTACTGCAAGGAGTTGATTCTGTGTTAACGACCCTGAAGGAGGCTTGTACACAAGGTACAGATTGTTGCCAGTTTGATGTATATTCACGTTGCAGAATATGAAAATGTGAAGTTATACCATCTTGAGGATTTTGTTTTTATAAGTAGGATTGGTTAAAAAAAACACCTTTAAGTAATCATACTGCGTGTTTGATGGTGGAAATTAGTATGAATGTTTCTGGCAGTGGAATGATGTGATGTGGTTATGTGTTTCTCTTTTCACTGCCTGCTCAATATTGGCCTTTTACAAATAGAGATTACCATGTCGATGGAAGGAATTTACAGCTTTGGCCCCCTTGTCTAACTCTGTGTTACAGCACCTTTTTTGTGCTTTATGTTACATATCCTCCCAACTGTATTTTTCTGACAGTAAAAGGAAATGTCTGTGGACTGAGATCCCGAAAACCCCTGAGCTTTACTATTTAATTGGATGAATGAGTATTATTTCCCACTTACCTTGATTTCCTGTGTGGTGAAAATCTTGCTGCTTTGAAATCAGTGGCAAACTTTCTGCTGAGTACTGCAGGATGGAGAGTTCATCAGTAATCCTTTGCCAGCTGTTAACATTGCATAGTGCAAGCTTAGAAAAAAACCAAACCCAACCCCTTACTAATGATGACAGAAAGAATACTTTAAAAAAAAATAATCAGGATTTAGAGTTGCCAAATAAAATTTACAAATAAAATCCAAGCTGAATACAAAAAGCTCTATAGGTACGTTTAATATTGTTACCTTTTAGGGCCTCATGGCTGGAAGATCCATTTGTGTTATGTGGGGTGTTACACTACATCTCTTGCTTACCTCATCTTGTAGGCAAGGAGCTGCTTCCCCTGACTTCATGGAATTGCAGCTGTATTTGTGGAGTGCTCTTGTCCTTTGGCACTCCCTCCCCTCTACATTAATAGGGTTTGAATTTGCCAGCATTTTCTCTGCAAGCAAATTTCAAAATTTGCCTTTAATCCTGATGCAATGCATATTCATTTTTCTGGAGCTTAGTTCCAGAGAAAAACCATACTTGACTGGTGGTCCTACCAGCCAGCTGTGGTTTAGAATAGTAAATAACAATAAGATAGTGTTGGAGCGGGTCCAGAAGAGGGCCACAAAGATGATCAGAGGGCTGGAGCAGCTCTGCTATGAGGACAGGCTGAGAGAGTTGGGGCTCTGCAGCCTGGAGAAGAGAAGACTTCGAGGAGACCTGATAGTAGCCTTCCAGTATCTGAAGGGGACCTACAGGAAGGCTGGGGAAGGATTATTTACAAGGTCCTGCAATGACAGGACAAGGGGCAATGGGTTTAAACCGGCAGAGGGGAGATTTAGACTGGATGTTAGGAGGAAGTTCTTTCCAGTGAGGGTGAGGCACTGGAACAGGTTGCCCAGGGAGGTTGTGGCTGCTCCCTCCCTGGAGGTGTTGAAGGCCAGATTGGATGAGGCCTTGAGTAGCCTGTTCTAGTGGGAGGTGTCCCTGCCTATGGCAGGGGGTTGGAACTAGATGATCCTTGAGGTCCCTTCCAACCTTACCATTCTATGATTCTATACTGCAGCAGAAATGGGGGGTAGAGAAATGCAGTCCAACAGCTTCAGTTATGTGGTTCTGTTCACTTCAAAGTGCTTAACGAACAATATTAGAGGCAGAATGGGCAGCCCTGGTCGTGGTTTTTCCTAATGTTTTCTGTTAGAAGATTTTTTTTTTTTTCCCTCAGAACTTTGCTGCAATTAATGTATTTAGGATAAATTAATTTTTATCTAATGTCAGTCTCCAGTTTTAGAGATGTAAAATTAAAAAAAAAAAAGTTTTTAATTAAGAAGTGATTGAACTATTTGTAAGAGGAAGGCTTTTTCTGCCTATAAAAATCTAATTCTGACCCCTGTATTTTAAAAGGTTTTTGAGCAAACACAGACCTTTGAATCAGCCATGTGCCTTTTGCCATCCTCACAAAGCCTTTCAAATTTGGTCAAGTGTTTCAAGACATGGAAAAAAAAACATGGTTACCAAATATTCCATAGAGATTTACAAAGCCTAACAGCAAATATTTCCAGAGATTTTCATCTTCTCTGCCTTGCACAGCTCCTTCCCATGATCAGACTTTCCATACACCATCCTCATAGAATGACTGAGCAGTCGCTAGCTGAGTGCAGCAGAGGCCAAAACAGAGGCAACCTCTGTCCCTGAGAATTTCTGTGAGCTGCAGCAATGCTGCTTAGTGTAACTAAGAGTAAGGAACCTGTCCCTCCTGAGCTGCCATGCAACTCAGGACTCCCAAATGTTATCGTTCATGTGCTGTTGGCAAACCTTCAGCATAGTTTCTTGTGCTGGTTTGAGGCTAATTAGAATATTTTAATAGAGAAAATTACACTATAGGCTGTGAAAGGAAAACATGGTGATGTCTACTTCACTCATAGGCTTGCTGAAAATTGTTTGGGAGAAAATAACCAAAACATAGCTAAGGCATTCTCTGTCTGTCTGTCTCTGGGGACACAGCACAGTGTCTGGGGTGGTCTAGCAGCTTCTGGCTCTGGGTCCTCTGATGATTAATTTTCACTAACCACTTTTCTTCTAACCCCCCTGGCTGATCCTCCTAATTCACCTTGCGTGTAAGGCAAACCTTGGGGTAAGGTACAGGAGTGGGGAGAAGGTGGAAGGGTGGTTGGGAGCCCCTCCTGGGGTCTCTGATCTCTGAGAGGGCTGTTGTGTTTCTGTATTACCTTTGACTTGTCTATTTCTGTAACTATTCCTGTCTATTGTGTATATCTCTGCTTGTACATTGTGCTGAGCTGTAAATAGAGCTTCAGTCCTTAACTTCCAGTCGGCTGAGTTCTAGTCTGGGTCGTTTTACAAAGTGTGTGGAGCGGGGAACTCCCAAACCGTCACATTTCTCTTTGTCACTAGCCTAAATGAATCTAGGGAGTTGAACAAGGCCCTGAGCAAACACATCTAACATTGAAATTAGTCCTGCTTTGTGCAGGGGGTGGAGCCATGTGACCTCCTGAGATCCTTCCCAACCTGAATTAGTCCATGATTCTTTGATTCTTTTGATTCATTTCTCTACTAGTCTGTGGAGGAGTGAAGGCACCATCCTAATTGAAAGACCTCTGTGGGTTTTATGCACATAATAGAGATTGAATTTATTAGTTTGTTTTAAAAAATAAGTATATGCAAAACACCTCATTAAGATAATATTCAATCTACATGGACAAGTGTGCTAAAATTAAGAATAACAGAATGATGTCTGCAGCTTCAGTATGCTTCCAGTGTATGCTCACATTGAAACACTCAACTCTGGTTTTGTGATTGTGCTCTGTTTTTTTTTCTCATATGGCTTCATCCCTATATCTACCCTAGACCTGCTCTGGACCTGAAGCAGCACTGAGAATTGTTGGATGGTAGCTGCAGAACTCTCTAGCTCACTTGTTGAGAAGGTGCAAGGTATTTTCTGAATGAAGCAGGGCGTGGTAGAAAGAGAAAACAGGACCTCTAGGTTAAGGTAATTGAATCTTGCTCTGGAGAGCTAGACAGTATCATTTCCTTTTCTACTCTGCTCCTGTGTGGTCATGGACAAATATTTCCCAAATGGTTGTTAATTACCAAAAGAACCTTACTGCTTGTGCCACTAGCATCTGGAACAAGGTGATTGTTCAAATGCCACACATCAATCACAACTCTTTCCATAGTAATGTCATGTATGAAGGTCCATTTTATGAAGCCTTCATCGAATCAGGTAATTGTTAGCTCCTTATATCTGTTTATTGTCTAATGTTTGCCTTCTATTTACATTCACACACTGTAATTGCAATTATTTATAAATGCTTCTTTGACAATGAATTAGGGAAGCCATCTAGGTCTTGCAACAACAGGACAAGGGGCAATGGGTTTAAAGTGGCAGAGGGGAGATTTAGACTGGATGTTAGGAGAAGGTTCTTTACAGTGAGGGTGGTGAGACACTGGCACAGGTTACCCAGGGAGGTTGTGGCTGCTCCTTCCCTGGAAGTGTTGAAGGCCAGGTTGGAGGAGGCCTTGAGTGAGCTGTACTAGTGGGAGGTGTCTCTGCCCATGATAGGGGGTTGGAACTAGATGATCCTTGAGATCCCTTCCAACCTTACCATTCTATGATTCTATGATTCTATAATTCTATGATCTCGAAAATCTCTGAAATCCACAGAGATCTTCAGGCAGCATGTGAGACTGTTTTTCAGACTTCAGCAGGCTTAATTAGATCCTGCAGTTCATTCATTTGCACTGAAGTCAATTGAAGTTTTTACATGTGGAAAGTCTGTGAGATCAAAAATTATGCCCAATGGGCACATAGCTCTATGGAAGAAAATGCCAGCTCCGGGTGGTAGTGTTTCTCACTTCTCATCGGTTAGACTCTCATTCCCCCTTCACTTTTTCTCTCTTTCTCAATTAGCTTTTCTTGCATTTTTATGTGAGTGGTTTTGAAAGGGTTCCTGGAAAAAAAACCCCAAACCTTACTGCATACACTGTATATGTTTTCATTTACAGATCACTGAAATGGATAGGCAAATAAATAAATGGATGGGGTTTTTGGAGCTTATGAAATATGTTGCATGTATAAAACCCTCTTCTAAGTGTTTTGTCAAATATGTCAAATTATATTTTTAGAATTATGTTTCTGGGGTCTATTTTCAGTGTTTCTTATTGCTGCTCTTGATCTATGCACCCTTTTTTGACAGTCCCTTAATCTGTGCGATATAAACTGAATGAATAGCACCATTTAAAAATATGGCTTCAGGGACTCCTTAGGAGGTTTCTTTGTAAGTGTACATTTACTAGTTCATCTGTAAATTTATTTTATGAGGTGTTTAAACCTCAAGAAAACTGAAAAGCATAATATTAATGCCTGGTTTACATCTACTGAAGTCAATGAGAACTTTGCAATTGACTCTAATGGTAGCCTATGTCCTCTAATTATGTAAGTGGCAAGGATGATATACATAAAACCACAAGGGGAGTTTTCTGTTTCATCATATCCTATTCTGTTTGCAGATGCATAAGCAAAATGCAATGTGGTTTATTCTTGAATTAAACAATTCAGTGTTTGGACATGATCCTGAACCACATTGCTATGGTAGGTGGCATTTTGCTTCTCGAAAGATCATAGAATCATAGAATGGTAAGGTTGGAAGGGACCTCAAGGATCAGCTAGTTCCAACCCCCTGCCATAGGCAGGAACACCTCCCACTTAGTACAGCTCACTCAAGGCCTTGTCCATCCTGGTCTTGAACACCTCCAGGGAGGGAGCAACCACAACCTCCCTGGGCAATCTGTGCCAGTGCCTCACCACCCTCACTGCAAAGAACCTCCTCCTAACATCCAGTCTAAATCTCCCCTCCTAACATCCAGTCTAAATCTCCCCTCTGCCAGTTCAAACCCATTGCCCCTTGTCCTGTCATTGCAAGACCTTGTCAATAATCCCTCCCCAGCCTTCCTGTAGGCCCCCTTCAGATACTGGAAGGCTAATGGAAGGCTAATCATGGACTGCTCATTGTCTCTGTGGCTCACAAAGGTGACAAGGTAGGAAACCCAGCCAACATTTCAAAAGGCTTTTAAAAATGACACTTTTGGTTTTAAACTTACATCTGCCCAGTGGTGTGAGTCATGGAAGAAGCTGATGAAGCAGATTTCTTTCTAATTGTCTTGGTTTTTTTCATGTGATGGATTTTGACAAGGTTCCTGGAAATGCACGTAATGTCTGTAGCTTATATGTACTTGTTTTCCTTTAAGTTTCACTGATGTGTAGTAGAAAGTTTCCATCATGTTATTGCAATCCCAGGCAACATTTTCATGTCATGTTAGTGAAAGTGAGAGTACACCACAACAAAAAGGCGACTCCCAAAACTGAGCTTTTTCTTTCTGTTAGTGTAACAAGTGCAGCAGTCTGAACAGGCTAGATCTGGTAAGTAATTTGCTAGATCTGGTAAGTAATTCGTTGTAGTAAATAATGCTAGCCAAAAATTTCCAGAAGTTTCTTGTTGAGTCTGCTTCAGAGTTGTTACTCATTTGGTGGTTGAAATGCTGGTCTTGCTTCACAAGTTTAGTGCTTGTGAATGATTTAAATATTTTGTTGCTAACTAGAGCTGGCAGCATGCTGCAGACAAGAGCTCATCGAAACTTTTTGAATGAGGCTATGCCCAACTGGAAAATGCCACTTGTGCAGGGTGAAAATAATGTCCCTGGGGTGTATCATAGAATCATAGAATGGTAAGGTTGGAAGGGA
>VWZE01010272.1:0-21266 GCA_013396675.1 Eubucco bourcierii
GGACTCCAGAACTGCACACAGGACTCCAGGTGGCGTCCTGTAAACATCTCCACCCGTTTTTGAATTGTCTGTTTGCAGCACCTGCAGTTCAGGCAGATGGATGTGCAAAGACTTACCCTGCCCAGGCACATGTACAGTGGAAGGAGGCTCACATATCACCACCTTTGATGGGAAGAAATACACCTTCCATGGAGACTGCTACTACGTGTTGGCCAAGGTACTGTGTTCTGCAGGGCTCTTCTGTTCAAGAGCCAGCAGAGCTGTCTGAATAAATCTTCTGAGGAGCAACTGAGGGAGCTGGGGATGCTTAGTTTGAAAAGGAGGAGGCTGAGGGCAGACCTCATTGCTGTCTGCAGCTACCTGAAGGGACATTGAGGAGAGGCTGCTGCTGATCTCTTCTCACAGGTGATTGAAGACAGACCAAGGGGGAATGGCCTCAGGCTGAGACTGGGGAGGTTTAGATTGGACATTAGGAAAAAGTTTTTCATGGAGAGAGTGGTCAGAGACTGGAATGAGCTGCCCAGGGAGATGGTGGAGTCCCCAACCCTGGATGTGTTTAAGGTTGTTTGGATGTGGTGCTTGGGGCTATGGTTTAAGGTGAGTCTTGTAGAGCAGGGTTGCAGGTTAGACTTGTTGATCCTGAGGGGCTTTGCCAGCCTGGATGTTGCTGTGACTCTGTGTGCTGATATGTAACAGCTGTCAGTTTTGCTTTATTCCATCTATCTGGGATGAGGCAAACAGAAATGCTGACAGCTGTACTGACAAATTCAGGGTGGGCTTGTAACAGCCCTAGGAGGGAACTGGGAACTTGCTGTGAGGAGTGGCTAACTTAGTCAGACAGTAGGCTCCATATGCAGTCATCATCCAGCAGAGTTCTTCATGTTTGTGGCTCTCTCTAGCTGCAGATGGATGAGTAGACTGCAAATATTGGCACTTCTCAGGAATACATGCTCTCAGTCAGCTCTGCAGCAGCTGTTTTTGTGTCTGGCTGTCAAAGTCAGCTAGAGAAAGGAACCAGGCAGCTATTTCAGTCATCAGTCCCCACAGCACCTGGTACCCAGACACGGGCACAACTCTTGTTGAAGCAGAAACCTTCTCATCTGAGTTTGAAAAGTGGTTCACCTTGCAGAGCTGGTGCTGCAGTGGTGGTCTTACGAGCTCAGTTCTGCAGTAAGTGGTGTTGTAAGAGAGGCTGCCTTCAGCCTTTGTTTTGGAAGTCATCTTGTGCATCTTTGCTTGGACTAATGGCCCTTTGATTTCCCTCTGGCCCTAGGGTGCTGGAAATGACAGTCACGCACTGCTGGCAGAGCTGGCTTCCTGTGGTTCCACAGACAGGCAGACCTGCTTGAAGACTGTGGTGCTGTTAGCAGATCACAAAAAAAATGTAAGTCTTCTGTGAGCTCTGCTAGGTGTGCTCAAAGTTGCCCTCCCCCCTTTCTCGTGGAGCAGTAACTGGGTCTTCTAAGGTGCTGTTGTGGATAGACGAGGCTGGAAAGTGGCTCTGATTTCTGCCTCAGGAAACTCAAGATAGACCTGAACTGAACAGAAGATGGGACTCAAATGGCCTGACATTTCCTTCTAACTCTGTGCTGTAGGGTTATTCTCACTCTCTTCCAGGCTACCTGGAATTAAGACTTAACATTCTCCCTGCCTTCACACTGTTTACTTTATTTAGATGTAATTTTATACAGCTAAGTGAGTGGCATTCAGAAGGAATCCCAACCCAGAGTTCAGAAGGGCTTTCACCCCAGAGTTCAGAGGGGCTCCCACCTCAGAAATCAGAGGGACTCTCACCGCAGAACTCAGAAGGGCTCTCACCGCAGAACTGAGAGGGGCTCTCACCCCAGAACTCAGAAGGGCTCTCACCCCAGAACTGAGAGGGGCTCTCACCCCAGAACTGAGAGGGGCTCTCACCTCAGAACTCAGAAGGGCTCTCACCTCAGAACTCAGAAAGGCTCTCACCTCAGAATGGTTTGGGTTTTGTAATTCTTAGTGCCTGGCATCTCCCTGACTCTGTTTGGTGTTTCCCAGGTGCTGGTTTTCAGACCTGATGGCAGTGTGTTGCTGAATGACATGACAGTGAATGTGCCCCATGTGTCAGGTAAGGGACGTGTCTTGTGTGCCATGTGCCCTACTTCTCTGGGCAGCAATCAGACAAGGAGCAGTAGCTACAAACTGGAACAGAGAAGGTTTCTTCAGCCTCTAACCTCCTAAAGACATTCAATCATGTAGTTGGTGTAGATCCTCTTTGGTGTTCTGTGAGCCATTGCTCATTTGGGGGCAGACTCCACAGTGCTGCAAGGGGCACAAACTGGCAGACAGGAGGTTCCATTTGATCAATGGAAAAGCTTTTCTGCTGTGAGGGTGCTGAAAGCCTGGAGCAGGCTGCCCAGAGAGGCTGTGGAGTCTCCTTTTCTGGAGGGATTCCAAACCCACTTGGTCACTGTGATCCTGGGCAAGCTGCTGTGGGTGAGGTTGCTCTAGCAGGGGGCTTGGGCTGGATGATCTCCAGAGAGGCTTCTTTACAGTGAGGGTGACAGAGCCCTTGAACAGGCTACCCAGAGAGGTTGTGGAGTCTCCTTCTCTGGAGGGATTCCAAACCCACTTGGTCACTGTGATCCTGGGCAAGCTGCTGTGGGTGAGCCTGCTCTAGCAGGGGGCTTGGGCTGGATGATCTCCAGAGAGGCTTCTTTACAGTGAGGGTGCCAGAGCCCTTGAACAGGCTACCCAGAGAAGCTGTGGAGTCTCCTTCTCTGGAGACTTTCCAAACCCCACCTGGATGCATTCCTGTGTGAATTCCCCTGGGTGGTCCTGCTTGGCAGGGGATTGGACTGGATGATCTCTGGAGGTCCTTTCCAACCTCTGTGATCCTGTGATTTCCAAAAAACCTCTGACAAAATGTGGATAGGTTAAGAATGTGAGAGATACTTCACACCCAGTCACAATACCTCCCTGACTACCCTCCCAGGAAGCAAACCTTGAAGCAAACTTAAAGCTCAGAGCCAAGCAGCAGAGGCTGAACAGTGCATGAGAGAAAGTCTCAAAGCAATGACACAGATGTAGTGGGGAGGTGCTCAAGGCCAGGTTGGATGAGACCTTGAGCAACCTGGGCTAGTGGGAGGTGTCCCTGCCCATGTCAGAGAGAGATTGGAACTGGATGATCTTGAAGGTCCCTTCCAACCCAAACCATTCTATGACTCTGTGTGTTTCTTTTTGCTATGTATCCTGTGGACAGGTTACCCTGAAACTGTCACCCCAAAGGAGCTGGTGCTTAATTGGAAGTACAACTGGCACAACATTACTGAAATTGTTAATTTATGAGGTTCATGTATGATCTCTAGAGGTTCCTTCCAACCTCTACACTTCTGTGATTCTGTGAAATATGTTGTAGAAAACCTTCATTTGGTTGTGATTCCAGGCATGAGTTTTCACAGTCAATCAAGGTGTTAAGGTAGTGGTGGGGAGCAGCATTGTGCCTAGTTGGCCAGTGGCTTCCAGGGGAAAAAAAGGATTAATATGATCCTGATCTCAGAATCTTCTTGGCAGATGATACTTCTGAATCTAATAAGATGCCTGAGGGCAGGTTGTAGCCAGCTGGGGTTGGGCTCTGCTGCCAGGCACCTAGGGACAGAACAAGAGGACAAAGCCTCAAGCTGTGCCCAGGGCAGGGTCAGGCTGGATGTTAGGCAGAAGTTCTTCTCAGCAAGAGTGATTGGCACTGGAATGAGGTGCCCAGGGAGGTGGTGGAGTCCCCATCCCTGGAGGTGTTTAAAGGAGACTGGATGAGGCCCTTGGTGCCATGGGTTAGTTAATGAGAAGGTGTTGGGTTGGACTCAGTGATCTCGAAGGTCTTTTGTGACCTGATTGATTGGGTGGTTCTGTTTTTCAACCTGTAGCCTATGTGTGTGCTTACTGCACAGTGTATGTTCTGTTTTCCAGCCAGCTTCTCAGTGTTCAGACCATCCTCCTACTACCTCGTTGTACAAACTGGTGCTGGGCTGCAGCTGCAGATCCAATTGTCTCCAATCATGCAGCTCTTTGTGACCGTGGATCAGTCCGCTCAAGGAAAGCTCCAAGGCAAGTGGCTCTTCAAATGGGCACCAAAACCATGCTGCTTCTCAGCTGGACACCCAGCTGTTCTTTGCACAAGGGGTGATTTGTGCTACTTAGGGATCCAGGTGGAGGAAACTCAAAACAGAAACCAAAAAGACTGAAAAGAGAATTGACCCAGGCAAACTAGAAGTGCATTTTTTTAGTATTTCACCTTGTAGTGACCTATCAGTTTGCTTCTGGGACATGAATTTCTCAGACTGTTCTCTCTTTTTGTGTTCAGTTTGCTTTCTAACTGCCCACAAACCCAGAATTTTAGTGCATTTTGTGCATTTAATGTCATCAGAAAGCATAAAAAATAGGGTGGGTGAAAATAAATTTTCACATAACATTTGCATAAATTCATGGGTGGGGAATGGCTGAGAGCAGCCCTGAGGAAAAGGACCTGGGTTGATGAAATGCTCAACCTGAACCTGTAGTGTGAGTGCAGCCCAGACAGCAACCCTGTCCTGGGCTGCAGCAAGAGCAGGGAGGGGATTCTACCCCTTTGCTCTGCTCTTCTCAGACTCCACCTGCAGTCCTCTGTGCAGTTCTGGAGCCCCCAGCACAGGAAGGACATGGAAGTGTTGGAGCCAGTCCAGAGGAGGCCACAAAAATGCTCAGAGGGCTGGAGCAGCTCTGCTGTGAGGACAGGCTGAGAGAGTTGAGGCTCTGCAGCCTAGAGAAGAGAAGGCTTCCAGGAGAGCTTGGAGTAACCTCCCAGTATCTGAAAGGGCCTACAGGAAGGCTGGGGAGGGACTATTGGCAAGGTCTTGCAACGACAGGACAAGGGGCAATGGGTTTGAAGTGACAGAGGGGAGATTGAAAGTGGATGTTAGGAGGAAGTTGTTTGCAGTGAGGGTGGTGAGACACTGGCACAGGTTGCCCAGGGAGGTTGTGGCTACTCCCTCCCTGGAGGTGTTGAAGGCCAGGTTGGAGGAGGCCTTGAGTGACCTGTGCTAGTGGGAGGGGTCCCTGCCTGTGGCAAGGGGTTGGAACTGGCTGATCCTTGAGGTCCCTTCCAACCTTCCCATTCTATGATTCTATGAAAACACAGGGTAGGGTTGTGATCTCCTGAGGCAGAGGTATCTTCATGCAGGTTAATTTCAAGAGGTTCAAGGCTTAAAATAAAGCTCCTGAATCTTCAGTACTAAGAGTCACATTAATACTGAAATGGAATGATTAGTCCTTTTTTTTTTTTTTTTTGGAATGCTGTGATCCCTTGAGGTTTGACCTTTTAGAATAAGAATGAGCAATAAATAGGTGAAACTTTCCCTTTTCTCTTCCAATAGGTCTTTGTGGAAACTTTAACGGGATGGAAGGTGACGACTTCAAAACAAGCAGTGGGCTGGTAGAAGCTACAGGCTCTTCCTTTGCTAACACCTGGAAAGCTCAGTCCATCTGTGCAGACCAGGCAGAGAAGCTGGAAGACCCTTGCAGCCTCAGCATTGAGAGTGGTGAGTACACTGAGTAGTCAGAAGGAGCAGTGCTTGCTTTGTGTTGCTGCAAGAGGATTGCAGGAGTTGCAGTGTGCCCTTGAGGTGGTTCTGGCTGTCAAATAAGTAACTTCTGCTTGTACATCAAATAGAGTGGAAGTTTTGGGGTGTTTGCAGAGGAATCAGCCCTGTGAGGAGAGGCTGAGTGACCTGAGGGGTGTTTGGTGTGGTGAAGAGAAGACTTAGAGGGCATCTAATCAATGTTTATAAATAGCTGGGGGCTGGGGGTCAGGAGGGAGGGGACAAACTCTGCTCACTTGTGCCCTGGCACAGGGCAAGGGCAATGGGTGCAAACATGAGGAAGAACTTTACTGTAAGGGTCCCAGAGCCCTGGCACAGGCTGCCCAGAGAGGTTGTGGAGTCTCCTTCTCTGGAGCCTTTCCAGCCCTGTCTGGTTGTGCTCCTGTGGAACCTGAGCTAGATTCTATGGTCCTGTTCTGGCAGAGGGTTTGGACTCTGATCTCTGGAGGTCCTTTCCAACCCCTAACATCCTGTGTTCTGTGATCCTGTGAATCCTGAGTTGGGAGAAAGGGAAGCAAGGGCATTAAGTTTGTATTCTCTGCAAAGGTAACTTGTATTTGCTAGTGCAATCCCTGTGTTTAGCTTAGCTTTATGGTCCTCAGGTGGAAATAGCTCTCACAATTCCATGTAGCAGGGTGCAGCAGTAAAGACAAGATTTTTGATGTTATGGTTGCACATCTAGTGCTAGAGAACTGAATTGGAGATGTTGGGTGCTTTGAGAAGAGTGTGGCCAGCAGGCAGAGGGAGATTCTCCTCCTTTTCTCTGCCCTGCTGAGGCCACATCTGCAGTACTGAGTCTGGGATCCCCAGTTCAAGACAGACAGGGAACTGCTAGAGTCCAGTAGAGGCTGCAAAGCTGCTGAAGGGCCTGGAGCAGCTCTGGGAGGAGCAAAGGCTGAGAGCCCTGGGGCTGAGAGCCTGCAGAAGAGCAGCCCCAGAGGACATCCAAGCAATACTCAGCAAGAGACAAGGGACCTGTGGGGGGCTAGAGGCTGGGGCCAGGCTCTTGGCAGTGGTGCCCAGGGACATCACAGGGACACTGGGCACAAATTGGAATCCAGGAGGTTGCACCTGAGCAGGAAGGAAACCTTTGTTGTGAGGATTCTGGAGCCTTGAAGCAGCCTGCCCAAGAGAGGCTGTGGAGTCTCCCCCTCTGGAGAGCTTCCAGCCCCACTTGGCTGTTGTGATCCTGAACCAACTGCTGTGGATGCCCTGGTTCAGCAGGGGGCTTGGACTGGATGATCTCCAGAGGTGCCTTCCAACTTTGCTAGGGATTGTTGGATCATGCTGGGATTGTGTGACCCAAACAAATAGTGATTACCTGTGGTTTCTAACCTCCTCAAAGTGCACACAGGTCTCTTATTTGTATTGGCTGCATTGCTTTTACATGACACCATAACCAGCCATGGCACAAGGAGGCTGTGTAAGGAATGCAATGATAACAATGCCATTTCTCTGCCTTTTTTTCCAGCAAATTATGCTGAGCATTGGTGTTCTTTGTTGAAAAGCTCAGATGGTCCTTTTGCAAGATGCCATGAAGCTGTTGATCCTTCTGAATACTACAAGGTATGGTAGCTTTGCCCTCTTTTAGTACTGCTTTGTTTCAGATGGGTGACTACAGACAATTATCACCATCCAAACAATTGAGACACTGCTGAGTAGCTTCTCCATAAAAGCTGGTGAAGCTTTTGCAGTGATTAACTGAGGCAGTAGAGCTTGTACCCTGTGTGTCTCCTATGATAAAATTCTTATGGAGAGCTGCTGAAGAAGGTGGCAAATTTGCTGTTCCTCTTATGCTTTGCATTGAAGTTTTTTTGCTTTGGTTTTTTCTTGTTTTTTTCAGAAGGCCAATGGCATCCTGGCCTCCATCAGCAATAGTGTGGCCAGCAGGAGCAGGGAGCTCATTCTCCCCCTGGACTCTGCACTGCTTAGGCCACACCTTGAGTCCTGTATCCAGTTCTAGGCCCCTCAATTTAAGAAAGACATTGAGGTGCCTGAGTGTGTCCAGAGAAGGGCAACGAGGCTGGGGAGAGGCCTGGAGCACAGCCCTATGGAGAGAGGCTGAGGGAGCTGGGATTGGTTAGCCTGGAGAAGAGGAGGCTCAGGGGAGACCTTATGCTGTCTCCAGCTCCCTGAAGGGTGGTTGTAGCCAGGAGGAGGTGGCTTTCTTCTCTCAGGCAAGCAGCAGCAGAACAAGAGGCCACAGTCTCAAGCTGTGCCAGGGGAAGTTTAGGCTGGAGGTGAGGAGAAAGTTCTTGCCTGAGAGAGTTTATTGACTGCTGGAATGGGCTGCCCAGGGAGGTGGTGGAGTCAGTGTCCCTGGAGGTGTTCAAGGCAGGTTTGGACGTGGCACTTGGTGCCATGGTCTGGTCTGGAGGGCTGTGGTGATGGGTTGGACTTGCTGAGCTTTGAGGTCTCTTCCAACCTTGGTGATACTGTGATATTTTAAAAACATTAATATAGTTTATTAATATTAAATATTCAGAACGCATGGCACCCTGATCACCAAAATAATAATAATAATAACAGGCTCTTGCATCATTGTGGAAACTCTACACAGGTTCTAATAGCATCTAGCAATAACTGGTAAATATATACATTAATTGAACTCAATTGAACTGGAAGAGGAAGCTCTGCATTCAGTGTACCACTTGCAGTCAACACACTGCTTGCTCACTAGGTGGATGCAAAGAGCTCCTTTCTGTTTATGGCAGAAGGCAATTACTGATTCCAAGAGGCTTTTGGTATTTACTCACAAAAATATTATCTGCCAGTACCCAAGGCTCGTGGTGGGGTTGCTGTTGGTAGCTGTCAGAGGCTTTAGAGTTTCCCCAGGCTTCTGGGCGCTGGAGAAAGGAGACAGATGATCTCTGAGCTGTTCCTGGCTCTCTGGATGATCTGTGTCATCTGCAGGGCTTCCCCCTGAGGAGCAGGCTTTCAGGTGCAGGCAGCTGTCTTGCCGTGTGCAGCCTCAGCACAGTGTCACGCCGGCTGTGCAGGCCGAACGCGTGGAGGCATCAGAGCCTGCTTCACTGGGATCCCACACAGCTCAGGATCATGGAGGCAGCAGGCAGGGATGCAATAGCAGACACACCTTGTAATGGCAAAACCCACTGTGCTCCCTGCTCATCTCCTTTTTATCCATACAACCCGAGTCTAATGGACCTTTGGCCACAGGATGGCCAATCAAATGGCACTTAGCCAAGATGTGACCATATTGGGTGAAGCCATAGGCTTGCTTTATGCTTTTTTGGGCAGAACACAGCCTTGCACAAGGCAACCCTGTGTACCTTGCTTACTGTGGTTGCTGGGCAGGCCACAGACCCCAGACTTAGTTCTGGTTCTTTGTCCTTTTTCCCAGTTTATCTCCCCAAAACAGAAGGAGGGAGAGCAGAAAAACATGTCTGGGCAAGTCAGGATATGTACAAGCCTAATTTGGCCTGCTTAGGCCTATCACAACACCATTCTGTGATTCTATCCAAACCTTCCCATTGTGGCTAACAGAAAGCACCACTTTGTTTCTGGTCCATTCCTTCCACTGCTCTCCAGTTAGGAGCATTAATGTAAAAAAAAAAACCCAAACCAGCAGAAAAAGGCCCCAGGATATTTCATAGCAACTGAGCTGCAACTGCCTGTTGATTTCCTGTGGGCTTGCTGAGCCTTTCCTTCTTCCTCCAGAAATGTAAATATGACACCTGCCTCTGTGAAGACAACGAGGAGTGCTTGTGTGCTGCCCTGTCCTCTTACTCAAGAGCCTGTGCTTTCAAAGGCATCATACTGGGAGGCTGGAGGAACACAGTCTGCAGTAAGTAGTGGATTTGTAGTCCTCATGCAACTAATTAGCCACAAGGAATAAGCAGATTCTATCTGAATTTGGTGGTCAGTTAACTCGGTGCTAGAGGACTCTACTCCCAATCTGCTCCCCTCTGGTGAGACCCCACCTGGAGTACTGCATCCAGTTATAGAGCCCCTGGGACAAGAGGGATGTGGACATGCTGGAGCATGTCCAGATAAGGGCCATGAGGATGCTCAGAGGTCTGGAGCTGCTCTACTGTGAGAGACTGAAAGAGTTGGGGCTGTGGAGTCTGGAGAGGAGAAGGCTCCCAGGTGATCTTCTTGTGGCCTTGCAGTATCTGCAGGAGGCTACAAGAAAGCTGGGGAGGGACTTTTTAGGCTGTCAGGTAGGGATAGGACCAGGGGGAATGGAGCAAAGCTGGAGGTGGGGAGATTCAGCCTGGATGTGAGGAGGAAGTTCTTCAGCATGAGAGTGGTGAGAGCCTGGCAGGGGTTGCCCAGGGAGGTGGTTGAGGCCCCATCCCTGGAGGTGTCTGAGGCCAGGCTGGATGAGGCTCAGGATAACCTGTTCTAGTGTGAGGTGTCCCTGCCCATGGCAAGGGGGTTGGAACTGGGTGATCCTTGTGGTCCCTTCCAACCCTGACTGATTCTATGAGTCTATTTCAGAAGTGTGTGATGAGCTTTAAAGAGACAGTACTTGCAGTATAATGCAAGCTCCTACATCTGGGTTGGGGGAATCCCAAGCACAAATACAAACTGGGAAATGAGTGGCTGGGCAGAAATCTGCAGGAGAAGGTCTTGAGTGTGTCAGTTAGTGATAAACTCCCCAGGAGCCAGCACTGGTCACTGGCAGCCCAGAGCTGTGTGCTGGCTACAGGCAGAGCAGGGAGAGCAGCAGCACAGGGAGGGGATTCTGCCCCTCTGCTCTGCTCTGCTCAGACCTCACCTGCAGCACTGCCTCCAGCTCTGGGGAACCCAGCTCATGGAGGACCTGGAGCTGCTGGAGAGGTTCCAGAGGAGGCCATGAAGATGAGCCGAGGGCTGGATAGACTCTGCTGTGGGACCAGGCTGGGAGAGTTNTCAGGATAACCTGTTCTAGTGTGAGGTGTCCCTGCCCATGGCAAGGGGGTTGGAACTGGGTGATCCTTGTGGTCCCTTCCAACCCTGACTGATTCTATGAGTCTATTTCAGAAGTGTGTGATGAGCTTTAAAGAGACAGTACTTGCAGTATAATGCAAGCTCCTACATCTGGGTTGGGGGAATCCCAAGCACAAATACAAACTGGGAAATGAGTGGCTGGGCAGAAATCTGCAGGAGAAGGTCTTGAGTGTGTCAGTTAGTGATAAACTCCCCAGGAGCCAGCACTGGTCACTGGCAGCCCAGAGCTGTGTGCTGGCTACAGGCAGAGCAGGGAGAGCAGCAGCACAGGGAGGGGATTCTGCCCCTCTGCTCTGCTCTGCTCAGACCTCACCTGCAGCACTGCCTCCAGCTCTGGGGAACCCAGCTCATGGAGGACCTGGAGCTGCTGGAGAGGTTCCAGAGGAGGCCATGAAGATGATCCGAGGGCTGGATAGACTCTGCTGTGGGACCAGGCTGGGAGAGTTGGGGCTGTTCAGCCTGGAGAAGAGAAGGCTGCAGGGAGACCTTAGAGCAACCTTCCAGTAGCCAAAGGGGGCACCAGGAGAGCTGAGGGAGGGCCATTTGACAAGGTGCCAGCATAGAGCTGGCAGTGAGTGCCAGCATAGAGCTGGGGGAGGGACACTTGACAAGGGCTGTGAGTGCCAGCATGAGGAAGAATGTATTGAAGCTTGAGGAGGGAAGATTTAGACTAGAGACTAAGAAGAAATACTTTCCAGTGAGGGTGGGGAGCCCCTGGCACAGGTTGCCCAGGAAGGCTGTGGATGACCCACTCCCTGGCCATGTTCAAGGCCAGGTTGGATGTGCCCTTGAGGAAGGTGGTCTAGCAGGGGGTGTCCCTACCCATGACATCTGGAACAAGCTTGGTCTTTAAGTTCCCTTCCAACCCAATCCACCCTATAATTCTATGTTCACTGATTTGTGTCATAATCTTTAGCTGTGTTTGTCAGTGATGTGTTTAAAAGCAGCAAGGGACATTTTCTCACTCTCTCTTCCCAGTTTCATAATACTGCTTCTATCTCTGACCAATGGATTCTCAGCCACCATGGCTCTTGCATTGTCTTTGCTTAGCAGTGGCCTTCTTTATCACTGCTTTGCCTGGACAACTCAGTAGTGCTGAGATAAGGAGTTCATTGTGCTGTGATCTCTCTCTTACTGAAAGAAATGTGGGTATGAATGTGCAAACTATTCATACACAGGGCCTGGAGAATAGGTCTTATGAGTAGCAACTGAGGGAGATGGGGATGGTTAGCTTGAGGAAGAAGAGGCTGAGGGACAACCTCATCACTGTCTACAGCTACCTTGAAAGGAGGTTGTGGAGAGGTTGGTGCTGGTCTCTCCTCACAGGTGATTAGTGATAGAGCAAGGGGGAATGGCCTTGAGCTGTGACTGGGGAGGTTTAGACTGCACATTTGGAAAATGTTTTCGCAGCAAAGTAATAGACAAACAAATGAATGTGAGCCAGCAGTGTGCCCAGGTGGCAAAGAAAGCCAATGGCATCCTGGCTGGCATCAGAAATGCTGTGGCCAGCAGGAGCAGATAGGGAATTGTCCCCTTGGACTCTGGTGAGGCCACACCTGGAGTGTTGTGTTCAGTTTTGGGCACCTCAATACAAGAGAGATGTGGAGGTGCTGGAGCCAGTGCAGAGGAGGGCAAGGAAGTTGGGGAAGGGCCTGGAGAAGGAATCTTGGGAGTAGCAATAGAGGGCTGGGGATGGTTAGTTTGAAAAGGAGGCAGCTGAGGGCAGAGCTCATTGCTGTCTGCAGCTACCTGAAAGGAGATAGTGGAGAGACTGCTGCTGGGCTCTGCTCACAGGTGATTAGTGACAGAAGAAGAGGGAATGGCCTCAAGCTGTGACTGGAGAGGTTTAGACTGCACATTAGGAAAATGTTTTCCCAGCAAGAGTGGTCAGGGATTGGAATGAGCTGCCCAGGGAGGTGGTGGAGTCCCCAAGCCTGGATGTTTTTAAAAAATGGATTGCATGTGGTGCTTAGGGATATGGTTTAAGGTGCCCTTTGTAGAGTGGGGTTAGAGGTTGGACTTGGTGATCCTGAGGGGCTTTGCCAACCTGGATGTTTCTGTGATTCTGTAACAGCAGTGATAAAGAAGTCTTCAGCTGGTGAATGAGCTTAATGGAGCATCACTTGTGCTGTTTTTGTACTTGAATAGCAATCTTAAGGAAGTATTTTTACCATCACCTGCTGCACAGTCAAAGAAAGTAGCACAGAAATATCAAGGATCAACCTTGCATCCTTCACTTACCATAATTTTGGGTTGTTTTGTTTTCCCTCCAGCTCGTGAAGTCTCTGCCTGCCCTGGAAACCAAATCTTCCTTTACAACCTTACACTGTGCCAGCAAACCTGTCGCTCCCTGGCTGATGGAGAAAAGTATTGCCCACAAGATTTCCCTCCTGTGGATGGCTGTGGCTGCCCCTACAACACCTACCTGGACAACCATGATTCCTGTGTGCCTGTCTCCAAGTGCCCTTGCTACTACAAGGGAGCATACCTGGAACCAGGGGAATATGTCACAAAGGATGGAGAGCGTTGGTATGTCCTTCTCTGGGGATAAAACTCCCCCCAGAAACTTCCTTGTTAGGTGTCAACTGATTAGAGGGTTTTTTTTTGGTGCTTTAATGAGTGTGTGTAAGATGTCCCCACAATGCTGGGCAAATGCAGAGTAATTAATTACTGACTGAGAAATGCAACTTTGCCTGGGGGGTGGGTGGCAGCATTCACAGAAAGATGTCACTCTGAAGCTGCACCATGGACAAGGCTTTGTTGAGCAGAGGGGTAGGAGGAAGAGGCAAGGCTGGCTGTAATGTCATAGAATCATGGAATGGTTTAGGTTGGAAAGGACCTTAGAGGTCATCTACTCCAGCCTCTCTGCCATGGCCAGGGATGCCTCTCAGCTAGACTTGGCTGCTCAAGGCCTCATCCAACTT
This sequence comes from Eubucco bourcierii, assembly GCA_013396675.1. Lineage (NCBI taxonomy): Eukaryota > Metazoa > Chordata > Aves > Piciformes > Ramphastidae > Eubucco > Eubucco bourcierii. The sequence goes on from VWZE01010272.1 coordinate 13,484, forward strand.
GAATATCCCCAAGGAAGAGGCATCCACAACCTCCCTGGGCAACCCATTCCTGAGTCTCACCACCCTCATACTGAAGAACTCCTTCCTAAGTTCCAGTTCTCCCTCAGCTTAAACCATTCCCCCATGCCATGTCTCTGGACACCCTTATGGAAATTGTTTCTGCAGCCTCCTTCCTTCCTTCAGATACTGAAAGACAGCTCTGAGATCTTCGATCACATTCTGTGCTTCTGTGCTCCACAACCTCCCTGGAGGTGTTCAAGACCAGATTGAATGAGACCTTGAGTGAGCTGTGCTAGTGGGAGGTGTCCCTGCCTATGGCAGGGAGTTGGAACTAGCTGATCCTTGAGGTCCCTTCCAACCTTACCATTCCATGATTCTATGATCTCCTCTCACAGTTCACCTTGAGCTATCAGTAGAAGCTATGCAGGATGCCTCTGACAAATCCTCTCAATTTTATGTTAACAAATCCTTAAATTTAAATTATTTTTTTTCCCTTCCCCCCCACTCCAGTGTTTGCCGAAATGCAAAGGTCCAGTGCACTTCAGTGAAACTGAGAACAACAAGTAAGTGACAGTCAATACAGTTAAGTCAGTAGAAACCCATAACTGTTGGGCATCACCAGAATCTTGGGCATCACCAGAATCTTGGGCATCACCAGCTGTGGCAGAACCAGGCGACGTCAGGGAAGCTAGGTGTGGGGGGATTGATGACAGGAGGAGGGATGACCACTGATATCAATTTGATACATCCAAGATTGCCCCTTTATTGTAGCAAGCAAACATGGAGTTAGACAGGATAGACTGCCTGGTCACACACCATGTTGGTTACAGGCAGCTCTTCACGAGCTGTTCCCAGGCTGATAAGGACCAATACCGTTACTGTCAGGCACCCTGTTTTGCTATGCTACATCCTTGTTTACCATACCATAGCTACCTTCTTCAGAGCTACCTTCTTATCTTGAATGACTCATAGCAGGAACAGCTGCACTTGGCAGCTCTCCCTCGTCAGTAGGACACAACATATAACCCAACTCCAGCCCCACCTGATGCTTTCCATTTGGATCCTCCACGTTTTAGGTTGGATTGGTTTTGTTATTTACCCACAACATTTCTGTGCTGTCCCAGTTTGGGAACTAGAGGGTTAAACAAATCCTCTAGGGACTAGAAGCTATTCAATCCCAAACCCCATAATTCTGCTGTCTCTTAATAAACTCATGGCAAGGCCAGCTCATTCTCCTTTCCTCCCCCTCCAACCTTGTGTCTGGCTGGAGCTGCTTTATGGGGACAAACATGTAAGGAGCAGGTTTGTTTGGGAGCTTCCAGAGGCTGTGTTTGGGCTTCTTGGATGGCAGAGGCATTAGTGGGGAGGGGAGGATTTGAGCACTGGGGATTATAGGTTTAGTTTTAGGTTGGGTGAAAATTCAAGGGGGTTTGCTATGGATTTTGTATCTGCCTTGTATCTGTGGCTCTCTTTCCAAATATAACTCTGTTTTTTCTCCAATCTGTTTGAAAGCTTCACTCTGTTCAGCTCTTTAAACCCACGACAGCATTTTTATTTCATTCTGTCTTCACTGAGCTTTGTTTTTCCCTAAGAGATAACACCTCAAGATTCCTGTCTTGGTCACTTCCACCTATCACACACATTTCCTTTGCCTTTTCTTGGTCCATCTAAACCCACAATGCACCTTTCAGGTCTAACAGAATGTTCTTCCACGAAGATGTACTTTGACTGCGAGGCATCCTTGAACTGGACTTCCCAAACACCTGTGCAGCTGAGCTGTCATACTCCTCAAACTGAACATGTGTGTATTCTATTTTCATTCTGTTCCACCTTGAAGTGGCAGTAAGGTGTGGTGAGAGAGGAATTTTTTTTCCCAATGAATATTGTTTATTAATTTTGATGTTCAGGCATCTTGCTCTTTTTGGCAATAATAAGTTCTTTGCAATGGTCACAAAAAGTGTAACACTGAGGGAAACAGAGTCTAGAACGCTTAAGAAATAACTTGGAATGATACAACAAACATTAGACCTTTAGAACTGAAGAGAGGTTCTTGTGGTTGATTATACAACTTACCCACTAGAGGGACTCGAGAAACTCCTTTCTGCTTAAGGCAGGAGGCATTCAGATTCACTTTAGAGTTTTGCAAAGGAGGCTTTTAACTATTTGCTTACAAAAATTATATCTCCAGACTCCAGGGGCTAGCTACATTTCCCAGACAGTACCCAAACACTTGCAGGGAGTTCTGTTGGTGTCTTGTCAGCCGTTGAAGCTTCTAACCTTCCCAGGCTTCAGGGAGAAGCAGATGATCTCTGACCTGATCCTGGTTCCTCTTAGATGATCTGTGCCCCTTACAGGGCTCTCAGTCTTGGCAGAAGACTTGCAAGTGCACAGTCGTGGCTTGGATGTCTTAGAATCATAGAATGGCAAGGTTGGAAGGGACCTCTCTGATCACATTCTGTGCTTCTGTGCTCCACAACTTTATTGGAGGTGTTCAAGGCCAGGTTGGATGAAGCCTTGAGTAAGCTGTACTAGTGGGAGGTGTCCCTGCCTATGGCAGGGGGTTGGAACTGGCTGAGCTTTGAGGTCCCTTCCAACGTTACCATTCTGTGATTCTATCAGTTGGCAAAATGTGAAATATGAGTTCAAGTCTTAGACAACCCAAATGAAAAGAGTGAGGGTGGTGAGGCACTGGAACAGGTTGCCCAGGGAGGTTGTGGATGCTCCCTCCCTGGAGGTGTTCAAGGCCAGGTTGGATGAGGCCTTGAGTGCTCTGTACTAGTGGGAGGTGTCCCTGCCTATGGCAGGGGGTTGGAACTGGCTGATCCTTGAGGTCCCTTCCAACCTTACCATTCTATGAAAAATTAAAAGAGAAACCTAAAAAGAAAAACTTCACAAAGCAAATCCTTATGAGGCTGTCTGGCTACAAAGGCAGTGTTTTACTGAAGCACTTCTGAAGAAGCTGGCTTAAAATGCAGTGCTGAGCTCCTAAAGCCACCCCTTCTGCTTCTGTGCCCTCAGTTCCAGGCAGAGTGTGTCTCGGGATGCGTGTGCCCCGCGGGTCTGTACGACGATGGCAGAGGAGGCTGTGTGGAGCAGAAGGACTGCCCATGCAGCCATAACAACCAGTGGTATTCTTCTGGAGAGAAGATTAAAGTGGGCTGCAACACCTGGTGAGCTGCAACTTTCTACTCTCTTCCAGAATACGTCTTACTCACTACATGACGATAGTCACACCTAGGCTTGCGTTCTACAGGGGCTCTGATAGCTGCAAGTAGTAAACTTCTATTTTTAGGGATTTCTTCTTTTTTTCTATCTGAGAAAAATCTGACTTCAGTAAAATTATTAACTTTGGTTTGGTTGGGTTTGGTTTGTTTAGTTTTCTGTCCGAGGAAACCTGACTTTAATACAAGTATTAACTTTTTTGTTTGTTTTTCTTTGCTGCTTTGTTGTTTTTTTTTTTTGTTTTCTGTCTGAGGAAATCTGACTTTAATACAAGTATTAACTTTTTGTTTGTTTCTTTGTTTTTGCTTGTTTCTTTGGGTTGTGTTTTGTTTTCTGTCTGAAGAAATCTGACTTTAATACAAGTATTAACTGGTTGGTTGGTTGGTTTTGTTTCTTTGGTTTTGTTTCTTTGGTTTTGTTTCTTTGGTTTTGTTTCTTTGGTTTTCTTTTTCTTTTCTGTCTGAAGAAATCTGACTTTTATTAAAGTATTAAATTTTTTTTGTTTGTTTTTATTTGTTTTGGATTTTTTTTGTTTTCTGTCTGAAGAAATCTGACTTTTATTAAAGTATTAAATTTTTTTTGTTTGTTTTTATTTGTTTTGGATTTTTTTTGTTTTCTGTCTGAAGAAATCTGACTTTTAATAAAGTATTAACTTTTTTGGTTTGTTTTTATTTGTTTTGGATTTCCTTTTTGTTTTCTGTCTGAAGAAATCTGACTTTTATTAAAGTATTAACTTTTTTTGGTTTGTTTTTATTCGCTTTGGATTTTTTTTTGTTTTCTGTCTGAGGAAATCTGACTATAATAAAAGTATTAACTTTTTTTGGTTTTATTTGTTTTGGATTTTTTTTTGTTTTCTGTCTGAAGAAATCTGACTTTTATTAATGTATTAACTTTTTTTGGTTTTGTTTCTTTGGTTTTCTTTTTGTTTTCTGTGAAGAAATCTGACTTTAATAGAATTGTTAACTTTTTTTTTTTTGTTGGTTTTGTTTGTTTCTTTGGGCTTTTTGTTTGTTTTCTGTCTAAGGAAATCTGACTTTAATAGAATTTTTAACTTTTTTTTTGTTGATTTTGTTTGTTTCTTTGGGTTTTATTAAAGTCAAATTTCCTCAGACAGGAAACAAAAAAAAAACATTAATTTTTTTTTTTGTTTGTGGTTTTGTTTTGTTTTCTGCCTGAGGAAATCTGACTTTAATAGAATTATTAACTTCTTTTGATTGTTTTTGTTTGGATTTCTTTTTTGTTTTCTGCCTGAGGAAATCTGACTTTTGTTAAAGTATTAACTTCTTTTGTTTTGGTTTTTTTTGTTTGGATTTCTTTTTTGTGTTCTGCCTGAGGAAATCTGACTTTTATTAAAAGTGTCAACTTTTATTTTCAGTCCTTTTTGGCTGTCTGAGGAAAGCTGACAGTAGACAGCTCTTACTGGGGAAAAAAAAAATGCCCTCATTTTAAAATATAAATACTAACACATCTTAAAAAATGTAAAAACCATGGCTGGTTAAACATGATATTAGAGGCGTAAAACCAGGCTAAGCTTTGGAAATTGAGGCTTTCAAGACACTCTGTCACACTCAGATGGGTATGGTGCATGTTCAAAGGGTCATAGGATGTTATGGGTTGGAAGGGACCCAAAGAGAGATCATAAAATCTATCTTGGGTCACACAGGAACACATCCAGACAGGCCTGGAAAGGCTCTAAAGAAGGAGACTCCACAAGCTCTCTGGGCAGCCTGTGCCAGGGCTCTGGGACCCTTACAGTCAAGAAGTTCCTCCTTGTGTTGAGGTGGAACCTCCTGTGCTGCAGCTTCCATCCATTGCTCCTTGTCCTATCCCAGGGAGCAGTGAGCAGAGCCTGTGCCCCTACTCCTGATCCCCAGCCCTCAGATAAACATTTATTAAATCCCCTCTCAGTCTTCTGTTCTCCAGACTAAACAGCCCCAGGTCCCCCAGCCTCTCCTCATCAGGCAGTGCTCCAATCATCCTCATAGCCCTCCCTTGGACTCTCTCCAGCAGATCCCTGCCCCTCTTCAACTGGGGAGCTTGGATTCTTCTGCAGCTTTCCAAACAGGATGTGAAAATTGAACCTCTTGCTCTCTTTTCCAGCACCTGCCAAAAAGGAACTTGGAGCTGCTCTGAACAAATTTGCTATGGGACTTGTATGATCTATGGAAGTGGCCATTACATCACCTTTGATGGGAAGTTCTATGACTTTGATGGCAGTTGTGAATATGTAGCAACTCAGGTAATGCTCATCAGGAGGCCTACAGTGGCACCCCATGGGTTCTTTTTTTTTGTTTGTTTTGTCATTCCCTGATGCCTGCCACCACTCTACCTGAGGTGTTTGCCCATTATGCCAAGATAAATTCTCTGTTTTCAGTGCAGGCAAGCAGTGTGAATGTGTTTGTGGGGTTGCTTTTTTCTGACGTGGTGGTCCGTAAGCTGTGTGTAACAGGGCTACTACCTAGTGGCAACAAACAGCTTATCATCAGCTATGAAATAAATCAAAATTCTAGGTTTACAACCCAGAAACCTTTATATTTAAATATACACCGTCTTCATTGTGTTTCACTGCTCCATTTGTTTCCCTGCTCCATTTGTTTCCCACCTTTTGCCACAAGTAAGACCGTCTCAACAGTTTCTCTGTACTCAGCGTAGTGAATCTGTCTGCAAAAAATGAATGTAGGATTTCACATATGAAGCCCCAGCAAAGATTTATACAAAGTGGAAATGATTGTTGTGAGGTTAAACTCAAAATAAAATATTCTACCTAATTTTCTTATGCTTTTTTTGGACTTCCCCCCCGCCTTTTCAATAGGATTTTTGTGGTGACAACAACTCCAGCGGCTCATTCAGCATCATCACAGAGAATGTCCCTTGTGGAACTACAGGAGTCACCTGCTCAAAGGCTATTAAGATATTTCTTGGGGTGAGTAATGATATTCAATGAGTAAATACTCAGTGAGCAGTATTCAAACATGTCTGAAAAAATAAATAACCTTCCAAAACCACATCTCTAAATGCAGCTATGATGATATATGATATAATATATGATGTGATATGATATATGAGCTATGATGTGGGATGTGAGATGTGAGATGATGTGAGATGATGTGAGATGTGAGATGATGTGAGATGATGTGAGTCCTGGGCTGCAGCAAGAGCAGTGTGGGCAGCAGGGCAGGGAAGGGGATTCTGCCCCTTTACTCTGCTCTCCTCAGACCCCACCTGGAGTCCTGTGTGCAGTTCTGGAGCCCCCAGCACAGGAAGGACATGGAAGTGTTGGAGCCAGTCCAGAGGAGGCCACGAAGATGCTGAGAGGGCTGCAGCAGCTCTGCTGTGAGGACAGGCTGAGAGAGTTTGGGCTCTGCAGCCTGGAGAGGAGAAGGCTTCCAGGAGAGCTTAGAGTAGCCTTCCAGGATCTGAAAGGGGCTACAGGAAGGCTGGGAAGTGACTATGGACAAGGTCTTGTAATGGCAGGACAAGGGGAATGGGTTTGAACTGGCAGAGGGGAGATTGAAACTGAATGCTAGGAGGAAACATCAGGCTTGGTAGAAGTAAATAATGATTGGACTTGGTGATCTTAAAGGCATTTTCCAACCAAAATTAACTGATGGCTTGAGAGCAGCCCTGAAAAAAAAGGACTTGGGGTGCTGGTGGATGAGAAGCTCAACATGAGCCAGCAGTGTGTACTCACAGCCCAGAGAGCAACCAGAGCCTGGGCTGCAGTAAGTGAAGTGTGGGCAGCAGGGTGAGGGAGGGGATTCTGCCCCTCTGCACCACTCTGGTGAGACCCCACATGGAGCACTTTGTCGAGTTCTGGAGCCTCTCTTACAAGAAAGATGTGGAGGTGCTGGAAGGGCTACAAGGATGATCAGAGGGCTGGAGCTACTCTGCTATGGGGACAGGCTGAGACAGTTGGGGTTGTGCTGTCTGGAGAGGAGAAGGCTCTGAGGAGACCTTCCAGTATCTGAAAGAGGCTACAAGAAAGCTGGGGAGGGAGTTTTTAGGATGTGAGGTAGTGATAGGACTGCAGGGGATGGAGGAGGTAGTGATGGGACTGCAGGGGATGGAGCAATGGCTAGAAATGGGTAGATTCAGACTGGATGTTAGGAAGTTCATACCCATGAGGGTGGTGAGACACTGGTACAGGTTGCCCGGGGAGGTGGTGGAAGCCTCATCCCTGGAGTTGTTTAAAGAGGTTATGTGACTCTGAGCAACCTGATCTAGTGTGAGGTGTGCCCCATGGCAGGGTGGTTGGAACTGGATGCTCCTTGAGATCCCTTCCAACCCTGACAATTCAATGATTCCATGACTCTAACTAAAGGTTAGAGGCCCTGTAGAGGTGGAGATTCTCAGGTACCAAATCCTCCCTCCACACTCTAGACCCCTTTGTATCATCTTGGGAAGCCATCCCAGACTTTGAGCTATTTGCTTTGGAACGAGCTGCACTGTTGCAAGCCTCTAACAGTTTGTCTCACCATCCAAGTGGGTGTTCATAGAATCATAGAATGGTAAGGTTGGAAGGGACCTCAAGGATCATCTAGTTCCAATCCCCTGCCATAGG
>VWZE01010272.1:21652-34364 GCA_013396675.1 Eubucco bourcierii
CACACTGCAGGCTCATGTTGAGCTTTTCATCACCCCAGACTCCAAGGTCCTTTTCCTCAGGCCTGCTCTCAGCCATTCCCCACCCAGCCTGTATTTGTGCTTGGGATTGTGCCTACCCAGGTGCAGGACCTTACACTTGGCCTTGTTGCATCTCACGAGTGTTCTAATTAGTGTTCTAATGCTTCTCTTTTTGCCTTTTTCAGAAAACAGAGCTGAAGCTGGAGAACAAAGACTACAGAGAGATTCAGCGTGACGTGGGCGACGACGTGCGCTATTGGAACAGGACAGTTGGCCTCTACCTCGTTATTGAGGCCAGCAATGGTGTGATGCTTATCTGGGATAAGAAGACCACTGTGTTCATCAAGCTGACCCCTGATTTCAAGGTTAGGACCTACCTGTCTTTTCCAGAAGTAGTAGAATGAAAGGATAGATGAGATTGACAGGATGGGGTTGTTCAGATCGGAGAAGGAGGAGGCTTCAGGTAGGCATTATTATGGCCTTTTGGTACTTAAAGAGGGCTACAGGAAAGAGAAGGAAGAGGGCAGATTTAAACTGGATGTTAGGAAGAAGTTATGAGAACAGGCTGAGAGAGTTGGGGTTTTTCAGCCTGGAGAAGAGAAGGCTTCCAGGAGACCTTCAAGTAGCCTTCCAGTATCTGAAGAGGCCTACAGGAAAGCTGGAGAGGGACTATTGACAAGGTCTTGCAATGACAGGACAAGTGGCAATGGGTCTGAACTGGCAGAGGGGAGATTTAGACTGGATGTTAGGAGGAAGTTCTTTACAGTGAGGGTGGTGAGACACTGGCACAGGTTGCCCAGGGAGGTTGTGGCTGCTCCCTCCCTGGAGGTGTTGAAGGCCAGGTTGGAGGAGGCCTTGAGTGACCTATTCTAGTGGGAGGTGTCCCTGCCTATGGCAGGGGGTTGGAACTGGCTGATCCTTGAGGTCCCTTCCAGCCTTAACATTCCATGATTCTATGATTCTAAGTTCTTTACAGTGAGGGTGGTGAGACACTGGCACAGGTTGCCCAGGGAGGTTGTGGAAAACAGAAGCACCGAATGTGATCTTTGATCACATTCAGTGCTTCTGTTCTTCACANAACAACCTGTTCTAGTGGGAGATGTCCCTGCCCATGGTTGGAGGTTGGAACTGGATGATCTTTGAGGTCCCTTCCAACCTAATTCATTCTATGTGCTCCACAACCTCCCTAGAGATGATCAAGACCAGGTTGGATGAGACCTTGAACAACCTGTTCTAGTGGGAGATGTCCCTGCCCATGGTTGGGGGTTGGAACTGGATGATCTTTGAGGTCCCTTCCAACCTAAACCATTCTATGTGCTCCACAACATCCCTGGAGGTGTTCAAGGCCAGGTTGGACGAGACCTTGAGCAACCTGTTCTAGTGGGAGGTGTCCCTGCCTATGGTTGGAGGGTGGAACTGGATGAGCTTTGAGGTCCCTTCCAGCTTTACCATTCTGTGATTCTATGAAAGCTAGAAAGGGGCTTTTGACAAAGCTGTGTGGTGATAGAATGAGAGGCAATGGCTTCAGATTGGAAGAAGCTGGATTTAGACTAGAAATTAGGAAGAAATCCTTTCCCATGACAGTGGTAAGGCACTGGAGCAGTTCATCCAGAGAAGTTGTGGAGGCTCTTCCAACCCTGGAAGTGTTTGAAGGCAGATTAGGTGGGACCTTGAGCAACCTGATGTCTCTGCCCATGGCAGGTAGATGGGAACCAGATGATTTTTCAGGCCACTGCCAACCCAAACCATTTTATGTTTCTATAAAGAAATGTAAATATTCTTTTAATCTGACTCCACCTTTAATTCCTATACTCCAGCTTTACTTCCTATATGCTCTGCATGTTGAAGTTTAGCTTGTGTTTAGCTGGATATTAGGAAGAAGTTCTTCCCAGAAAGAGTGATTGGCCAATGGGCTGCCTGGGGAGGTGTCACCATCCCTGGAGATGTTTAAGAGGAGGCTGGATGAGACAGTGCCATGGGTTAGTTAATTAGAAGGGTTAGGTGATAAGTTGGACTGGATGATCTCAGAGGTCTTTTCCAACCTGGTTAATTCTGTGATTCTGTGTTAACTGCTGTCTGTGCTGTTTTAAGGCTCATGTAAGTATTCTACTAAGAGATTATCATTATTTTCTTTTTACAAGCAATGATCTAAAGTCTGTATCATTCATCCACTGGATAAAAAGCCATAGTACAAACAGTTCTTCCTTCTCTACTCTTGGGTGCTTGCTCCCTTTGCTTCTCCTTCACTCCCTCACCAACCCACTCCACTGTCACAGCTTGCAGAGGTGCCACTGGAGTTCCTCTGAGTCCCTCACAATGCATAGCATACAACTGCAATAACCTTAAATGTCTGAGTCTTCAGGGCTCAGCATCCAAAGTAATTCAGGGGATGCAAGTACATAGACCTGGGAAGCTGCATGGAATCTCAGCCCTGAGTTAAACCCAAACTCTGTATGAAATGTGGTTTCTGAAAATCAGCAGGCTGAAGTGAACACTGAATTCATGGGGCTGAATCAGGAGCTGCAGGCTTGTATAAACAGGGACATACTGTTGCTTGAGGGGGCTGAGGTACCTTAAATGCTTCTACCAAATATTCATTATTGTGAATTCTTCCTTTTAAGAAAAATGAGTCCCTGTTATTTTTTTCCCCACCATGGATGAAGAAGTGATGCTCATTACATTAGAAGCTTTTCCTAAACCCAATTTTGAGCAGAATGAAACTCCCCCAGGCTTATATTAATAGTTGAGTGATGATATTAAGGAGAACAAATTAAAGCTGAAAGAGGTTTAGCCACTCTTTAGTATTGTAAGCTGGGGGAAAGGCTGTCACAGAGGTGTGGAAACATACTAGACACAACTGGTTTCAAAGAGGGATGGCAGGGCAGCTGAATGGTTTGCTGAGCACACAGACAAATGAATGTTTAACTTGTGCACAAATTATTTGGAAGGAAAGAAGGAAACAAAACATTTACACCGAAGGTCAACGTTTTGCTCTTAGTTGAGTAAACTAAGTCCTGCTTCTCACTTCCGTGGTAGATTTAAAAGCTGTGAATGCATTAATTATCTTCACCAGGGCAAAGTGTGTGGTCTGTGTGGCAACTTCGATGGCAAGTCCAACAATGACTTTACAACAAGGAGTGGGCTGCAGGAGACCAGTGCTTTGAAGTTTGGGAATTCCTGGAAACAGTCTTCCATGTGCCCAGATGCCACCACCGAGATTAAGCCCTGCGACATAAAGCCCCATCGGAAGTCCTGGGCAGAGAAAGAATGCAGCATCATCCAGAGTGAAGTCTTCAAAATCTGTCACTCCAAGGTTTGTAGAGGGCAGTAAGTGGTGAGGAGCAGGAGCAAAGAGAACATTTCACTGTCTGAAGGGGGCCTACAAGAAAGCTGGGCATAAGCCAACCTCATGAGGTTCAACAAGACCAAGTGCAAGGTCGTGCAGCGACCTCATTTCTGCCCAGCTCAGTTCCCTTCTCTCCAGGAGTTTTTTGAGCTTTGCCAGTTTGAAAACTAATTTGGAGCTGAACTGGGGCATTCTTTCCCCAACAGGTGGACCCAAAGCCTTTCTATGAAGCCTGTGTTCATGATGCCTGTTCTTGTGACAGCGGTGGAGACTGTGAGTGCTTCTGTTCTGCAGTTGCTGCATACGCTCAAGAGTGTACCAAGGCTGAGGCTTGTGTCTTCTGGAGAACTCCTGATATATGCCGTGAGTAACAGTTACACTCAGCTGGAATTTTCTGGCTGCCATCACAAAGCCTGTCAATTAAATCCTTCATACTCTCATGCCAAGGTCATGCTGGCTTAAGCAATGCAGTTTGTTTTCACAGTGTGTCAGGGATCAAACACAAGTAGTAAATCTATTTCAGTTATCTTTTATTCAGCCTGGCTTTCCCTTCCTCCCTCTTTATCTTTTCCTTCCTTCCCCCCTCTTTATCTTTTCCTTCCTTCCCCCCTCTTTATCTTTTCCTTCCTACCCCCCTCTTTATCTTTTCCTTCCTACCCCCCTCTTTATCTTTTCCTTCCTACCCCCCTCTTTATCTTTTCCTTCCTTCCCCCCTCTTTATCTTTTCCTTCCTTCCCCCCTCTTTATCTTTTCCTTCCTTCCCCCCTCTTTATCTTTTCCTTCCTACCCCCCTCTTTATCTTTTCCTTCCTACCCCCCTCTTTATCTTTTCCTTCCTACCCCCCTCTTTATCTTTTCCTTCCTTCCTTTCCCTGTCTTTGCACTAAGGTTAAGTTTCAAGTCATCTTTCCATTTTGCTTGATAACCAATAAAGAGCAGCAGCTGCTGCCTGGATGTGTAATTTCCTGTAGTTGATGCTTTTAAAGGTTTGGCCAGAGCTGCTTTCTGACAACCATGGTTTTGATCAACTCTTTTTCTCTCACCAGCAATATTCTGTGACTACTACAACCCTCCTGATGAGTGTGAATGGCACTATGAGCCTTGTGGCAAAGAGATCATGACCTGCAGGATAATTAATAATGTCAGCACCAACTTCACAGTACCATACTTGGAAGGTAGGGAATTTCTTGCCATATGTTTGCATTTGGTTTCATTTAGTGAATATAGAATAGTCAGTCCACCTCAGAGTGCTCCTACACCTGTTCTGTTGAATTTGTCTCCATTCTTCCACAAGTATTTGGAATCATAGAACGGTAAGGCTGGAAGGGACCTCAAAGACTATCTAGTTCCACCCCCCTGCCATAGGCAGGGATACCTCCTCCCATTAGATCAGGTCACTCAAGGCTTCCTCCAACCTGGCCTTGAACACCTCTTTGATCACATTCTGTGCTTCTGTGCTCCACAACCTCCCTGGGCAACCTGTGTCAGTGTCTCAGCACCCTCACTGCAAACAACTTCCTCCTAACATCCAGTTTCAGTCTCCCCTCTGCCACTTCAAACCCATTGCCCCTTGTCCTGGCATTGCAAGACCTGGTCAATAGTCCCTCTCCAGCCTTGCTGTAGCCCCTTTCAGATCCTGGAAGGCTACTCCAAGGTCTCCTGGAAGCCTTTTCTTCTCCAGGCTGCAGGATTAATGTGAATTGGAACTTGGACATTTCTTCCACCAAAGTTGATTCAGTGAGAATCAGTTACCTTCAAGAGGCATCCAGTCATTGAGTTGACTCTTTGTACTTTGCCTTCATCCTGTTTCCTGTTCTATTTGTTGTCATCAACAGGTTGCTACCCCAGATGCCCCCCAGAGAAGCCTGTTTATAATGAAGAGACAAAAGAATGTGTTCAGGCAGATCAATGTGGCTGTTACATCAATGGAACTTACATCCCTGTTTGGAATGAGACAATCACAGAAGAGAATTGTACAAAATGGTAAAAAGAAAACTCAAAAAAACAAAAAAGGGGAGTGGAGGGAGCAAAAAAAGCCCCAAACCCTTTTGTGGTAATTCAGGAAAGGATTTCTATATGCTCACCCCTTCATTTTCTTTATTGAGTCTGAAGTAGAGATGCAATTTCAGCTGAAGAGGTGCTGTAGTCTAGCACTTCTCTGTAGAACTCAGAGGAACACTGCTGTTTATTCCAGCTGAGACTGAAACTCAATCAATACTGCACTTGCAATATGTGTGGATTCTAAATTCCTCATTCACCATTTGCAAACTCCATGATACTCCAGATTTCACAGATTCAGATTGCATTCAGTTGGAAGGGACCCTCAAAGGTCATCTTGTCTGAGCCCTCTGTAGGCAGCAGGGACACCTCCAACCACATAAGGCTGCCCAGAGACACATAGAATCATAGAATGGTAAGGTTGGAAGGGACCTCAAAGATCATCTGCTTCCAATCCCCTGCCATAGGCAGGGACACCTCCCACTAGTACAGGTCACTCAAGACCTCATCCAATCTGGCCTTCAACACCTCCAGGGAGGTTGTGGAGCACAGAAGCACAGAATGTGATCAAAGATCACACTGGGTGATTCTGTGCTCCACAGCCTCCCTGGGCAACCTGTGCCAGTGTCTCACCACCCTCACTGCAAACAACTTCCTCCTAACATCCAGTTTCAATCTCCCCTCTGCCACTTCCAACCCATTCCTCCTCCTGTCATTCCCAGACCTTGTCAATAGTCACTCCCCAGCCTTCCTGTAGCCCCTTCAGATACTGGAAGACCACTCCAAGGTCTCCTCAAAGCCTTCTCTTCTCCAGGCTGCAGAGCTTCAACTCTCTCAACCTGTCTTCATAGGAGAGCTGCTGCAGCCCTCAGAGTATCTTTGTGGCCTCCTCTGGACCCGCTCCAACAGTTCCATGTCCTTCCTGTGCTGGGAGCTCCAGAACTGTACACAGTTCTGTACATCAAATCTGATCTTGAATGTCTCATGGGATGGGCCTCAAACACATCTCTGTTCCAGTATTTCACAACTGCCATTGTGCAGGGCTTCCTCCTGATGTCCAACCTATATCTTCCCTGCTCCAGTTTCCAACCACTGCCCCTTGTCCTACTGCTACATGCCCTTTAGAACAGTCCCTCCCCAGCCTTCCTGTAAGTCCTCTTCAGGTATTAAAACTGATTGTGTTAGTATCAACCACTCTCAGGGTGATAGTAGTGCCATTGCACATTCATTAAGTATACCCTTCCAAGTAGCATAAATTATACAATGGCATAAAATCTGGATGTGTCCATACAATATTATTTTTATTCTTGTGGTTCTTTGGGAAGAGAGGAGCTACTCTGCCTTGCATTCTTCCTTAAAACTGTGATTTCAAAACTCACTTTGACCTGATCTGTACCAGCCCTGGGATAGTTGGGTCCAAATTGCTCATTCCTAGAGCCTTACTAACAACAGCACAGACTCCTATGACTCCATGTGGTGATCAGAGACAAAAAGAAACTTTAATCTAGGTAGAAGTTCACTGCTCTGCACAAGAGTTGCAACACAAGATGGTGCATCATAGTTTTAAGATAGGGTACTTAAAGAATGAAAGAGATGAGCCAAGCTTGAACAATACAGTGGTAGGGAATATTTGAAAGCATTGCATCCAGAACAATATCCCACAGTATGACTGAAGGCTGAGTGACAGATCTGTGCCATTTGGAATGTTTTAAACTTTGAATGTTTTGTTTTTAGTGTCTGCACCCCCTCGGGATCCATCGAGTGCACGCCACTCCCAGGTAAGTAATGTTTGGGGCTTTCTACAAACAGCAAGCATAGATCTGCTGTGTCTGCCTCTACAAAACATTTACTACCAGTATGGAATAAGAGAAAGTTGTGGCCAAAGAAAATTGGGCAACATCTTTGCTGACTTTTGCTGTTAGTGCTGCTTGTCCAATGCTTTCTCATGTCTCCTTACTCTTTCTCCCCATGTGCCATATCCAAAGTAATGGATCTCAGTAGAAGAGTTTGCACTCTCAGAATATGGAGGATTACCACAGAATCAGAGTGTGTTAGAGGTTGTAAGGGACCTCCAAACCTCCTCTAGTCCAACCCTACTGCCAGAGCAGGATTACCTAGACCAGATCACCCAGGAATACATCCAGGCAGGATGTCAAGTGTCAGGAATGCCTCCAGGCAAAGTGTGGAGTAGTAAATTCCAGTTGTAATTTCTCTCAGAACATTCCAAAGCCTGCTTTGTAAGTCTGTTCTTCATAGAATGGTCTGGGTTGGAAGGGACTTCCAAAGGTCATTCAGTCCACCCCCCACTGCAGTCAGCACAGAACCACAGAATTTTAGAGGTTGGAAGGGACCAAAGTCCAAAACTGGACACAGTATTCCAGGTGTGGTCTCACCAGGGCAGAGTAGAGGGGGAGAAGAACCTCCCTAGACTTAGGGACATCCCCAACTAGATCAGGTTACTCAGAGCCTTGCTGAGCCTTACCTTGAATATCTCCAGGGATAGAGCCTCATCCACCTCCCTGGGCAACCTGTTCCAGTGTTCTACCACCCTCATGCTAAAGAACTTGCTCCCGACATCTGTCCTTCTTGCAGGGCTTTACTAAATATGTTTTAATAGGTTGGATTTGATGATCTTGAAGGTATTTTCCAACCTAATTAATTCCATGACTCTGTAATGTTCCTCTGAATGTAAAGACAGATGAATGCAACATCTTAGATCTAAGCTCCAGGTTGAAAGCAGCACAAGTCTTATGTAAATGCTTACTAGCCCATAAGTCTTTTGCCTTTGTCTCTTGGCTGGTAGTAGGAAAAAAAAATGGCACAATAAAACTCTTTCTTGCAGGCTGTCCTTGTATTGTCAATGGCACAAGCTATGAAGTGGGTGAAATTGTGGCACACGTACAGAACGGTGAAATATGCATAACCTACATCTGCGCCGAAAACGGCTCCGTGGTTCCTGGGAACACTTACCCTTGTCCATCATCTTCACCGACCACCACTTCCACCCCCACACCTACCAGCACTCTTACCAGCACAGGTAAACCTTCCATAGAGCTGCACATTTCCTTGAAGGGAAAGATATTAAAGGTAGAGTGTAGAAAATACAGGCTTAGAGTTGGTGAGGAGCAAAACCTACCAACAGGTTTATCACACGATGCTGACAGAGATGTTTTGGGTTATTTTTTACACCTTGAGTTGATTTGCATCTCATGGAAGAAAATGGAACTATAAATGTAGAGGGTGTCTGCATAGATCTGACTCAAAAAACCCAAATGTTAGCACCATAACAGCCTGCTGGGAGAGTAGAAAATGCCCCAGCAGCCTTACCCTCAGCCAAACAAAAATGTAACGAGCATATTTAAAAGTAATATTATGTATTTTATTTTAGCACCCTCCCCCCCCTAAGAAAAAAAAAAATTAGGATGTTTAAAACTAATATTATATGTTTTATTTTGGCCAAATGTCTGTCTATCTATCTGTCTGTCTATCTGTCTGTCTGTCTGTCTATCTGTCTGTCTGTCTGTCTGTCTATCTGTCTGTCTGTCTAATATATCTATATCTATATATTATATAACATATAAACTGGAGTATTTAAAACTTATTTTGTTTTATTTCAGCCCCCTCCTCCAAAAATAGGCTACTTAAAAACTATTTTATTTCAGCTCAAAACAATATAATTAGAATATTTTAAGCTGCTATTATTTTATGTTAGAAAATAAACAAACAAATGTATGTTTTTTAAAAATAGGCTATTTTAAAATTACTCTGATTTTATTTTATCCCAAAATAATATAATTAGAATATAATTGCATCATATATAATTATATAATATATTAGAGTATAATATGATTCATATAATGTCTTAATTATGCTCCAACCACTAAATAATATAATTAGTATATAATTATGTAATTCATATAATATATTAGATAAGAATACAATTAATATAATATATCAATTATATCCTAATTGATNCTAAATTATTGTTAATTATTATTATTTTTAAATTTGATATTATATCTTTTATATATTTATATATTTATATATATAATTTATATGTATATATACATATATAAAATTTATATTTAATATATATATTTCAGAAAAAAAATATAATTAGGTTATTTAAAACTGATATTACATGATTTTTTAAAACTACAAATAATATAATTAGGCTATTTAAGACTAATATTAAAATACTGTATTTTAGCAAAAAAACCCTCAGCTATTTAAAACTAATATATTTTATATTTACTATACTGTATTTACTATACTATATTTACTAATATCTTTTATATTTACTAACATAAACTTACATATTTTAACAAAAAAAGTTATTATTAGGCTATTGAGAACTAATATTTTATTGTATTGTTTTTTAAAGCTTGCACATGATGGAGTAACCTTTTCCCCTTCCATTTCAGTTTCAACACCAAGACCTCCAATGACTACAAGTAAGTTTTAAACAGAAAACTAAATTATCCAAAAATGTCAAAGTAACATTTAAAGGAAGAGTAAATTAAAGATGGGGGGGTGGGAATATTTAAAATACTTACTTGCAGAAATGTGGTAATTATAGAAAAGAGAAAGACCTCCAAAGGCTTCAGCTTGTAACTTTATTTTGATGTGAAGCCTCCTGTTGAACCCTTTGGTACTGAAGAAGCAGGTTTAGAACCCATTTCTCACAAAAGCATTCAGGCTGGAAAAGCCCCTCAGGATCACCAAGTCCAACCATTGTCCCTGCTCTACAAGGTGCATCCTAAACCATAGCCCCAAGCACCACATCCAAACCACTTTTAAACACATTCAGGGTTGGTGACTCCACCATCTCCATTGGACCACATTCCAACCCCTGACCACTCTTGTTAGGAAGAAATTTTTCCTAATATCTAGTCTAAACCTACCCAGTTGCAGCTTGAGGCCATTGCCTCTTGTTCTATCACTAATCACCTGTGAGTAGAGACCAGCAGCAGCCTCTCCACTACCTCCTTTCAGGTAGCTACAGACACCCATCAGGTCTCCCCTCAGCCTTCTCTTCCTCAAACTAACTGTCCCCAGTTCCTTCAGTCACTCCTCATCAGATTTATTCTCCAGGCTGTTCCCCAGCTTTGTTGCCCTCCTCTGCACTGGTTCCAGCACCTCCACATCCCTCTTGCACTGAGATGCCCAAAACTGAACACAGCACTCGAGATGTGGCCTCACCAGAGCAGAGTCCAAGGGGACAATCCCCTCCCTGCTCCTGCTGGCCAGAACATTTCTGATCCCAGCCAGGATGCCATTGGCTTTCTTTGCCACGTGGGCACTCTGCTGGCTCACATTCAGTTTTTTGTCCATTACAACCCCCAGGTCCCTTTCTGCTGACAGCTTTCCAGCCACATTGCTCCAAGCCTGTTGCATTTCTTGGGGGGGTGTTGTGGCCCAAGTGTAGGACCTGGCATTTGGCCTTGTTGAAGCTCATCCCATTGGCCATGGATCCAACTTATCCAAGTCCCTCTGTATACCCTCCCTACCCTCGTGCAGATCAACACTGCCACCTAACTTGGTGTCATCCTCTCTTGGAAGAACAGCAAGTTGCAGTGTGTTGCTGTTGTCCTTGCTAGAATAGGATGCAAAATGAACTTTCTCAGCATGCTTGCTGGAGGCTCAGAGGCTGAATCTCTGCCTTTCCTTGCAGCTCCATGCTTTGAATTAGTCTGTGACTGGACCCAATGGTTCGATGTCAGCAAACCAGAATTGGACGGCGGTGACTATGAAACCTACGAGGCTATAAGAAAGATACATGGAGACAAAATCTGTGAAGCTCCTGAAAAAATCCAGTGCAGGGCTAAAAATATGCCTGATCTGAGCTTAGAGGAGCTTGGCCAGAAAGTGGAGTGCAATGTTACTTATGGGTTGATCTGCAGAAATGAGGACCAAGATGTGACTATGTGGAAACTTTGCTACAACTACGAAATCAGAGTAAACTGCTGCGAGTGGCAAGAAACCTCCTGTGAGACCAAACCAACTTCAACACCAACGACAACCACTGCCAGCACAACAGTGCCCACCACCACTACAACCAGACGGCCCACAACCACAACCAAACCCACTCCAACTGTCAGCACCCCGAGACCTTCAACCTCTTCAGGTATTTAGCAGACTCACGCTTTGCCAGAGGGGAAATAAAGGACTGTTGGTTACTAAAGGCATGCCACATCTGATATGGTATTAATAATCAGTAATGAATGATGATTATTATTTTTTCAATGATTTAAAAATTATTAATATTAGAAAATTTCCTGAGATGCTTTGGATTTTCGGTCGACAAGAAATAGTTGCACAAAGGATATTTATGAACACAGAATTAAACAGTTCAAACAATCAGAACTAGGACAATAGGAACTTGAAAACAGGAAAATTCTAACTATGCTTAGAGAGCATCAACTCCATCAGAGGGAGTTCTGTGTGCAGTTCTGGAGCCCCCAGTACATTGAAGTGTTGGAGCAGGTCCAGAGGAGGCCACAAAGATGCTCAGAGGGCTGCATCAGCTCTGCTATGAGGACAGGCTGAAAGAGTTGGGGCTCTGCAGCCTGGAGAAGAGAAGGCTTCCAGGAGACCTTAGAGTAGCCTTCCAGGATCTGAAGGGGGCTACAGGAAGGCTGGGGAGGGATTATTGATAAAGTCTTCCAATGCCAGGCCAAGGGGCAATGGGTTTGAACTGGCAGAGTGGAGTTTGAAACTGGATGTTAGGAGGAAGTTGTTTGCAGTGAGGGTGGTGAGACACTGGCACAGGTTGCCCAGGGAGGTTGTGGCTGCTCCGTCCCTGAAGGTGTTCAAGGCCAGGTTGGAGGAGGCCTTGAGTGACCTGTGCTAGTGGGAGGTGTACCTGCCTCTGGCAGGGGGTTGAAACCAGCTGATCCTTGAGGTCCCTTCCAACCTTACCATTCTATGAATCTATGTACTTGCGACGTCTTGATTCCTGAGTAAGTTTCCTGTACAAGGAGGCTTCCAAAACTCATGATAATGATCCCGTGGTAAAATACAAAATATTCCAGGTAGAGTGAAGGAGAGAAGAGCTGAGTTGCTTCCCAGCTACCAGTGTAAGCTGCAAACACGTGGCTACAACGAGTCTCAGTTAATGAGCCACTAATGGGGCACTGCTCCTCCAGAGAGTTGGTGCAGAAAGGCAGTCTGTGCGGAAAGGTAGCGCAGAAAGGCAGGCGGTGCGAAAAGGCAGCACAGAAAGGCAGTCTGTGCGGAAAGGTAGCGCAGAAAGGCAGTCCGTGCGGAAAGGCAGCGCAGAAAGGCAGGCGGTGCGAAAAGGCAGCGCAGAAAGGCAGTCTGTGCGGAAAGGTAGCGCAGAAAGGCAGTC
>VWZE01010272.1:45288-94869 GCA_013396675.1 Eubucco bourcierii
TACTGATCTTTTTAGTCAAATCTCTCTGCTATGGGCAGGGTTGCTCAGAGTCCTATTCAACCTGACCTTGAATGTTTCTAGGTATGAGACATCCATAAGTGTTCTGGGCAAGCTTTACTGGGGTCTCACCACACCCATCACAAAAAAAAATCCCTGCTGACTCCAGAGGGAGTTGGACTGGATGACCTTTGGAGGTTCCTTTCAACCCAGATCTTTCTATGATTTTATGATTCTCCTGACCTTCAGCACTGTGGCTGCACTTCTCTAACACAGTCTCAAACTGTGCCAGGGGAAGTTTAGGCTGGAGGTGAGGAGAAAGTTCTTGCCTGAGAGAGTCATTGACTGCTGGAATGGGCTGCCCAGGGAGGTGGTGGAGTCAGCGTCCCTGGAGGTGTTCAAGGCAGGTTTGGACATGGCACTTGGTGCCATGGTCTGGTCTTGAGGGCTGTGGGAATGAATTGGACTTGATGAGCTTTGAGGTCTCTTCCAACCTTGGTGATACTATGAGACTGTGATATTGTGATACTAATATGTAGCCTGCTTTTCTGTCCACCACTGTGTGGTGAAAGCACAAACAGAGGGCTCTGAGGCTGGCCTCTGAGGAGCCTGCGTTAGGACCTGTAAGGAAAACTGTCTTCCATGTGTGAGCAGAAAAAAACCAGAAAAGTGAGTTTTGGATTCCTGGAATGCTAAAGCAGCTTGTGAGTGAGTAGTCTTGAAGGCTTGGGAGTCAGGGATGGAGCACAGATTGCTCCAGCTGCTGCCCAGATCAGCTAATCAGTGCTGGCATGAATACGCCAGAAGTGCAGAGAGGAGTGGTTTGCCCACCCATGAGATATGGTATGGCAGCAATACAGAACTAATCAGAGCTCACTGATAAGCTCAGTGACCTCCCCTGCACTCAGGACTTGTAAATTGTTCTCTGCAGTGTTCTCACTGCAGAAAGCTGTTCTGTCCAAGACAGATTGAAGAGGAGGGATTCATGTGTGTATCTCCCATGTAAGATGTGGGAGGTTGTTTGATAATGACTCTGGTGTGCAAAAGCCATTAATCAAACACTTTGTGCTTTATTCCTTTTTGAGTGCCCTCTGCTTAGCTTAACTGAATTTCAGTTGTTTATTAGAGTTAGAAATTGCTATCAAATGTCACTTGCCTACTGAGTGTATAATCCTGGGGCTTCTCCTTGCTTTAGTGACTACAACACCTAGAACAACTCCAGAACCAACTTCCTCAGGACCAGTCACCACCTCTGGCACAACTCCAACTGTATCCATTACCAGCACTTCAGGAACAACCTCTAGCAGTGCCAGTACAGTCATTTCAACCACCACCACCATCTCAACCAGTACTTCTAGGCCAACCGCAACATCGACTGCAGTCACTGTGCCAGGAAGTTCTACTCCATCTACAGCTACTCCACACACTCCAACTACACCTCCACCACCAACCACTCCTGGGAAAAATTGTACTATCATGCCCAATGAATCTTATGCAGTAAGTAGATTTTGTGAGGTTTTTTTAGCATTCTACTTTGGAGGGAGGCTGGGCACATAATGTTGATGCTAGTGACACTGGGTGGATGTTAACCTGCATAGAAAAGTATCAATCCCTTCTGTTTCTTCTTGTTCTCTTGGGTGTCAGTGTGACTTCCAATGTCTGTCTTGTCTTCTCCAGACTAAAAAGCCCCAGGTCCCTCAACCTCTCCTCATCAGGCAGTGCTCCAGTCCCTCAATCATCCTTGTAGCTGTCTGCTGGACTCCAGCAGATCCCTGTCCCTCTTAAACTGATTGATCACCTACTGATCACTGGCATTCGCTAGTGTCTCCCACTGTTGATTAGAGATTAGATCACACACCTAATTTTTAACTGAAACTAAAGAAGACTACTCCCATTTCAATTTACTGGCTTGAGTTTTTGTGAGTGTTGCTTTTCACTCAGCAGCTCTCAGCAGTGCCTCAATGGTACTGAGTACTGCACTTCCTTTCACTTTCCAAACTTCTGGTGGGGAAAAAGTGTTCGATATGAGAAGCATGGCCAACAGGGCAAGGGAGGGGATTCTGCCACTTTACTCTGCTCTTGTCAGATCCCACCTGCAGTATTGTGTGCAGTTCTGGAGCCCTCAGCACAGGAAGGACATGGAAGTGTTGGAGCGGGTCCAGAGGAGGCCACAAAGATGATCAGAGGGCTGGAGCAGCTCTCCTATGAGGACAGGCTGAGAGAGTTGGGGCTCTGAAGCCTGGAGAAGAGAAGGCTTCGAGGGGACCTGATAGTAGCCTTCCAGTATCTGAAGGGGGCTACAGGAAGGCTGGAAAAGGATTATTTACAAGGTCCTGCAAAGACAGGACAAGGGGCAATGGGTTTGAAGTGGCAGAGGGGAGATTTAGACTGGATGTCAGGAGGAAGTTCTTTCCAGTGAGGGTGGTGAGACATTGGCACAGGTTGCCCAGGGAGGTCATGGATGCTCCCTCCCTGGAGGTGTTCAAGGCCACATTGGATGAGACCTTGAGTGACCTGTACTAGTGGGAGGTGTCCCTGCCTATGGCAGGGGGTTGGAACTGGATGATCCTTGAGGTCCCTTCCAAACTTCCCATTCTATGATTCTATGAATGGCATTTCAAAACTCTGCAGAACATGTTCAGGTGTAAGTGTGGTCACCCTGACTGCTTCATAACATTTCTCTTTCTCTTCCCCCTCCCCACCTCTTTCCACACACAGCCAGGAGAGTCATGGTGGATCTGTGAGTGCATTAAGGCAGTGTGCATAGAAGATGATAAAGTCCAGGTGATTCCTGTGGTCTGTGATCCACCTCCTAAACCTACATGTGCCAATGGGCTGTCTCCTGTGCAAGTCATTGATGATGATGGATGCTGCTGGCACTGGGAGTGTGACTGTGAGTGTATATGCTGTGGAATATTTTGTCTCCTGTGAGAGCAATACTAATGTTAAGAGCAACAATATTTACCAGGGGACAAGTATCTCACAAGGGTGTGACCCTCAGTCTTATAGTGTTAGTCTACTCGGAATGCTTCATTGATTTTTCTGAGCCAGTTAGGGGCTTTTACTTAATCTGCCATCATTTCTCTGTTAGCTATTGCATTAGTAGAATAAATTTGCCTCCCAAGGCAAATTTAAATGTCCAGATCTGTAGGCTAGAAGTTTACAATAGACGTTGCTTGTTCAAACTATGGATAAAGGTTTACCTAAGCTGCAGTTAATCCTCAACTGTCTGTCAGAGGATTCAGATGAGTTGTGCCCTGAGGAGGGCCTGTTTTTCTCTGTTATTGATGTTCTGGGTAATGAGCTAATGCATTGACATACACACTTTGGAAAATAAAGTGTTTAAAATTAGATGAGATGTATCCCACACCTACAGCTTCCCTTTGTCATCTGATCTGATTTGGTACCAGACAAAGCTAAACCCTCTTTATGCTTTTGTAGGTTACTGCACTGGCTGGGGAGACCCACACTACATGACTTTTGATGGGCTGTACTACAGCTACCAAGGGAATTGTACTTACATCCTGGTGGAAGAGATTAACAAGAAAGTTGACAACTTTGGTGTCTACATTGACAACTACCACTGTGACTCCCGGGATGTGGTCTCCTGTCCTCGGACTCTCATCGTGAGGCACGAGACTCAGGAAGTGCGCATAGCGACCGTCACGCCAAACACTGTGGAAGTGGAGGTAATGCAGGATGGCACCTTAGGGATCACAGGATCACAGGATGTCAGGAGTTGGAAGGAACACAAAGAGATCATCCAGTCCACAGCAGGACCAGTCTGGCTCACGGCACACAGGAACACATCCAGACAGGCCTTGAAAGGCTCCAGAGAAAGAGACTCCACAGCCTCTCTGGGCAGCCTGTGCCAGGGCTCTGGGACCCTTACAGTCAAGAAGTTCCTCCTTGTGTTGAGGTGGAACCTCCTGTGCTGCAGCTTCCATCCTTTGCTCCTTGTCCTATCCCAGGGAGCAAGTGAGCAGAGCCTGTCCCCCACTCCTGACCCCCAGCCCTCAGATAGTCATAAACATTTATTAAATCCCCTCTCAGTCTTCTCTTCTCCAGACTAAGAAGCCCCAGGTCCCTCAGCCTCTCCTCATCAGGCAGTGCTCCAGTCCCCTCATCATTCTTGTAGCCCTCCACTGAACTGTCTCCAGCAGATCCCTGTCCCTCTTAAACTGGGGAACCCAAAACTGAAGACAGTACTCAAGATGAGGTCTCTCCAGAGCAGAGTAGGTGGGGAGGAGAACCTCCCTTGTTCTGCTGGACACAATTTTCCTAATACACCCCAGGATCCCATTGGCCTTCTTGGGTAGCCCTCCACTGAACTGTCTCCAGCAGATCCCTGTCCCTCTTAAACTGGGGAACCCAAAACTGAAGACAGTACTCAAGATGAGGTCTCTCCAGAGCAGAGTAGGTGGGGAGGAGAACCTCCCTTGTTCTGCTGGACACAATTTTCCTAATACACCCCAGGATCCCATTGGCCTTCTTGGCCACAAGGGCACATTGCTGTGCCATGGATAACTTGCACCATGGTTCCTTTCTAAAAGATTCATACAGCATCTGTCTGGTTATTATATTCACAATGGTAAAGAAAAAGTGTTCTAAAATAATACTGAGGGGCCTGGAGCATCTCTGTGAGGAGGAAAGGCTGAGAGCCCTGGGGCTGTTGAGCCTGGAGGAAAGCAAATTCAAAGCAGATCCTCTCCATGCTGATCAAGGATTTGGGGCAAGAAGATAGAATCATAGAATGGGAAGGTTGGAAGGGACCTCAAGGATCATCTAGTTCCAACCCCCTGCCAGAGGCAGGGACACCTCCCACTAGTACAGGGCACTCAAGGCCTCATCCAACCTGGCCTTGAACACCTTCAGGGAGGGAACAGCCACAACCTTCCTGGGCAACCTGTGCCAGTGTCTCACCACCCTCACTGCAAACAACTTCCTCCTAACATCCAGTCTAAATCTCCCCTCTGCCACTTCAAACCCATTGCCCCTTGGCCTGGCATTGCAAGCCCTTGTCAATAGTCCCTCCCCAGCCTTCCTGTAGCCCCCTTCGGATACTTGAAGGCTACTCTAAGGTCTCCTGGAAGCCTTCTCTTCACCAGATGAGGCCAGACTCTTGTCTGTTTGACTTCTCAGTACCATAAAAGGGACACTTGTTTCAAACTTAAAGCACATTGAAGGGACACTTGTTTCAAACTTAAAGCACATTAGAATTATAGAACTGTTTTGGTTGGAGAAGAGCTTTAAGATTATCATATCCCAACCATTATCTGACTACTAAGGCTGGTGCTAAACCATGTCCCCTTAGTGCACCACATCTCTGCCTCTTTTAAACTTCTCCAAGGATAGGAATCCAACCACTTCCCTTAGGAGCCTGATTGAGAACCCTCACAGTGAAGAATTTTCTTCTAATCTCCAACCTAAAGGTCCCCTGGTGCAACTTGAGGCCATTTCCTCTCGTTGGCATTTACATTCTATCTCCAATGTGAGGTGATGAAGAGTCAGTTGTTTTCTAAAGTCAGGCTAAAAATGCCTCTCTTCTGGTGTCTTTTCTTGACCAGGTGACAGTAAACAAACAGCAAGTGGCTTTGCCTTACAAGAAGTTTGGTGTGCACATCTACGAGTCAGGCATAAATCGTGTGGTGGAAATCCCTGAACTGAAAATGAATGTGACCTACAACGGCTTGTCCTTTTCCATCAAATTGCCCTACAGCCTGTTTGGCAACAACACTCAAGGACAGTGTGGTAAGGGCTTACTCTTCTCATTTTGGTAACTCTCAGAAAAACTCATGGAAGCCAACCTCATGAAATTCAGCAAGGCCAAGTGTAAAGTCCTGCACCAGGCTAGGCACAATCCCAACCTCAACTCCAGGCTAGGTGGGGAATGGCTGAGAGCAGCCTTGAGGAAAAGGCCCTGGGGGTGTGGGGTGATGAAAAGCTCAAGATGAGGCTGCAGTGTGAGTGCAGCCCAGACAGCAACTGTGTGCTGGGCTGCAGCAAGAGCAGTGTGGGCAGCAGGGCAAGGGAGGGGATTGTGCCCCTTGGCTCTACTCTCCTCAGACCCCACCTGCAGTCCTGGGTGCAGTTCTGGAGCCCCCAGCACAGGAAGGACATGGAAGTGTTGGAGTGGGTCCAGAGGAGGCCACAAAGATGCTGAGAGGGCTGCAGCAGCTCTGCTGTGAGGACAGGCTGAGAGATTTGGGGCTCTGCAGCCTGGAGAAGAGAAGGCTTCCAGGAGACCTGGGAGTAGCCTTCCAGTATCCGAAGGGGCCTACAGGAAGGCTGGGGAGGGACTATTGACAAGGTCTTGTAATGCCAGGACAAGGGGAATGGGTTTGAAGTGGCAGAGGGGAGATTGAAAGTGGATGTTAGGAGGAAGTTGTTTACAGTGAGGGTGGTGAGACACTGGCACAGGTTGCCCAGGGAGGTTGTGGCTCCTCCCTCCCTGGAGGTGTTCAAGGCCAGGTTGGATGAGTCCTTGAGTGACCTGTACTAGTGGGAGGTGTCCCTCCCTATGGCAGGGGCTTGGAACTGGATGATCCTTGAGGTCCCTTCCAACCTTACCATTCTATGATTCTATGAAAACCCCAACCAGGTAAAGGACAGCCCTACCAGAAAGGTGAATGGAATATATAACATCAGATCTGTGAGTCAATTCCTTCTCCCCTTACCAATTTTAGGTACCTGCAACAACAACACTGCAGATGACTGCATGCTGCCCAATGGGAAGATTGCAGACAGCTGTGAAACCATGGCAGACCACTGGCAAGTTGTTGATCCTTCCAAACCACAGTGCTCTCCAGGCTTAGTTCCTACCAAGTCACCCAGCACAACCACAGTGCAACCTTGCAAAGAGTCTGCCATCTGTGAGCTGCTCTTGGGAAGGTAGGTGTTCCTCTGGGCTTTGTAAGCCTTTGGTCTTCAAATGAGGTGGCAATTTGAGGTTTCATTTCCCAGCATGAAGTGTTTATAGCTGTTACTCCATTTCTTGGAGCTTTCTAGATGTCATTCTTTGCTGACAGTTTGATTCCAACCCTCTGGTTACTATATTAACTTCTCTTGATACTCTCACGTTCTTCTACTTTCTCTACTGTCCACTCTCCTGTGCTGTTGCCTTTTCCCACACTCTCTCAGGAGACAACAGTCCAATTGAATCTTCATTTTAGAATGTCATGTCAGAACTGAAAAAAAACCCCAAAACAACCAAAACCACAAAACAAATCAAAATAATCTCTTAAGAAAAGCAGTTTATGGTTCCACTGGCTAATCTTCATGTAGCTCCTGGACAGAAGAGCTCCTGCTTGGTGCCTGACTGTTTCATAGCTGAGGGGAGAAAATGCTAAGCAGGTGTCACAGATTCACAGATCACGTTGGGTTGGAAGGGACCCTCAAAGGGCATCTTGTCTAACCCCCTGCAGGCAGCAGGGACAGTTCCAACTAGATCAGGCTGCCAAGGTTGATCTTGAATGTGTCCAGGAAGGTGCCTCAACCACAGCCCTTGGCAACCTGTGTCAGTATTTTACCACTCTCATTCTGAAGAACTTCCTCCTTATGTCCAGCCCAAATCTGCCCTGCTTCAGTTTCAAACCATTGCCTTTTCTCCTATCCCCACAGGCCTTTCTGAACAGTTCCTCCCCAGCCTTCCTGTAAATCCCCTTCAGATATTGAAATGTAACTCTGAGGTCTCCCTGGAGCCTGCTCTTCCCCAGGGTGAACACCCCCAACTCTCTTACCCTGTCTTCATAGAAGAGGTGCTTCAGCCCTCTGATCAGCTTCATGGCCCTCCTGTGGCCCCACTCCAGTAGGTCTATGTTGAAAGATTCCAATCTAGAGGAGTGCTCTTGTTAAAACTCTCTCAGCAGTTGTCCTTGTTCACCTCTCCTTAAGCACAGCTGTATTGGAACACATTAAGCACGCTGAAGAACCCCTGGAGGGTTCAGTAACTAACCATGAGCCATGATTCTCTTTCTAGTGTGTTTGAGCCCTGCCACAGCTTCGTGGACCCTGACAAGTACTACAAAGCCTGCGTGTTTGACAGTTGTATGCTGCCCAACTTAGACCTGGAATGCTCAAGCCTGCAGACCTATGCCGCCGTCTGCGCCGACCAAAGTGTGTGCGTCGACTGGAGGAGACACACCAATGGTGTTTGCTGTGAGTGTTTGGCTCTTTGTCTTGGAACTATGAGGGAGCCTGAGGAGGCAGGTCCTAGTGCTGAGTCGTGTTGCTTTCCAAGCAGTGGAGCACACAGTCCAGACAGCAACAGAGTGCTGGGCTGCAGCAAGAGCAGTGTGGGCAGCAGGGCGAGGGAGGGGATTGTGCCCCTTTGCTCTGCTCTCCTCAGACCCCACCTGCAGTCCTGGGTGCAGTTCTGGAGCCCTCAGCACAGGAAGGACATGGAACTGTTGGAAGCAGTCCAGAGGAGGCTACCAAGATGCTGAGAGGGCTGCAGCAGCTCTGTTGTGAGGACAGGCTGAGAGAGTTGGGGCTCTGCAGCCTGGAGAAGAGAAGGCTTCCAGGAGAGCTTAGATTAGCCTTCCAGGATCTGAAGGGGGCTACAGGAAGGCTGGGGAGGGACTATTGACAAGGGGAAGGTCTTGCAATGCCAGGACAAGGGGCAATGGGTTTGAAGTGGCAGAAGGGAGATTGAAAGTGGATGTTAGGAGGAAGTTGTTTGCAGTGAGGGTGGTGAGACACTGGCACAGGTTGCCCAGGGAGGTTGTGGAACACAGAAGCACAGAATGTGATCTTTGATCACATTCTGTGCTTCTGTGCTCCACAAACTCCCTGGAGGTGTTGAAGACCAGGTTGGAGAAGGCCTTGAGTGAGCTATACTAGTGGGAAGTGTCCCTGCCTATGTCAGGCAGTTGGAGGTAGATGATCTTTGAGGTCACTTCCAACCTTTCCTTTCTATGATTCTATGAGACACCAATAAATCACACCAGCTGCTGTCTTGAAGTTATGGTACAGGTAACATTTTTAGCAGTGGGGAGGAAGAGGAGGCAGTAAAAATAGAAATCTATTGACTGTTCCAGAGGCATTTGTGTTCAGAAATGCTTGTTTGAGGGCAGACAGGTTTGTGTTCAGCAGGCATCTTCTGGATTTAGTGACATATGCACTCGTTTTCAGAAAGGCAATCAGAATCTGAAAGGTTGGAAAAGAACTCTAAGGTCAAGTCCAGACATCAACCCAACACCACCATAGCCATTAAACCATGGCCCCAGGTGCCATGGCCACACTTGAATACTTCCAGGGATGGTGACTCCACTACCTCCCTAGGAAACCTGTTCCAATCCCTGACCACTTTTGCAGGAAAGAAAGTTTTCCTAATATCTAACCTAAATGTACTCTGTCTGTAGTAAGATGACAGAGGGTAAGGATACACTTTCCCCTGACAAGTTGGGCAACAGACACCAAAATTATGGGAAAAAAACATACAGACTCCTGGCTTTACCTCCTTAATGTGAAATATGGTGGTGGATAAATGGCATAGAATAGAGACATGAGTCTGATACTTAGGTTCTGGGTTTGTTTTTTTTTCTTTGCTGTTCAAGATTGTCCAAGATGCATAAGAAAATAACTCCTCAGTCTTTAATTCCTTAGCATAAGGTCACAGGGCTTTTATATGATATTGTTACTGAGCTCTTTCTCCCTTTTTTCCCCTCCCATTCCAGCTTACAAGTGTCCCACAGGTAAAGAATACAGAGCATGTGGTCCTGCTCAACAGATAACCTGCAAATCAAGGTAAATAATTCCTTCACAGCTCTTACAACCCTGCAGTCATATCTTAATGCACAGGTGGTTGAGAGGCATCAGCCTCCTGTCATCCCTTAAGCTGCCTGCCAGATTTTGGGTCCCTGCTCTCTTGGTCCTCAGTCTGGCTGTCTCTAGTGTCCACGTTGTTTGGTGGCACCAAACACCAGTGGCGACAGTGCTGAAATGACAAACGTGCAGATAGTTTGTCATGCTGCCACCTGCAGTGAAAGGTTGTTTGGCACAATCCTCCTTTGCCTGCCTGTGGCACTAACAGTGTTCCTTGGGATGTTTTGCCTCCTGCAGCCAGCAGAATGAAACTTCAACTAAGCAAGTGGAAGGCTGCTTCTGCCCCAACGGAACCATGCTGTATGACTCCAGTGTGGATGTCTGCGTCAAGACCTGCGGTGAGTTTTACTGCTCTGCTTAGAGGTTGCCTTTGCCTTTCCTTCCTCCTTGGGTAACATCTTGGGCAGTGCCATGGGCAGTGGCATTGAGTGCAACCTCAGCTAGTTTGCCAATGACACCAAGCTGTGTGGTGTAGCTGACACACTGGAGGGAAGGGATGCCATCCAGAGGGACCTGGACAGGCTGGAGAGGTGGGTACAAGCCAACCTCAGGAGGTTCAACAAGACCAAGTGCAAGATCCTGCAAATGAGTTGAGGCAATCCCAAGCACCAATACAGGCTGGGCAGTGACTGGCTGGAGAGCAGCCCTGAGGAGAGGAACTTAGGGGTGCTGGTGGATGAGAAGCTCAACATGAGCCAGCAGTGTGCTCTGGCAGCCCAGAAAGCCAAACACAGCCTGGGGTGCATCAAGAGACATGTGGGCAGCAGGTTGAGGAAAGTGACCCTCCCCCTCTACTCTGCACTGGTGAGACCCCAGGCCCTGGAGTACTGCATCCAGTTCTGGAGCCCCTATCACAAGAGGGCTATGGATATGCTAGAAGTTGTCCAGAGAAGGGCCAGGAGGATTCTCAGAGGGCTGGAGCTGCTCTGCTGTGAGGAGAGACTGAGAGAGTTGGGGCTGTTCAGTCTGGAGAGGAGAAGGCTCCGAGATGACCTTATTGTGACCTTTTAGTATCTTAAGAGGGCTACAAGAAAGCTGGGGAAGGACTCTTTAGAATTTCAGGCAGTGATAGGACTGGGGAGGATGGATCCATGCTAGAAATGGGTAGATCCAGACTGGATGTTAGGAAGAAGTTCTTCCCCATGAGGGTGCTGAGAGCCTGGCAGGGGTTGCCCAGGGAGGTGGTGGGAGCCTCATCTCTGGAGGTGTTTAAGGCCAGGCTGGATGAGGCTGTGGACAGCCTGATCTAGTGTGAGGTGTCCCTGCCCATGGCAAGGGGCTTGGAAATAGATGATTCTTGTGGTCCCTTCCAGCCCTGACTGATTCTGTGATTCTATGAATCTTGTTTCCTTCTCATGCATGCAACACAGGTCAGATTGTATGCAGCACTCAAACAACATATAGAGGAGATGTCTGCTGAGTGATAATGGAAATTTGTGTTTGTATTTTCACAGGCTGTGTTGGAATGGACATGATACCAAGAGAGGTATGCTACTGTGTGCTTTTGTGTTTCAAGTAGAGGTTGAAGGTGGGGAGAGGGAAGTGGGTTTGTTTTGGGGGCTCTCATATTTTCATTTCTGTTTTTACTTCTGGTTTTTGTGGTTGTTTTGGGTTGGTTTTTTTCCACTTGGTGACCATGTAACCACTCACTTGTTCTTTAACAACAGTTTGGGGAAAGGTTTACAGTGGACTGTCAGGACTGTATTTGCCTGGAAGGTGGAAGTGGCATCGTGTGTGAGCCTCATAAATGTCCTGCACAAGAGAAGGTCACCTGTGATGGAGAAGGTTTCTATGAGGTCATTGAAGTCAATGCTGAAGATGCCTGCTGCCCCATCACCACCTGCAGTATGTCCACACTTTTTCTTTTTAGCCTTTCTGTATCTTTTAAGAATAAAAAGGAAAAGAGAACTGGAGTAGGTAGCATCAAGGAGGCACAAGACATTATCTTCTTTCATAAGAAAGATCTTCTTTCTTCCACCTGGAGTACTGTGTGCAGTTCTGGAACCCTCAGCACAGGAAAGGACATGGAAGTGTTGGAAAGAGTCCAGAGGAGGCCACAAAGATGCTCAGAGGGCTGCAGCAGCTCTGCTGTGAGGACAGGCTGAGAGAGTTGGGGCTCTGCAGCCTGGAGAAGGGAAGGCTTTGAGGAGGGGACCTGATAGTGGCCTTCCAGTACCTGAAGGGGGCCTACAGGAAGGCTGGGAAGGGATTATTTACAAGGTCCTGCAACAACAGGACAAAGGACAATGGGTTTGAAGTGGCAGAGGGGAGATTTAGACTGGATGTTAGGAGGAAGTTCTTTACAGTGAGGGTGGTGAGGCACTGGCACAGGTTGCCCAGGGAGGTTGTGGCTGCTCCCTCCCTGGAGGTGTTGAAGGCCAGGTTGGAGGAGGCCTTGAGTGAGCTGTGCTAGTGGGAGGTGTCCCTGCCTATGGCAGGGGGTTGGAACTAGCTGATCCTTGAGGTCCCTTCCAACCTTCCCATTCTATGATTCTATGATTCATGCTTTTGAAATTCAACTTGCCTAGTGGTAGGGAAAATAAGTTTCCATGTTGCAATGACTCTGTAGTTCAAGACCACTTTTTTTTCAAGTAAAATGCAGACAGAGTATGGAAATTCTACATGGATTTTCATTTTGCAGCAGTGACCTGCAACTTTGGAGAGAGTAACACTGTCCCTTACTTCTCTGCAAAGAACTGGGATACATTTTTAGCACTTGGAGGATCTGGACTCTTTCTCAGTAATGGAAAGCCTATCCTAGATGCTTTTCTAGATACCTGTCTCTAGCAGCTGTGGTTAGATGTATTTCCTGGCTCATTCCCTTTTTTCCTTGTTTTTTTCAGCTGTGGTTAGATGTATTTCCTGGCTCATTCCCTTTTCTCCTTGTTTTTTTTCAGCTGTGGTTAGATGTATTTCCTGGCTCATTCCCTTTTCTCCTTGTTTTTTTCAGCTGTGGTTAGATGTATTTCCTGGCTCATTCCCTTTTCTCCTTGTTTTTTTCAGCTGTGGTTAGATGTATTTCCTGGCTCATTCCCTTTTCTCCTTGATTTTTCAGCTGTGGTTAGATGTATTTTCTGGCTCATTCCCTTTTCTCCTTGTTTTTTTCAACTGTGGTTAAATCTATTTCCTGGCTCATTCCCTTTTCTTCTTGATTTTTCAACTGTAGTTAAATCTATTTCCTGGCTCATTCCCTTTTCTTCTTGGTTTTATTTTTCAGAGTGCAACACAAGCCTGTGCACATCTAAAGCTCCCAAGTGTAAACCAGGATTTGAAATTCAATCTCATATTCCCAGTGACAAATGCTGTCCTGTGTACCAGTGTGGTAAGTCCCTTGGAAACATGTTACAGTGCATTAGCATTATCTATGGTGCAATTAGCATCACAGTTAGTTAGACTGCATGCAAATAGCTCATTGAAAGGGGGCAACAAACACAGGCAACACCTACAGGGAGGTTACTACTGCTGTGATTATGATGAATGACTACAAAAGCAGATGTAACCTGGGTGACTCAAGTTCAGATTTCCTGGTTGTAAGTAGATGTAAGAACAGATACAGAATCAACTGGAACTGGTAGAAAGTCCCTGTCAGCATCTACAGTAGGAAAATAGCTTTGCAAAATCTGCTTTTGGTCTTGGTGACCAAAAAAATGATCTGTGGGCAAAGTGGCTGCTGCCTGTATTGGGCACATATTGCATGTGCAGTGTTTGTTCTTGTGCTTCACATGTGGCAGATCTGCTAGCAGAAGTGAGGAATAACCAAGGCATCTGACCACAAGCATTGTGGAAGAGATGAGTTTGGCTAGAGTGGGGTGAAGATCTTTTTTTACTGTTGTTGTTCCTCCTATGTATATTGTCTTGCAATGCCAGGGCAAGGGGCAATGGGTTTAAACTGACAGAGGGAAGATTTAGACTGGATGTTAGGAGGAAGCTCTTTCTAGTGAGGGTGGTGAGACACTGGCACAGGTTGCCCAGGGAGGTTGTGGCTGCTCCCTCCCTGGAGGTGTTGAAGGCCAGGTTGGAGGAGGCCTTGAGTGAGCTGTGCTAGTGGGAGGTGTCCCTGCCTATGGCAGGGGGTTGGAACTGGCTGATCCTTGAGGTCCCTTCCAACCTTCCCATTCTGTGATTCTATGATGTAACCATTGAACTCTTTGCTTGTTAACAGTTCCCAAGGGAGTCTGTGTACACGAGAATGCTGAGTTCTTGGTAAGTTCTTATTTCACCAGTCTCCTGCAAATGGTTAAAAGACTACTCAGGGTCCTTTATCAGAAGGGTTGTGAGGAGCTTTGTCTAGTACAATCAGTGCTTCAGAGATGTTCAAGCTCCCATCAGGAGCTCACCAATTACACCAAGCCCAAACATTTCCTAAAGAGATTGCTGTGTATAAAGGAGACTGAAGACCTGCTTGCAGGTCTGGTTCAGAGAGAGATTTGGGCTTAAAGTTGAGTCAGTCCCCATTGTCAGCAGGAAACAGGATGGTTTTGAGTAACAGCAACAGAGTAAAACTCAACCTGTGACATTATTGCAGCTTTTAGACCCTGCTTTCCAAACTGGAAAGATTTGTAAAAAGTATTATTCTGAAAAGACTTAGGGCTTACTAAATCCTGCTGGGTCTAGCAATGGTTTTATTGCAGGCATTTAGGACAGCTGGCAGTATAATATCTGAGTTTATGGGACTTTAATATAGGAATATGTGGGTTTGCTGGGGATGTGGGTTTGGTATTCATAGGGAATGGTGGGGATGTGGGTTTGGTGTTCATAGGGTATGGTGTTCATAGGGGATGGTGTTGGTGTGGGTGTGGTGTTCATAGGGGATGGTGTTGATGTGGGTGTGGTGTTCATAGGGGATGGTGTTGGTGTGGGTTTGGTGTTCATAGGGGATGGTGTTGATGTGGGTTTGGTGTTCATAGGGGATGGTGTTGGTGTGGGTTTGGTGTTCATAGGGGATGGTGTTGATGTGGGTTTGGTGTTCATAGGGGGTGGTGTTGGTGTGGGTTTGGTGTTCATAGGGGGTGGTGTTGACGTGGGTTTGGTGTTCACAGGGGATGGTGTTGATGTGGGTTTGGTGTTCATAGGGGGTGGTGTTGGTGTGGGTTTGGTGTTCATAGGGTATGATACCAGAGTTTCTCACTGATGTGTGACACTGCAGTAAAGACACAAGTTAAATTAAATTCAGATTCAGAATCTTATCTCCCAAGATGATCAGTGTCTATCCAAGGGTCTTTGTGATTGTTTCCTTCTCCACTGCTTGATTTACAGATCTTTTGGGGCGTTCAGGAATGTCTGTCACACCTGTCATGCTTTATTAATATATCACCAATAGATCAACTTTTTTTTGTTTGTTTTTATTTTTCCCTTCAAATTTATAGCCCAACTCCTCAGTCTTCATTGACAAGTGTCAGAGCTGTTTCTGCACTAGCAATGTGAATGCCAGCACTCAACTGAATATCATCTCATGTGAACATGTTCCATGCAACACAGCTTGTCAGCCAGTAAGTGACAAACCTGAGCAGCAAAACCCCCAAATAGCCCAAAACAGTGTGAGAAAAGCAGTTTGGCTAATGAGTGATGTAAGCAAAACACAAGAGGCAGAAATGCAGAGTTCAAATACCAACTCTCCTGGAGCAGTCAGAGTATCACAGTATCACCAGGGTTAGAAGAGACCTCAAAGCTCATCAAGCCCAACCCATCACCACAGACCTCAAGACCAGACTATGGCACCAAGTGCCACGTCCAAACCTGCCTTGAACACCTCCAGGGACGCTGACTCCACCACCTCCCTGGGCAGCCCATTCCAGTAGCCAATGACTCTCTCAGTGAAGAACTTTCTCCTCACCTCCAGCCTAAACTTCCCCTGGCACAGCCATGTAAAGGCTGCCTGTGTAATTTGCAGTGTTCAGTTCATG
The DNA here is from genome assembly GCA_013396675.1 of Eubucco bourcierii. Lineage (NCBI taxonomy): Eukaryota > Metazoa > Chordata > Aves > Piciformes > Ramphastidae > Eubucco > Eubucco bourcierii. The sequence continues at coordinate 61,014 of VWZE01010272.1, forward strand.
CTGGAAGGATTAGCTGGGAAATGTCTATAGTGCAAGATCCTGCACTTGGGTCAGGGCAAGCCCAAGCATAAATACAGGCTGAGAGGTGAGTGGATAGAATCATAGAATGGTAAGGTTGGAAGGGACCTCAAAGCTCAGCCAGTTCCAACCCCCTGCCATAGGCAGGGACACCTCCCACTAGAACAGGTCACTCAAGGCCTTGAACACCTCCAGGGAGGGAGCAGTCACAACCTCCCTGGGCAACTTGTTCCTGATGGAGAGCAGTCTTGAGGAGAAAGACTCAGAGGTGCTGGGGGGTAGTGAAAATCTAGGCATGAGCCAGCAACCTGTGCTCACAGCCCAGAACCAGCTGTGTCCTGGGCTGATCCCCAGCAGTGTGAGCAGCAGGGCCAGAGAGGGGATTCTGTCCCTCTGCTGTGCTCTGCTGAGACCCTTCCTGCAGTGCTGGGGCCAGCTCTGGAGTCCTCAGCACAGACAGGGACCTGCTGGAGCAGGGCCAGAGAAGGCCACAGCAATGCTGACAGGACTGGATGGGCTCTACTGTGAGGCCAGGCTAGAAGAGTTGGGCTTGGTCAGCCTGGAGAAGAGAAGGCTCCTGAGAGATCTGGTGGCCTTGCAGTGCCTCAGGGGGCTGATCAGACTTTTTACAAGGGCATGTACTGATGGGACCAAGGGGTGATGGTTCTAAGCTGTAAGAATGTAGGCTGCAGATTAGAAATAAGGAGGAATTTCTTCTCTGTGAGGGTGTTGATGCATGGGAGCAGGTTAAAACAAGCTGCCCAGAGAAGCTATGGAAATACCCAAGGAAAGGTTGGGTAGGGCTTTGAGCAACCTGATCTAGTGGAAGGTGTCCCTGTTTGTGGCAGGGGAATTGCAACTGGATGATCTTTAAGGTCCCCAAACCATTCTCTGATCAAAGGAATGATAGATAATTATTAGTCATATTCATCATAGTGTTTCAATTTATCCCATCAGTAGCTTGCTTTTATTACTTGTCTTCTGTTGGGTTGGAGCACAGAAAGGCCTGAACCTAGAGTGCATTTCAAAACCCAATCTGTGACTGGGTTAGCATGTTTTCATTCTCAGAAGTGCATTTATCACAGTGCTCTCATTTCTTAATTATTTTTAACACCTAGGGCTATGAACTTCAGCCAGTGAAAGGTGAATGCTGTGGGAAGTGTGTGCAGACTAAGTGTGTGATACGCACAGTGAGCAACTCCAACCTCATCCTGAGCGTAAGTAATGCTCTCCACCTTAACATCTCCAGCAGATCTGTCAAGTTCTCCCTCTCCCAGAGGGAACACCTCCTTGCCAGGGACAAGGCTTAGTGTAAGTTTGCACCTGAAAGGCAGAGGCTCACCTAAAGCAAAGCCTATCTATGATTTAATTTTTTGGGGGTAGGGCTGAAGGAAGAACTCAGGAAATCAAATTTCCTGAGAGGCTCTTCCTGAAATGTTGAATCCAATACCATTGGAAGGGTTTTTTTTTCTTGCCAGTTCTGGAAGCTTGGACTTTCCTGTATTACCAGGAAAACCTGTGTGGGAAGTGATTTTATTTCCCTTGTAGGCTGAAGGTTTAGGATTGTTCTTAATTACCACATAACAGTTTAGCTTTCCATAGGAGGCATGAATGGTTTTGTTAATTACTTCAATGTATTAACAAACTTTAGAAGGACTACAAACTTTAGAGGGGGTTTTGGGTTGGTATGGATGGTTTTGTTAATTACTTTAACCTAGACTACAAACTTTAGAGGGGGTTTTGGGTTGGTATGGATGGTTTTGTTAATTACTTTAACCTAGACTACAAACTTTAGAGGGGGTTTTGGGTTGGTATGGATGGTTTTGTTAATTACTTTAACCTAGACTACAAACTTTAGGGGGACTCCAAACTTTAGAGGGGGTTTTTGGGTTGGCATAGATAATTTTGTTAATCACTACTCTACAAACCTTAGAGGGACTACAGACTTCACAGGGGGTTTTGGGTGGCATGGGTGCTTTTGTTAATTACTTAACTCTACAAATTTTAGAGGGACTACAAACTTCAGAGGGATTTTTGGGTTGGCATAGATGGTTTTGTTAATTACTTTAACCTACTCTACAAACTGTAGAGGGATTTTTGGGTTGGCATAGATAATTTTGTTAATTACTTTAACCTAGAATACAAACTTTAGGGGGACTCCAAACATTAGAGGGATTTTTGGGTTGGCATAGATGGTTTTGTTAATTACTTTACAAACTTTAGAGGGACTTACAGACTTTAGAGGGATTTTTGGGCTGGCATAGATGGTTTTGTTAATTATTTTAACCTACTCTACAAACTTTATAGGGATTTTCTTTTTGTTGTCCACATGAAATCCATGTAAGATTCTCTCCACCTATGGCATACTGCAAGACATATGAGAATCTGTACCCCAAGTGGCTGTTAACCTAAAAACATTTGATTGGGAAACCAAAGGAAAGCCCTTGTCAGAGGGCAGGAAAATTTCTGTCTGAGCTGCCTTCACCTTTCCTTATGCCATTTTGTATTTTGCTTGCAGCCTGGGGAGTTTAAAAACGATCCTAACAACAACTGCACCATCTATAGCTGTGTCAGTATCCATGACCAGTTCATCTCTTCCACATCTGAGATTACCTGCCCAGCATTCAATGAGGAGAGCTGCAAACCTGTGAGTAAACAAGGGAAACCTACCCTTTGCTCAGTGCACAGATTGCTTCAGTCTAGTTCAGCCACCTAACTAGCAAGAGAAGTCAGGTTAAGTTCTGATGGTCTTTCACCAGAGTTTCCCAGTCCCCAGACAGAAGTTCCTGCTGCACCCTGCAGGTATAACAGATGTAGGTGAGAATTCAAGACTCACTTACAGCTGGCAGCTGTCTCTTGGAAGCCAAAACGCTGCTCAGCAGAGTCCTTGCTGACTGCTCTCTACAAGAACCAAGTTGTCTTGCTTGCTGATCACCCAGTAGGCTGCCAGTGCCACCATTCAGACAGCAATCTCTGAGAAAACACTTTTTGGGGTTGCTTCTGGGAAAAAAAAACCCTGCACAATGTCAGCTGTAGACTTCCTTCAAAGTGTTATCTTTATTGCCACAATCCTGTGTAGATGGAGAGTTTTCAAGTCTGGATTATTCGGATCAGTGCTACCCTTTTCTTTGGTTGTTTGGAGCTGCTCTCCTCAGTTACTGATCTAAAAGCCTCCTTAATTTGGGGAAAGAAAATAATGCTACAGTTTTCTTTGGTTGTTTGGTGCTGCTCTCCTCAGCTGCTGGCAAACAGCCTCCTTAATGTGGGCAAAGGAAATAATGGTACAGTTTTCTTTGATTGTTGCTGCTAAGGAGCTGCTCTCCTCAGCTGCTGGCCTAAAAGCCTCCTTAATGTGGGCAAAGAAAATAATGGTACAGTTTTCTTTGGTGGTTTGGAGCTGCTGAGGAGCTGCTCTCCTCAGTTACTGATCTAAAAGCCTCCTTAATTTGGGGAAAGAAAATAATGGTACAGTTTTCTTTGATTGTTGCTGCTAAGGAGCTGCTCTCCTCAGCTGCTGGCCTATAAGCTTCCTTAACACAGGGAAAGAAAATAATGGTACAGTTTTCTTTGGTTGTTTGGTGCTGCTAAGGAGCTGCTCTCCTCAGTTACTGATCTAAAAGCCTCCTTAATGTGGGGAAAGAAAATAATGGTACAGTTTTCTTTGGTCGTTTGGTGCTGCTCTCCTCAGCTGCTGGCCTGAAAGCCTCCTTAATGTGGGCAAAGAAAATAATGGTACAGCATTCTTTGGTGGTTTGGTGCTGCTCTCTTGAGCTGCTGGCCTAAAAGCTTCCTCAATCCAGGGCAAACAAACAACATTATTCCTCCTGTTTCTTTGTTCTTTTAGGGAACCATCGCCTTCTTGCCCAACGGTTGTTGCAGGACCTGTAAGTATACCTGAACCCACAGCACAGGGAATAGCTTTTCCTCTTGAATCAGCCCATTTTCCAGCCACAGAGGCTGATATGTTTGTATTTAAGTAGGTAGCATTTAAATAGATACTATCTATAAGTGATAATTGTCCTTCCAAGCATTTGCTCTCCGGGCAAGTTTAAACAGAAGTTTAAGCAAGTTTAAAGAGAAGTTTAAGTCAGTTTGAGCAGAAAGAGCACAGAAAACAATACCTTAGGTGCACTAGTGAAGCTCAGAGGGTGCTGAGCTGCCAGCAACTCCTGGAGCTATTTCACTGGAAGCATTTTCTGCTCTCTCCCTATAGGTGCACCTCTGGATAGTCCCACGCCCTGCTCTGTCCGCCAAAGGACAGACTTCATCGTCTACAAGGGCTGCCGCTCTGTCGACAGAGTCGTCATGACTGAGTGTGAAGGAACATGTGGAACCTTCTCCATGTAAGTAAACTGGCAGGACAATGAGATTTCAGCTCTGCTGGCTCTGAGCTTGTTGATATAAAAGGAACAATAAATAGGTAGGTTACAGAATGATAGAAGGCCTGGAACTGTCATCGCGCCAAGGCACGGGCATCAAGTCGACAGATCCGTGGCTGAGCAGTTGTGGTGTTTGAATATAGAGCAGAAAAATGTATTTCAGATTCTTATGGGGTTCAGACAGCTATGCTAAGCTCTACTCACCCATTGATGTTCTGCAGCAAGAGCAGTGTGGGCAGCAAGGCAAGGAAGGGGATTGTGCCCCTTTGCTCTGCTCTCCTCAGACCCCACCTGCAGTCCTGGGTGCAGTTCTGGAGCCCCCAGCACAGGAAGGACATGGAAGGGTTGGAGTGGGTCCAGAGGAGGCCATGAAGATGCTGAGAGGGCTGCAGCAGCTCTGCTGTGAGGACAGGCTGAGAGAGTTGGGGCTCTGCAGCCTGGAGAGGAGAAGGCTTCCAGGAGAGATTAGATTAGCCTTCCAGGATCTGAAGGGGGCTCCAGGAAGGCTGGGGAGGGACTATTGACAAGGTCTTACAATGACAGGACAAGGGGCAATGGGTTTGAAGTGGCAGAGGAGAGATTGAAAGTGGATGTCAGGAGGAAGTTGTTTGCAGTGAGGGTGGTGAGACACTGGCACAGGTTGCCCAGGGAGGTTGTGGAGCACAGAAGCACAGAATGGGATCTTTGATCATCCAACTGATGGATGTGATGCCACTGTAGATGGCATTATAGCCACTTATCTACATAGTTTCCTTACTCAGGTCAGGGTTTTCTCTACCTCTAATTGTGGACATCCATCAGGAATTGGGTGATGAGAGGAACCTAAGGAAGCTGAGCTGAAGCTCATAGAACGCACTGGGGGTTTTTTTGCCAGGACTAATTGGTTTGCCAGAAAGAAGTATGAGGAAATGCAATGAACTTTAAAAGCACATTGCTGTAATTGCTGCTCTGTCATGTGAGCTTAGCACCTGCATCAGCCACAACTGTGGCTCTTCCTATAATTCAAGACCTGTATCATAGAACCACAGAATTGTCAGGGCTGGAAGAGAACCTCAAGAATCACCCAGTTCCAAACCCCCTGACATGGGCAGGGACACCTCACACTAGAGCAGGTTGCCCAGAGCCTCATCCAACCTGGCCTTAAAAAACCTCCAGGGATGAGGCTTCCACCACCTTCCTGGGCAGCCTGTGCCAGGGTCTGACCACTCTCAAAGGGAAGAACTTCCTAATATCTAATCTAAATCTCCCCTCCTCTAGCTTGGATCCATTCTCCCCAGTCCTATCACTACCTAGCACCCTAAAAAGTCCCTCCCCAGCTTTTTTGTAGCCCGCTTCAGACACTGGAAGGCCACAGTAAGGTCTCCTCAGAGCCTTCTCTTCTCCAGACTGCACAACCCCGACTCTCTCAGCCTGTCCCCATAGCAGAGCAGCTCCATCCCTCTGAACACCCTCATGGCCCTTCTCTGGGCACATTCCAGCACCTCCAGATCTTTCTTGTAAGAGAGGCTCCAGAACTGGACTTGATGATCTCAGAGGTCTTTTCCAAGCTGGTTAATTCTGTGCTTCTGTGAAAGCCTGGGGGGGTGATGATGAGGACCTGCAGTATCCTCATGTGGAGCTTCCTTGTAGCCCCCTTCAGATACTGAAAGGCCACAATAAGGTCTCCTTGGAGGCTTCTCCTCTCCAGACTGAGCACCCCCAACTCTCTCAGTCTGTCTCCATGGAAGAGCTGCTCCAGCCCTTGAGTGGCAGGAGGCAGTTAAGCTGTGCTGAAGCTTTGCAGACTTCATTAAATGGCACCAATCCAGCAAAGCACTTCACAGATGCTCAGCCTTAAACCTCACAAAGTGGCCCTTTTGCAATGGGTTGGAAGTCAGCTGTGCTTGATGCTTAGCATCCAAGTTTTGCAGCTTCAGCAGTGTCAGGTTTCCCTTAGTGGCTGCATTCTTGCAGGTGGCTGTGTTAAATACACACACAGCCTTAAACCTCACAAAGTGGCCCTTTTGCAATGGGTTAGCCACAATAAGGTCTCCTTGGAGCCTTCTCCTGTCCAAGCTGAACCACCTCAGCTCTCTCAGTCTGTCTCCATATCAGAGCAGCTCCAGCCCTCTGACCACCCCTGTGGTGCTTCTCTGGACACCTTCCAGCATGTCCAGATGTTTCTTGGAGTAGAGAGCTTCCAGAACTGGATACACTACACTGTAGGTGTTGTGCTGAAGGCTATGGTTTAGTGGTGACTTGGCAGTGCTGGCTTAATGGTTGGACTTGATCTTAAAGGTCTCTCCTAACCAAAGCTGTTCTATGGTTCTATTCCAAACTTCTGACAGGAGTTCTGTGCCTCTCTGCTGGCTTCTGGCACGGAATAACATTGCCATTTCCCATCTCAACAGGTACTCTGCTGAGGCCAATTCCATGGACCACAGCTGTTCCTGCTGCAGGGAATCAAAGTCTACTACCAAGGAAGTGACGCTGAAATGCCCCCAGGGGAATTTCATCCAACACAAGTACCTGTATGTGGAGAGCTGCAGCTGTCAGGAGACTGAATGCAACATCTCACAGTCCAGCGAGAAGCAAAGCACCGAAGAAAACGAAGCTGCAACTGCTGTGAACCGTCTCAAGAGGGCTATCAGCTTAGCCTCCAAATGAAGGAGAGAACACCTAGCAGCAGTGATCTAAAAGGACTATGCACCACCCTCCTCTCCCTCCACTGATTCTGAACTTGGTTTTCTCCTGGTTTCTGTACCCTCATTCTCCTCTGCTCGTTTGTAACATTGCTCTATTTATTTGTGGACGAAAGAAGGACACAAATTGGCCTTCTTCCTGGTGGTGCATGGCCTTTTGGGGCCCTTTCTAATCACCTGGTTTCCTCTGAATGATTAAAAAAAAGCATATTTCAAAACACAGGGGCTTTGGGCTCTATCATTTATGTGTGGTCTTGATGAGCCTGAGTTTTAAAAGAGATCAAGTGGCTGCCTGAGGCATCAGGTTTCCTGCAGGAAGGAAGTGGAGAGAGTGTCTCATAACAAAGGATTTATCCGAAGGAGGGTAGCTGAATTCTAAAGTGCTTGTTTGGTGTCTCTGTAAGGGGAGGAGAAGATGATCAGCTGGGAGATGGACATCTCTCCCCAGTCATCTGAACTGCAGTGAGGGGAATCCACACTTTGTGCTGTGTGTGTGAAAAAGGAAAAACTTTGGGTATTTTTTTTTGGTCACATTTATTTGTGCTTTGCCCTTCTGAGGACTTGAAGGGTTTGCTTGAGCCACAGCCAACCTGAGAGATGTTCAAGAAAAGCCTGGATGGGGCATTTAGTGCCATGGTCTGGTTGATTGGCTAGGGCTGGGTAATAGGTTATAGAATCAGACAACCATAGAATGGTTTAGGTTGGAAGGGACCTCAAAGATCATCTAGTTCCAACCCCCTGCCATAGGCAGGGACACCTCCCACTAGTACAGGTTACTCAAGGCCTCCTTCAACACCTCCAGGGAGGTTGTGGAGCACAGAAGCACAGAATGTGAAGCACATTCTGTGCTCCTGTGCTCCACAACCTCCCTGGGCAATCTGTGCCAGTGTCTCACCACCCTCACTGCAAACAACTTCCTAACATCCACTTTCAGTCTCCCCTCTGCCAGTTCAAACCCATTCCCCTTGTCCTGGCATTGCCAGACCTTGTCAATAGTCCCTCCCCAGCCTTCCTGTAGGCCCCTTCAGATCCTGGAAGGCTACTCTAAGGTCCCCTCGAAGCCTTCTCTTCTCCAGGCTGCAGAGCCCAAACTCTCTCAGTCTGTCCTCACAGCAGAGCTGCTGCAGCTCTCTCAGCATCCTCGTGGCCTCCTCTGGACCTGCTCCAACAGTTCCATGTCCTTCCTGTGCTGGGGGCTCCAGAACTGCACCCAGGACTGCAGGTGGGGTCTGAGGAGAGCAGAGCCAAGGGGCACAATCCCCTCCCTTGCCCTGCTGCCCACACTGCTCTTGATGCAGCCCAGCACACAGTTGCTGTCTGGGCTGCACTCACACTGCAGCCTCATCTTGAGCTTTTCATCACCCCACACCCCCAGGGCCTGTTCCTCAGGGCTGCTCTCAGCCATTCCCCACCCAGCCTGTATTTGTGCTTGGGATTGTGCCTACCCAGGTGCAGGACCTTACACTTGGCCTTGTTGAATGTCATGAGGTTGGCCTGGGCCCACCTCTGCAGCCTGTCCAGGTCCCTCTGGATGGATCCCTGCCCTCTAGCAAGTGACTGTGCCACACAGCTTGGTGCCAGCTGTAAACTTGCTGAGGCTGCACTGAATCCTCTGTCCATGGCACTGACAAAGATGTTAAACAGTACTGGTCTATAAATAAATGATATTTATTTATAGAGTTATTATAAATAGAGCTGGGGACACAGAATAGTAACAAGTGATACATTTCTATCACCCAATTTGTTTGCAGGACACTTTATACTTGGTAGCACAGGATGCAGGCACTGAGAATGTACCTCCAGGCACTTTACACCTTTAGAACACCAGGGTTAGAGAGCTAATTAGTGTGGAGAGGGAGCAGGAGCTGGTCTGGAAGAAGAAAGATTCATCCACTTACAAAGCAAGCTCCAGCACCCTGATTTCTGCTTCAGTTTTGGTTTCTGAGGGTTACTGCCTCTGGGGTCATTGAGAGATGAGGCTGAGACTCTTCTCCTGGGACACTGTGGAGATCACTCCCCTCTGTGGAGTCTTTATTGGCTGACAACTTCTGTCCTGAAATTACAGCCATCGTTTCCCCTGAGCCTTCTGCCAAGCCCCTTTCCCTCTAAAATCTCTTGATATTTGGCTGCCTTTGAGACCATCATTTCTGCAGTGACATTCAGCTGAAGCCAGCAAACAGCTTCTGGACACAAAGAGGTAGAAAGGGAGAGCAGATCTCCTATGAAAAAAAAAAAAGAGATAAAATCTTCCAAGTCAGTAGTGGAGTTCTGCTGAAGAGGAAAATCTTCTTTGCTTTTACTCAGTCACCAGCAAGTTTGCAGCTGACACCAAGCTGGGGGCTGATGTTGCTGGGTTGGAGGGCAGAAGGGCTCTGCAGAGGGACCTCGACTGCATGCACAGATGGGCAGAGTCCAAGGGGATGGAGCTCAACAAATCCAAGTGCCAGGTGCTGCACTTTGGCCACAACAACCCCATGCAGAGCTACAGGCTGGGCTGGGAGTGGCTGGAGAGCAGCCAAACAGAAAGGGATCTGGGGGTGCTGATTGACACCCACCTGAACATGAGCCAGCAGTGTGCCCAGGTGGCCAAGAAGGCCAATGGCATCCTGGCCTGCATCAGCAAGAGTGTGGCCAGCAGGAGCAGGGAGCTCATTCTCCCCCTGGACTCTGCACTGCTTAGGCCACACCTTGAGTCCTGTGTCCAGTTCTGGGCCCCTCCATTGAAGAAGGACATTGAGGTGCTTGAGTGTGTCCAGAGAAGGGCAACGAGGCTGGGGAGAGGCCTGGAGCACAGCCCTATGGAGAGAGGCTGAGGGAGCTGGGATTGGTTAGCCTGGAGAAGAGGAGGCTCAGGGGAGACCTTCTTGCTGTCTCCAGCTACCTGAAGGGTGGTTGTAGCCAGGAGGAGGTTGCTTTCTTCTGTCAGGCAAGCAGCAGCAGAACAAGAGGCCACAGTCTCAAGCTGTGCCAGGGGAAGTTTAGGCTGGAGGTGAGGAGAAAGTTGTTGCCTGAGAGAGTCATTGCCTGCTGGAATGGGCTGCCCAGGGAGGTGGTGGAGTCAGCGTCCCTGGAGGTGTTCAAGGCAGGTTTGGAGGTGGCACTTGGTGCCATGGTCTGGTCTGGAGGGCTGTGGGAATGGGTTGGACTTGATGAGCTTTGAGGTCTCTTTCAATCTTGGTGATACTGTGAGACTGTGTAATGAAGGCTTTTTGTGTCCCTTTTTCTGATGGGCCAACTGCTTTGACACAAGGAAGCCAAAAATGCTTCTTGTCCCTTTTACTGCTTTGACACAAGGAAGCCAAAAGATGCTGCCATGGAAGTCAACAAGGCTGCAAATTTTGGCTTCACCACTGCAGGGCAGTCTCTGGCTAAGAATGCAGAATCATTTTGGACACAAAAGTCCAAGCTGCCTCTGAAAGGGAGTTTGTAGTTCATCAAGTAGAGGATTTTACCTTTGGATGCTGCTGCTTACCACAGACACTTGTATCCTCTGAGCAAGGAGTTAATCATTCTGAGATGAATTTACAGGTTGGTGCTCTGGATTGGAGCAGGTTTGGTGCTGGGCCAGTGCTGCCCATAAGCAGGTTCCCAAGTGGGCACTGTCAGTGAATTCTTACTCACAAGTGTTTGGCAGTTCCAGGTCAAACTGTCCATGTCACACCTCCAAGCCCTTTCTGCACTCCTGGCCACCTTAGAACTTTGCAGTTGACTTTGCACCTTTATTTCCATTGAACTGGGTGACAAAATGGAACAGATCAAACATTTCCCAGCAAAGAAAACCACAAATAAGTCTTTTGGAGAGCAATAAAGGAAAGAAGCTTTAGCTGCATACCCCTACAATGAGAGTAGCAGTAGCAGTGAGCAGCACTTCTGCTCCTTCAGCATTCCAGCATGGTGGGGGCTTGGAAGGGACCTCTGGAGATCGTCCAGTCCAATCCCCCTGCCAGAGCAGGAGCAGAGAATCCAGCACAGGCCACACAGGAACAGAGCCAGACAGGGCTGGGAAGGCTTCATCGTTCCAGCATGGTGGGGGTTGGAAGGGACCTCCAGAGATCATCCAGTCCAAACCCTTGCTAAAATCAGGGGTGCCCACAGCAGGCTGCTCAGGATTGCAATGTCCAGGCAGGTTGGGAATCTCCCCAGAGAAGGAGACTCCACAGCCTCTCTGGGCAGCCTGCTTCAGGGCTCTGCCACCCTCACAGCAAAGAAGTTTCTCTTCATGTTGAGGTGGACCCTCATGGGTTCCAGTTTACACTCAGTGTTTCTTGTGTTATCACTGGGCACCAGCAAACAGAGCCTGGCAACTTCATCCTGACACCCAACCCTCAGATATTTAGAGAGATTGGTGAAATCCCCTCTCAGCTTTCTCCTCTCCAGACTAAACAGCCCCAGGGCTCTCAGCCTTTCTTCATAGAAGAGAAATTCAGATCCCTTCACCACCCTTACAGCTCTCCACTGGACTCTCTCCAGTGCCTCTCTTGAGCTGGGGAGCCCCAAACTGTTGGGCTGTTTGCTGTTTGTGGCACTTTGTTAAGCCACACTTCACTGAGCTAAGGACTTGCAACCCTACACATAAACCCTGATGAAAGGACTTCAGCAAAGGCAAAGCCCAAAGTATATAACCCTGTAGTTACTGTGCTTGTTAGACACTGCTGGAGCTTGGTTAGAAAACCAAATACAGATACTGGCAAAAGAGGCTGTAATAGGCTTACACATTCCAAGATTATAGGAAAGAAATTAGTTAGTCCTCAACTGCAGGCTCCACGAGCACTGAAATACATTTAAATAACTATAACATTGCTGTACCATATCTGAAATAACCCAGCAGAAGCTTTGAGGGATAAGAATGTTGTAACCTGTGCTGTGTGTGCAGTTCTGGAGCCCCCAGCACAGGACTCTCTCCAGCAGTTCTATGTCCCTCTGGAACTGAGGTTCCAGAACTGGACACAGGACTCTGCCCCTTTACTCTGCTCTTGTCAGAACCCAGCTGCAATCCTGGGTGCAACTCTGGAGCCCCCAGCACAGGAAGGACATGGAAGTGTTGGAGCTGGTCCAGAGGAGGCCACAAGGATGCTGAGAGGGCTGCAGCAGCTCTGCTCTGAAGACAGGCTGAGAGAGTTTGGGCTCTGCAGCCTGGAGAAGAGAAGGCTTCCAGGAGAGCTTAGAGTAGCCTTGTAGGATCTGAAGGGGGCTCCAGGAAGGCTGGGGAGGGACTATTGACAAGGGCTTGCAATGACAGGACAAGGGGCAATGGGTTTGAACTGGCAGAGGGGAGATTGAAACNGATGCAGCCTCAGCCTGGCAGAGCAGAGGGGCAGGAGAACCTCTCTCTATCTACTGACCACAGCTGTTTTGATGCATCCCAGAATGGCCTTGCCCCTCCTAGCCACCAAAGCACATTGCTGGTTTATGATCACCCTCCCAACCACCAGGACCCCCAGGACCTTTTTCCCTTTGCTGCTTTCCAACAGGTTCTATGGTTCCTGGCTGTGTAACTGCAGCTCTAAGGTCTCCCTCTTCTCCAGGCTGTACAGCTCCCACTCTCTCAGCCTGTCCTCACTAGGATAGGTGATCCAGCCCTCTGACCAGCTTTGTGGCCACCAGATGCCCTCAGTTTGAGTGCCTCTGTACCAAGTTTGCCCTGCAAAGTACAGGCTGTGAGTCCCTGGTGCGTTACCTTGGCTCAGTGATGGTTTATCTGCAGGGAGGCAGTGGTGATAAAGAAGTGCAGTTAATATTTACCTGTTGTATTTACTGAAATCACACAGCCCTTAATGACAAATGATCCATGAAATGGGTTGTAAAGGGGCCAAGAGGAATTGTTCTTCTTGCTAAGGCAGCTGCAGCAGGCTGAAGTGCTCAGCTCCCGGGAAGGGGAAGAGTTACTAATCCCCCCCTCTGCAGGGGGAATAGCTTTAACCTGTGCTTCTGCAGCAACAGGCATTCAGTGGCAAGTGATCAGCACCTTCACCTGCTTCCTGTCACTCTACATTCCCTGTTCAGCCCCCTCCTCCCCCACACTGTGTTTCTCCTGCATCCTTCAGTGTTGCCACACTCCCAAGTAAAAAACTTTGAATGCAAATACCCTGACAGCAGCTCAGGGGACTGAAGCATCAAGAGCAGAAGCTCTGCTCAGCCATTGGCAGGATCTCTGCACCCCAAGAAATGGGCAAAGGAATGGCAAAAATGACAGAGCAGCCAAGCTGAGGTAAGGCAATGGCCAGGTGCAAGGTGAGGGGCTGCTGTCCTCTTTCTCTCTTCTCCTACTTTGCTCAGGACAGGCTCCCTGCTGCAGCCATCAGGGGTTTCTTCTGCTGAGAGGAGCAGGAGTGGATGGTGAGTCTATGAGTGATGTCTTTTATTGACAGGCAGCTGAACACAGGTCAGTGGAAGCTGAGGCATAGGAAGTTCCATGAAAACATGAGAAAAAAAAAAATCACTGTCAGGATGATTTGGGGCTCTGCAGCCTGGAGAAGAGAAGGCTTCCAGGAGACCTTAGAGTAGCCTTTCAGTATCTGAAGGGGGCTACAGGAAGGCTGGGGAGGGACTATTGACAAGGGCTTGTAATACCAGGACAAGGGGCAATGGGTTTGAAGTGGCAGAGAGGAGATTTAGACTGGATGTTAGGAGGAAGTTGTTTGCAGTGAGGGTGGTGAGACACTGGCACAGGTTGCCCAGGGAGGTTGTGGAGCACAGAAGCACAGGTCACATTCTGTGCTCCACAACCTCCCTGGAGGTGTTGAAGGCCAGATTGGATGAGGCCTTGAGTGACCTGTGCCAGTGGGAGGTGTCCCTGCCTGTGGCTGGGGGTCGGAACTGGCTGAGCTTTGAGATCCCTTCCAACCTTACCGTTCTATGATGGAGCACTGGAAGAGGCTGCCTGGGGCAGGGTCTGTGGAATTTCCCTCTTTGGAGATACTCAAAACCCACCTGGATGGGCTCCTGTGTGGTCCTGCTCTGGCAGGGGGGTTGGACTGAATGATCCTTCAAGGTCCCTTCCAACCCCTAAATCCCCTTGTGCTCAGCAGAGGTGAGGCCACACCTTGAGTGCTGGGTTCAGTTTTGGGCCCCTCACTCCATAGAAGGACACTGAGGGGCTGGAGAAGGTCCAAAGAAGGGCACCAAAGCTGGGGAAGGGTCTGGAGAAGAGGGCTGGGGAGGAGCAGCTGAGAGAGCTGGGGGTGTGCAGTGTGGAGAAGCGGAGGCTGAAGGCAGAGCTCATTGCTCTCTGCAGCTTCCTGAGAGGAGATTGGAGCCAGGTGGGGCTTGGTCTCTTCTCCAGAGTAACAAGTCATAGGGTGAGAGGTAATGGCTTCAAAGTGCACCAGGGAAAGTTTAGCCTGGACATGAGGAACAATTACTTCCCTAAAAGAGAACAAGCTCCTCAGGGTCATGGTGGAGTCTTCATCTCTGGAGGGGTTTAAAAGCTGTGTTGATGTGGTGCTGAGGGCTGTGTGGTGGTGTTGGCTCAATGCTTGGACTCAATCATAATAGAGGTCTTCTTCAGCTGTAACCATCATCTGATGTCATGTTCCTTGGGCACAGTTTTAGCATGTGCTGTGCATGCTCTTCTCAGGCCCCTAGAGTCATAGAATGGTAAGGTTGGAAGGGACCTCAAAGCTCAGCCAGTTTCAACTCCTACACTACTACTACTACAGGTCACTCAAGGCCTCCTCCAACCTGGCCTTCAACACCTCCCTGGGCAACCTGTGCCAGTGTCTCACCACCCTCACAGCAAACAACTTCTTAACATCCAGTTTCCATCTCCCCTCTGCCACTTCAAACCCATTCCTCCTCACCCTGCCGTTACAAGACCTTGTCAATAATCCCTCCTCAGCCCTCCTGTAGACCCCTTCAGACATTGGAAGGCCACTCCAAGGTCTCCTGGAAGCCTTCTCCTCTCCAGGCTGCAGAACCCCAACTCTCTCAGCCTGTCCTCAGAGCATCTTGTCCTAGGTGCTAAGCAGGGCTTGCAGGGGGGAATGAAACCTTAGCTCATCCCCTCCTGCCCTTGCTGGCATGCCTCTAAACCACCCCACACACAGAAGACAAAGGGCTGGGATTTGCAGTGGGCAGCCTCTGTGTCTCTGCCAGCTAAGGGCTACTCCTACCTGCAGGGTGTCTTTGGCAGGTAGCTCGTTCTGTTCACTGGCAATAAAGAGTTTTTTTTCTTCTAGGGCCAGAAATGTGACTCCTAGAATCGTGTTCTTCTTCCTGCTCTCATACCATAACTCATTACACAGGTGCCTTGGTTGCCTGGGTGGGAGCAAGAGAGGAAGAGCATCATGATTAAGAGCAAATGAACTCTCAGCAGAGTTCTGCAGTTGGGTTTTGGCACTAGCTTTGATTTGAGAAAACTAAGGGCTTTCAACTCTCCATCTTTATCCTCCACTAAGCTCTTTTTGTCAGTGGTCTGCTGGCCTATGTGCTCTTTATCATAGAATCATAGAACGGTAAGGTTGGAAGGGACCTCAAAGATCATCTAGTTTCAATCCCCTGCCATAGGCAGGGACACCTCCCACTAGCACAGCTCACTCAAGGCCTCCTCCAACCTGGCCTTCAACACCTCCAGGGAGGGAGCAGCCACAGCCTCCCTGGGCAACCTGTGCCAGTGTCTCACCACCCTCACTGCAAGCAACTTCCTCCTAACATCCAGTCTAAATCTCCCCTCTGCCACTTCAAACTCATTGCCCCTTGGCCTGTCATTGCAGGACGTTGTCAGTAGTCCCTCCCCAGCCTTCCTGTAGCCCCCTTCAGATACTGGAAGGCTACTCTAAGGTCTGCTGGAAGCCTTCTCTTCTCCAGGCTGCAGAGCCCAAACTCTCTCAGCCTGTCCTCACAGCAGAGTTGCTGCAGCCCTCTGAGCATCTTCATGGCCTCCTCTGGACCCACTCCAACACTTCCATGTCCTTCCTGTGCTGGGGGCTCCAGAACTGCACCCAGGACTGCAGGTGGGGTCTGAGGAGAGCAGAGCCAAGGGGCACAATCCCCTCCCTTGCCCTGCTGCCCACACTGCTCTTGCTGCAGCCCAGCACACAGTTGCTGTCTGGGCTGCACTCACACTGCAGCCTCATCTTGAGCTTTTCATCACCCCACACCCCCAGGGCCTGTTCCTCAGGGCTGCTCTCAGCCATTCCCCACCCAGCCTGGAGTTGTGCTTGGGATTGTGCCCACCCAGGTGCAGGACCTTTTTCTCTGCAGCCTCACAGCCCTTCCCAGCCCTGTTCTGTGAGCTGGAGAGCTGAGTTTGAAAGCCACCCTGGGAATCTGCTGCATGTGAACCACCTTGTGAATCTGCACTGTGTTTGAGTTTTAGATCTTCCTCATACCTCCAATGTCCTGTTTTCCTGGTTTGGTTTATCTGTTAGTAGACATTCTGCTGTTTTCTTTGTAACCATTTGGATGGAGATCAGCAGGGCAGCTGCCCTGTGATTAAAAGGGAAGGGCAGCAGAAGCCTCTTGACTTCCATCAGCTGTGCCATGAAGTGTGACAGTTCTGTATTGCAGCCAGAATGGCAGGGCTTCAAGAACAGACTTTACCTTCCAGTGGTGCCCTGCCTCAAGTGAGGCTGACAATAGACTTAATGGGGCAAGGGCAGTGGGAAAGGGGTAACATGAACTCATGTTTCATGCACTGCACAATGCTCTCACAGGGTTTTCTGAAGAGCAGGAGCAGCAGCAAATCTTTGCCTGCCAGATGTTTGTACCTGCAGTTCTGGAAGGCACTTAGAAAGCAGCCCAGAGCTCTGGAGGCAGAACAGCTTTATGGCACTTGCTAAATGCTGGAAAGCTTGGGTAGGGCAGTGAGTGAGAGGCAGCTCTCAAGGACCAGCTTAGTGTCTGCCAAGCAGATAAAAGGCTTCCCAGTGAGTGCATGCACAGGCTCAACCCAAGGACTTCCAACAGGGGTGAAGCCTAAATCCACTTTAAACTGTGTTTGTGCCCACTTGCTACTGGCATTAGTGCATCCCCCAAAGGGCATAGAGCAGGTGGAAGTGTGGGCATGTCTGTTACCCATGTTTGATCTGCTGGGACTAGCTGAGAGGGTTCCTCCACATCAGGAGCATTTCCCTCATGGCATGGCTGAGGTGAAGAACTGCTGGGCCAGCTTGTGCCCACAGAGCAAGCACATCCCTAAAGGACACTCCAAACAGCAAGCATCTGTGAGAGGGTATCTAAGAACTGTCCTGCAGAGGGAGGGAGATGAGCTCAGGGCTGGCCCACGGGGATGTCTCGTGAGTTTCTGGTGGGGTGGAGAGCACCAAGGGACACCTTTGCAGCCTGCTTTGGGAGGTGGAGGGCTGAACAGTGGTGTACATTTTGATGGGACTTGGGCACTGCTCCCTTCTGCTGTTTGGAGAAACCACCACCTGTGTGCACATGAAAAATAAATTCACTTCCCACCTCTCTCTGGGTTCTATTAAAGCTCCATTTGTGCAGAGGAGGGGAGGAGTTGGCACTTTGTGGGCTGGAGACGTTCTTGTGGTCTTGTAGCCTTTTCTGTGTGAAAATCTCTGGCCTATTCCTGTGGTCTTGCAGCCTTTTCTGTGAGAAAATCTTTGGCCTATTCCTGTAAGATATTTTGGATTCTCTTCTGAAAGGTCATCACCTTCCTGCCAAAGGATTTTGCTCTAAGTAAATCACCCTTGCAGAAGTACTTTTTGCTCTAGCATTTAGAAGCTGCCATCAATCTAGCAGGGCCAACAAAATACTTTGTTTTGAGCTGATGTGCAAGCCTGGAGAAGAGGAGGCTCAGGGCAGAGCTCATGGCTCTCTACAGCTACCTGAAGGGAGGTTATAGCCAGGTGGGGTTGGGCTCTGCTGCCAGGCATCCAGGGACAGAAGAAGAGGCCACGGCCTCAAGCTGTGCCAGGGCAGGTCCAGGCTGTATGTTAGGCAGAAGTTCTTCCCAGTAAGAGTGACTGGCATTGGAATGGGTTGCACAAGGAGGTGGTGGAGTGCCCATACCTGGGGGTGTTTAAAAGGAGGCTGGATGGGACATCTGGTGCCAGGGGTTAGTTAATGAGAAGGTGTTAGGTGGTAGGTTGGACTCAGTGATCTCAGAGGTCTTTTCCAACCTGGTTAATTCTGTGATCCTGTGAAGATCTGGAAGAGAGCAATGATTTCTTGCTACTAATCAGATGTCATGAAAAAAGAAAAGGCAGCACTGTAGGGGTGGGGCTGGGAACCTATATTAAAGAAAGGCAATAAGCAAAGGGTGGCTCTGCCTCCAGGCAAAGCAAGAGAGAAGTGGATACCTGTCTTGTCTCCAAGACAGGAGGTTGCTGGGTGCTGAACCCTAACCACTGGAAGAAAACTGAATGAAGCTCCACCTTTCAGGGCCCCTGCCACCAGCGCTTTGTTCTCACGCCAGATTCCTGGACTATAAAAATCTGCCTATAAGCCAAGAAAAAAAGCACTCCCCGGGAAGGATTTTCAAGTCACTGCTCCATGGCAAGATGGAAATAAAATGGGGGAGGACATTTTGGATCTTCTGCCTAATCTGGAGTTGTTGCCAAGCCAAAGAACCAGTTCAGATAGGTAAGACCAAAAAGAAAAATCTAATAATAGCTACTAATCTAATTCTCAGCTTGTTTGCTCCGCACAGGTGGCAAATACTTATCAGACTGAAAGGTGTAACACACTCATTTAGGAGCTGTAGGCATGCCAGATGCTCTTGACCATGCTCCACTCTCATCCTCAATGTCAACCATTTAGGCATTCTGCTGTTTGGTTTATACCACCAGGCAGTCTATCAACTACTCTATGTCCTGACCAGCCTAAAAGAGGAGGCTCTCTGGGTGCAGTTTGCATCACCAAAACCCCAAACTTCAACAGATTTCACCTGGAGCTGTCTCTGTTACCATGAAACTTACCAGGCTTGGCTGGCCAGCAGGAAATCCTGTGTCAGCACTGGCCCCAGGTTCTGTGCTCTGCTGCACTGCTGCCTCTCGGTTTGCTTTGAACACCTCACACTATTCTCAGCTGTTTGATTGATTCCCAAGGGACTGATGTGAGAGTTACTGCTCTGAGGAATCCTAGCAGCTGTGCTTCCTAGGATCACCAAACCACTCATTTGCCCTCAGTGGTGTGTAGGAAAGCCCTGATTGACTTGGCTCTGGTGCTGCAAACAGCCATGGCAAACTCTGCTCCCTTTAATAGAGCTCTTTCTGTGAGGATTTCTTGGCACTTGGGCTTGTGCTGCACGTTTCTAGCAGCAACATCTGCATTTGTCAGTGTTCACTTGCTGGCTTCCAGGCAGGGGGATGCTGATTGTCAGGCACGGATATTGGTTCCCAGGCAGGGGGGTGCTGATTTTCAGGCATGGATATTGGTTCCCAGGCAGGGGGGTGCTGATTGTCAGGCATGGATATTGGTTCCCAGGCAGGGGGGTGCTGATTTTCAGGCATGGATATTGGTTCCCAGGCAGGGGGGTGCTGATTTTCAGGCATGGATATTGGTTCCCAGGCAGGGGGGTGCTGATTGTCAGGCATGGATATTGGTTCCCAGGCAGGGGGGTGCTGATTTTCAGGCNTCAGGTTCCTAGGCAGTGGGATGGTGGTTCTCAGGCAGAGGGGCTGCTGGCTCCCAGGTGCTCGGGCAGAGGGGCTGCTGGCTCCCAGGTTCTCGGGCAGAGGGGCTGCTGGCTCCCAGGTTCTCGGGCAGAGGGGCTGCTGGCTCCCAGGTTCTCGGGCAGAGGGGCTGCTGGCTCCCAGGTTCTCGGGCAGAGGGGCTGCTGGCTCCCAGGTTCTCGGGCAGAGGGGCTGCTGGCTCCCAGGTTCTCGGGCAGAGGGGCTGCTGGCTCCCAGGTTCTCGGGCAGAGGGGCTGCTGGCTCCCAGGTTCTCGGGCAGAGGGGCTGCTGGCTCCCAGGTTCTCGGGCAGAGGGGCTGCTGGCTCCCAGGTTCTCGGGCAGAGGGGCTGCTGGCTCCCAGGTTCTCGGGCAGAGGGGCTGCTGGCTCCCAGGTTCTCGGGCAGAGGGGCTGCTGGCTCCCAGGTTCTCGGGCAGAGGGGCTGCTGGCTCCCAGGTTCTCGGGCAGAGGGGCTGCTGGCTCCCAGGTTCTCGGGCAGAGGGGCTGCTGGCTCCCAGGTTCTCGGGCAGAGGGGCTGCTGGCTCCCAGGTTCTCGGGCAGAGGGGCTGCTGGCTCCCAGGTTCTCGGGCAGAGGGGCTGCTGGCTCCCAGGTTCTCGGGCAGAGGGGCTGCTGGCTCCCAGGTTCTCGGGCAGAGGGGCTGCTGGCTCCCAGGTTCTCGGGCAGAGGGGCTGCTGGCTCNGGGGGTGCTGATGCTCAGGCAGGGGTTGCTGGTGCTCAGGTTCCCAGGCAGGGGGATGTTGGTGCTCAGGTTCCCAGGCAAGGGGATGCTGTTTCCCAGGCATGGGGTTGCTGGTTCTCAGGCATGGATGCTGGTTCTCAGGGATGTTTAATTATACCTTTGACTTCACAGATAACATTAATGAGTGATTTTGATTTGCTCTGTTGCTGTGTTGTTTTTCCTGTGTGTGCTACATTATCAACACAAAGAAAGTTGCCTATTTTCATTCATCTTTCAGGTGAGCCTGGAAGGCAAATGTTTTACACCAAGCAGCTGTTCTGTGATTCCAGGTGGTTCCTATGGGCTTTGTGCAGCTCAGTGCTATGGAAACTATTTTGTGAAGTGATGTCTGATAAGCACTTAAACTATGTATCAATATCTCCTATAGCTCAAAGGTCCAAGATGTGACTTTTGGTTGAGATGAAGTAGCTTTGAGCCAACTGCTGCAGCTGGTGGTAGCCTGACCTGCTGCTGTTTTGCTAAGGGGTCATGCCAGCCATCATATGTACCAGGAGAAACTCAATTCTACACTTCAAGAAGCAGGCTTTCAAAAGTAGAACTGAGGTTTTAGGCAGCCAGGGTGAGATTCTGAAGTAAAATTGAGATTTAGCCAGCCAGGATGGGGTTCCAAAGCAGAACTGAGATGTAGGCAGCCAGGATGGGGTTCCAAAGCAGAACTGAGATGTAGGCAGCCAGGATGGGGTTCCCCTCATTTCCCTTTAGATACTTACAGTGTAGATGTATTTATGGGGTAAATGCTGAGGGGGTGGTATCTACATTGGCACCCCTCAACAACCTTTATAGTCAGTAGAAATAAACATGCAGTCTCAGAGCATTTGCTTCCTAAGTAGGTAAGTAAGATAGGGAACTGAACTTCTGTTTCTCGCTGTTAACTTCAAAGGAGCCCGAGTTCATCAGCTTCCATTGGAAGTATCTCTGGCATGGACTTTGAATGTTGAGTGAGATGAAACTCCTTCCTGCAAACTGCCATCTTTCAGGGCTTAGTATTTTTGCCTTTGAAAATCTCTCCTTTCATGTTTTCCAACAACAGTGCGAGGTGGGGGGAGGAGAAAGGGTTTAAAAAAAAAGAAAGAAGGCCAAGCACTTCAGGCAGGGTGGATTTCTGAGCTCCCCTCCTGTGGCTCTTCCTTTAGTCCAGGTCTCTACTGTCAGCAGAAGTGAATGTGCCACCTGGGGGCATTTCCACTTCCATACATTCGACCACGTGAAGTTCACTTTCCCTGGGACCTGCAGCTACGTCTTCGCTTCGCACTGCAATGACAGCTACCAGGACTTCAACATCCAGGTCCGGCGCAGCAGCAGGAACGGCTTCCTCCTCTACTTCACTGCCACCATCGACGGGGTGGTCCTGGAGGTGAAGGAGACAGGCATCACAGTGAATGGCAACAAGTGAGTGCTGAAGGCCATGCTGCTGCTCTGCTGGCTGGCAGTTCTGCTGTGATGTGGTAGCAGCGGTTGCCTGGTCTAGAAGGTGGAGTGGGTGGCTGCACGGCACTTTGAGCAGCACATAGGATCCTGGCATAGTCAGGGCTGGAAGGGAACCTCAAGAATCATCCAGTTCCAAACCCCCTGACATGGGCAGGGACACCTCACACTAGAGCAGGTTGCCCAGAGCCACATCCAGCCTGGCCTTAAAAACCTCCAGGGATGAGGCTTCCACCACCTTCCTGGGCAGCCTGTGCCAGGGTCTGACCACCCTCACAGGGAAGAACTTCCTATTGTCTAATCTAATTCTCCCCTCCTCTAGCTTGGATCCGTCCTATACCTGACACCCTAAAAGTCCCTCCCCAGCTTTCTTGTAGCCCACTTCATATACTGGAAAGCCACAAAAAGGTCTTCTCAGAGCCTTCTCTTCTCCAGACTGCACAACCCCAACTCCCTCAGCCTGTCCCCAGAGCAGCTCCATCCCTCTGAACACCCTCATGGCCCTTCTCTGGGCACATTCCAGCACCTCCAGATCTTTCTTGTAAGAGAGGCTCCAGAACTGGACTTGATGATCTCAGAGGTCTTTTCCAAGCTGGTTAATTCTGTGCTTCTGTGAAAGCCTGGGGGGGGTGATGATGAGGATCTGCAGTATCCTCATGTGGAGAAGCCACTTCCTCAGTGCTCTGAGCTTGCTCCTTAGAACCTTTTGGGCTATGTAACCAAACAGAGCTGCACTTGTACCCATTGAGTAGCTACTGTGGTATTGACACAGCCCTGACCAAATACACTCTGGTCAAGGTCAGAGCGGACAAGGTGATCACACCAATAGTGTCTGCATTGTGTGGGTGAAGACTGACCTTGAAAAGAATGTCCTCTTGGCTAATTCGTGCTCCTTTTGATTATTTTCTTTTTTTTTCTTCTATCTCTGAGAGGCTTTCCTCAGTGTTTTTCTCACTGCAATCTGGTTTGTTCCCTCCAATCTCCAGGATCCCCATGCCCTTCAGCTTGAAGAGCATCCTGATCGAAGACACCTGCACTTACTTCCAAGTCACTTCCAAGCTGGGCCTGACACTCAAGTGGAACTGGGCTGACACTCTCCTAGTATGAACAGCCAGTTAGTTATTTTTCCTCTTGCTGAACCTCCTCAGTGGTGAAAAGCAGTGCTAGATGCAGGCACTGTGCTGCTCGCGGCAGGAAGGCATCGCTGAGTCCATAAACTGCTAGGGACACGCTGAACTGGGTAGTAGTTATATGGGGCAGCAGCATGGAGCCACAATCCCCAGGCAACCTCTTTTGTCATTTAATGTGACAAAAAGTGCTACTGTTAAGCCTGGAGATAGCATTTCTGTAGCTGTCTGCTTCCTCCTGGAGCACTGGCAGCAGCCCTGACTTGTTAGTTACCCTACATTTCAATGCACACTTGTGTGGGAAGCTAATCTGTGTGGTCACTTCAGACCCTGGCCTCTCATTCCAAAGCCTTGCTATGTGGGAGTTTTCATCTATACAGCCACCCCAAACCAGCTTTTGCTGCAGTAATTCACACTTCTGGCTGTGAAGACTCAGCCTCCATAGGCAGGACTGAGACAAACTAAGTCAGAGTTGTGTGCTGGGTTTTGCAGCTCAGAGAGAAAGAGAAAAGGAAAACCAGGAAGCAACCAAGTTGAGGAAGAAATATTCAAGCTCTGATTTAATGAAGGATTTGTTCACCTCCCCCTCTCCTACTGTGTATGAATTCATTCCCAAAGTATTAGAAGCACCACCCAGCAGAGTGGATACAACTGCAGGGTCACGCACTTGTAAAAGCACTCCCTTTTGGTGCTGGAGCTGAGTGTCAGCAAGCATGTAGCAGTGATTTGGTTTGCTAGCTTTATCCAACAAGGCAACAGTGTGCTAACCTGGCTCTTTATTGCCCCTGAGCACGGGCAGAAGCGGTGACATTAGACAGACTCACACTTAGAAATGTTCTGAAGTTTTCCATTTAGCCTATGGACCACAAACAAACGCTTAGCCGTGGCTAAAAGCTGACCAGAAGCTGCTCCACCACAGCATCCAGCATCAAAGCAGAGCTATCTGACCTGCCCAGGTCCCCCTGCGTGTGGTCCCTCTGTGAGTGGCCCTTTCCAAGTGGTCCCCTTGCGAGTGACCCCTTTCGAGTGGCCCCTTTCCAGTGGTCGCCTTGCGAGTGGTCCCATTGCGAGTGGCCCCTTGCGAGTGGCCCCTTGCGAGTGGCCCCTTGCGAGTGGCCCCTTGCGAGTGGCCCCTTGCGAGTGGCCCCTTGCGAGTGGCCCCTTGCGAGTGGCCCCTTGCGAGTGGCCCCTTGCGAGTGGCCCCTTGCGAGTGGCCCCTTGCGAGTGGCCCCTTGCGAGTGGCCCCTTGCGAGTGGCCCCTTGCGAGTGGCCCCTTGCGAGTGGCCCCTTGCGAGTGGCCCCTTGCGAGTGGCCCCTTGCGAGTGGCCCCTTGCGAGTGGCCCCTTGCGAGTGGCCCCTTGCGAGTGGCCCCTTGCGAGTGGCCCCTTGCGAGTGGCCCCTTGCGAGTGGCCCCTTGCGAGTGGCCCCTTGCGAGTGGCCCCTTGCGAGTGGCCCCTTGCGAGTGGCCCCTTGCGAGTGGCCCCTTGCGAGTGGCCCCTTGCGAGTGGCCCCTTGCGAGTGGCCCCTTGCGAGTGGCCCCTTGCGAGTGGCCCCTTGCGAGTGGCCCCTTGCGAGTGGCCCCTTGCGAGTGGCCCCTTGCGAGTGGCCCCTTGCGAGTGGCCCCTTGCGAGTGGCCCCTTGCGAGTGGCCCCTTGCGAGTGGCCCCTTGCGAGTGGCCCCTTGCGAGTGGCCCCTTGCGAGTGGCCCCTTGCGAGTGGCCCCTTGCGAGTGGCCCCTTGCGAGTGGCCCCTTGCGAGTGGTCCCCTTGTGAGTGGTCCCCTTGCGAGTGGCCCTTTCCAAGTGGTCCCCTTGCGAGTGACCCCTTTCGAGTGGCCCCTTTCCAGTGGTCGCCTTGCGAGTGGTCCCATTGCGAGTGGCCCCTTGCGAGTGGCCCCCTTGCGAGTGGTCCCCTTGTGAGTGGTCCCCTTGCGAGTGGCCCTTTCCAAGTGGTCCCCTTGCGAGTGGTCCCCTTGCGAGTGGTCCCGTTTTGAGTGGTCCCGTTTTGAGTGGTCCCCTTTTGAGTGGCCCCTTTGCGAGTGGTCCCCTTTGCGAGTGGTCCCCTTGCGAGTGGTCCCGTTTTGAGTGGTCCCGTTTTGAGTGGTCCCCTTTTGAGTGGCCCCTTTGCGAGTGGTCCCCTTTGCGAGTGGTCCCCTTGCGAGTGGTCCCGTTTTGAGTGGTCCCGTTTTGAGTGGTCCCCTTTTGAGTGGCCCCTTTGCGAGTGGTCCCCTTTGCGAGTGGTCCCCTTGCGAGTGGTCCCGTTTTGAGTGGTCCCGTTTTGAGTGGTCCCCTTTTGAGTGGCCCCTTTGCGAGTGGTCCCCTTTGCGAGTGGTCCCCTTGCGAGTGGTCCCGTTTTGAGTGGTCCCGTTTTGAGTGGTCCCCTTTTGAGTGGCCCCTTTGCGAGTGGTCCCCTTTGCGAGTGGTCCCCTTGCGAGTGGTCCCGTTTTGAGTGGTCCCGTTTTGAGTGGTCCCCTTTTGAGTGGCCCCTTTGCGAGTGGTCCCCTTTGCGAGTGGTCCCCTTGCGAGTGGTCCCGTTTTGAGTGGTCCCGTTTTGAGTGGTCCCCTTTTGAGTGGCCCCTTTGCGAGTGGTCCCCTTTGCGAGTGGTCCCCTTGCGAGTGGTCCCGTTTTGAGTGGTCCCGTTTTGAGTGGTCCCCTTTTGAGTGGCCCCTTTGCGAGTGGTCCCCTTTGCGAGTGGTCCCCTTGCGAGTGGTCCCGTTTTGAGTGGTCCCGTTTTGAGTGGTCCCCTTTTGAGTGGCCCCTTTGCGAGTGGTCCCCTTTGCGAGTGGTCCCCTTGCGAGTGGTCCCGTTTTGAGTGGTCCCGTTTTGAGTGGTCCCCTTTTGAGTGGCCCCTTTGCGAGTGGTCCCCTTTGCGAGTGGTCCCCTTGCGAGTGGTCCCCTTGCGAGTGGCCCCTTGCGAGTGGCCCCTTGTGAGTGGCCCCTTGCGAGTGGTCAACGTGCGAGTGGTCCCCTTGTGAGTGGCCCCTTGCGAGTGGTCAACGTGCGAGTTGCCCCCTTGCGTGTGGCCCCTTGTGAGTGGTCACCGTGCGGCTGGTCCCCCTGCGAGTGTTGCCTCTGCGAGTGGCCACCTTGCAAGTGGTCCCACATGCCTGCACGGCACCAGTGACTCTGTGCTAGGAGACATTAGTCCAGCATTCAGTTAGCTCTTCAGTGGGTAGCAATGATGATTGCTGGAAGATCACCCTCCCATTTAAACTCCTTTTCTGTGCCAGCAAACTCACCTGAAGACAGGTTGAGACTGTCACAAACTGGTAAATGAGTCCTTCTGCCCCTGTGCTTTAGTGGTGTGAGCTGCTTCATAACCTGTGTTGCTGATGTGGGGAACAGCCTTTAAACTCTGGGCTTTCTCTTTCCTTTTCTTTCCTAGCTGGACCTGGAAGAAACATACAAAGAGAAGATATGTGGCCTGTGTGGGAACTATGATGGCAGTGAGAAGAATGATTTGATTTTGGATGGTAGGCCATGACCACAGCACATTCCATGCTGACAGAACTGTTAATAGGTGCCATGACCCTTGGGGGTCTGTTTCCTTTCGGCAGGGTTTTGGCTTTCCTGACAGGCATTCTGAAGTGCATTTCCAGTGGAGATGCATTTTTAAGAGATTCTGGGCTGATTTTGGTGAGGGTGGTGAAACACTGGCCCAGGTTGCCCAGATGGGTGGCAGATTGAGGACCAGATTCAGGATCAGATTCTTTTCCAGGATCAGTCCAGGTCAGGTCGGACAGGACTTTGAGCATTCTGCTCCAGCTGCAGGTGTCCCTGCTGACTGCAAGGGGCTTGGACTAGATCACAAGGAGTTTGTTAGGAGTTGAGAGGCACCTCAAAAGATCATCCAGCCCAATTCCCCTGCCAAAGCAGGATCACCCAGGGCAGGTCCCACAGGAGCACCTCCAGGTGGGTCTTGGAAGTCTCCAGAGAAGGAAGCTCCACCACCTCTCCTGGGCAGCCTGCTCCAGGGCTCTGCACCCTTGCAGAGAGGAAGTTTATGTTTACATGGGACCTCCTCTGCTCCAGATAGACCTTGAAATGTCTCTTCCAATCCAAACCATTAACTCTGGGCTTCTCTGCTCTTTGCAACCTCACAATCCAAAACTTTTGACCAAATCTAAATGCCTGGTTGCCATGCACCCATGGTACCAGGCTTCCCACTCAGAGTAGCCAAGTTTGAGGGACTTGAAGACCCCCAAGGAGGCATGAAGTATATTTTCTGTGCTTCTGTTTTCATCACTTTACTGTTGGGCATAAGTGAGATTGCTTTTGGAATGAAATGGTCAGCACTAGAGGCAGAGCTTTCACTGAGCAGCTTTGCAGAACCTGTGGTGCCATCCACTGACACCTTCAGGTATGGCACTGAGCTGGAAAGAAGCCAAACAGCAAAGGTAGCTGAGGCTACCACCCTGCAGCAGCAGGTCCTATGAAAGAACCCTGGGAGGAAACCTGCCTCCTGGGATGTGAGCTGTAGGACTGAAGCTGAAGGTGTAACATAACATCATCCCCTTATGTAATACCTGGCAAAACAGAGATGGCCTTTTGGAGGTTCCTTCTGATCCAAACCATTCTCTGATTCTGTGGCTGGCATCTACCTCACCCACGCAGAGAGAAACTTGAGGTCTCGTTAAGAATACCACTTACAGTGATATTTTATATCTGTACAGTGATAGATTTGGGGTTCATTCTCACATTTCAGCTCAACAGAGTCTTCCTTTTAAGAGGAAGTTCTTTCCAGTGAGGGTGGTGAGGCACTGGAGCAGGTTGCCCAGGGAGGCTGTGGAGCACAGAAGCACAGAATGTGATCTTTGATCACATTCTGTGCTTCTGTGCTCCACAGCCTCCCTGGAGGTGTTCAAGGCCAGGTTGGGACCTTATAGATCATGAATTATCTATTTGATGAATTATCTCTATTGGTGAGACACTGGCACAAGTTGCCCAGGGAGGTTGCAGCTGCTCCCTACCTGGAGGGGTTCAAGGCCAGGTTGGACGAGGCCTTGAGTGACCTGTACTAGTGGGCAGAAAGTTAGAACTAGATGATCTTTGAGGTCCCTTCCAACCTTACCATTCTATGATCCTATAATTGTTTTGCTTGTAAGAGGCCTTTAATATCATCCAGGGCAACCATTAACCCAGCACTGCCAGATCACCACTAAGCCATGTGCCTCAGCACCACATTTATATGACTTTTAAACCCCTCCAGGGAAGGAGCCTATGTCTAAATGGCCTCCCATATCTTTCCTTTCTACTCTGAACACATCCTTCTCCCTGTGCTGCTGAGCAGGCAGCAGTCTACCACTGCCTCTGGGCAGCCTGTTCCAGGACTTCACAAGGTTTTTGGATTCAGCTTAGTTGTTTTTCTACTCCTGCACTTCACAAGCAGACTAGGCAGAAACGAGAGCTGGCTCAAATGTTTCTGCATAAACAGTTTGCTACTGAGAAGCAAATTAGCATTCAAGGTCCGGCTTGATGGGGTTGTGAGCAACCTGATCTCCTTGGGGGTGTCCATGCTCACTGAAGGAGGGGGTTGGACTAGATGACCTTTAAAGGTCCCTTCCATCCCAATGTGTTCTATGATTTCAAGCAGGGGTTTCTTTTATGCATCTAAAGGGACTGTTGAACTGGTGGAGTGAGTCCAGAGGAGGCCACGAAGATGCTGAGAGGGCTGCAGCAGCTCTGCTGTGAGGACAGGCTGAGAGAGTTGGGGCTCTGCAGCCTGCAGAAGAGAAGACTTCCAGGAGAGCTTAGAGTAGCCTTCCAGGATCTGAAGTGGACTACAGGAAGGCTGGGGAGGGACTATTGACAAGGGCTTGGAATGGCAGGACAAGGGGCAATGGGTTTGAAGTGGCAGAGGGGAGATTGAAAGTGGATGTGAAGAAGCTGTTTGCAGTGAGGGTGGTGAGAAACTCATTCTGTGCTCCACAACCTCCCTGGAGGTGTTGAAGGCCAGGTTGGAGGAGGCCTTGAGTGCCCTGTTCTAGTGGGAGGTGTCCCAGCCTATGGCAGGGGGTTGGAACTAGATGATCTTTGAGGTCACTTCCAACCTTAACCACTCTATGAGTCTATGACTAAATGGCCTCCCATGTCTCTCCTTTCTCCTCTGAAGACATCCTTCTCCCTGTGCTGAGCAGGCAGCAGTCTACCTGGTTCCCAAGCTAAGGTCCACTCCATGTAAAGGGTCAAAGTTTCATAGAATCATGGAATAATTTTGATTGTAAGGAACCTCCAAAGGTCATCTACTTCTTCCCCCTTCTGCACTCAGCAGGGACATCCTCCACTAGAGCAGGTTGCCCAGAGCCCTGGCAAGCCTCACTTTGAGTATCTCTAAGGATGGGGCCTCGACCACCTCCCTGAGAATCCTGTTGCAGTGTTCCACTACCCTCATGGTAAAGAACTTATTCCTTGTTTCTTACCTACAGACTTTTCTCTTGAAGGGAAAAAAAAAATAGGTAGAAAATCTCATTTCTACATGGAGTAGCTCTTCTTAAAACTTCATTCTTTATACTCTCTACTGTCAGTTGAGGTCCCTGCCAAATCACATGGCTCAGAGCTCAGGGCTTCAGAAGAGCTTCTGTTTGCAGACCACTTAGTGGTAAAGCATCCCAAAATGTCATGGATAAAACTAAATGACAATTTCTGCACACTCTCCACAAAAATAAAATAGATTCCAGACCTTGTCAGGAAGATTTCTCACACCCAGGATCACAGTTCCAGCAATGCTTTGATCAAATGCACCCCTCCAGCTAATGCAATAGCTACAGCCAGGAGTTTGGTGCCTGTGTTCTTCCTCTCCCCATCTTCTCTAGCCTGTAAGAACCAGGCATTGCCAGGTGGTTACAAACATAGGCACCTAAGGCTGTGCTTGAGTTTGTGATAGTAAAAAGCAGGCTAACATGGTTGAGCATTCCAGAGCCAAATCAGTAGTTTTGTAGAGGGAATTTAGCCTGATGAGGAAAGGCTGAGGGACCTGGGGCTGAGAGTCTGGAGAAGAGAAGACTGGGAGGGGATTTAATCAATGTTTATAACTATCTGAGGGCTGAGGGTCAGGAGTGGGGGACAGGCTCTGCTCATTGCTCCCTGGGATAGGACAAGGAGCAATGGATGGAAGCTGCAGCACAGGAGGTTCCAGCTCAACACCAGGAAAAACTTCTTGGCTGTAAGGGTTCCAGAAAGGAACACAAGGAGAAAATTCTTGGCTGCACTGGCACAGATTGCCCAGAGAGGCTGTGGAGTCTCCTTCTCTGGAGACTTTCAAGAGCCATCTGGGTGCATTCCTGTGTGCCCTGAGCTAAATTGTCTGGTCCTGCTCTGGCAGGGGGGTTGGACTCAATGATCTCTTTGAGTCCCTTCCTGTGAACCTGTAAGATAAAATACATCCATAATAAGCAGAAGTCTTTGGAAGTGATGAGGTGCAACAGAAAGGTCTGGTCTCATGTGCTTATGGATGGCTAGGCTGACAGCAAGCCTTGATACAAGTGTGCCAGACTCCTTGCTGCAGCTCAGGAGAAACTTGATAAAGTTCAAGGGTTGGAAGTGACCTTCAAAGTTCATCTAGTCCAAACTTGCCATCCTTTGTGGTATGGATGCTGGGGATAAATGTAGGCACTTGGTGAAGAGCATGGTGCCTTAGTGCATCTTCATCGCTCATCAACTGATCTAAAGGATTTCAGGCAGTGACTTGGGCATATCTGGGGATTTTGCAGGCTATAAAATGCACCCAAGGCAGTTTGGGAACTTCCACAAAGTGGAGGATCCATCAGAGAAGTGTGCTGATGTGACTCCAGATGACGACACCGGAAGACATCCCAGGAAGGAAGATGACAGATGCAGTAAATATGTAAGTGTGTTTGTGTGGACAAGAAGTACAAACCCTGGTGAAGCACAGCTGTGCTGAAACTGTGCTGAAACAAGTGTTAAGGACTGAGCATGGACCAGATTGAATTCTTCAGGCCTCTAACTGTGAATCTGTTGATCTTATAGCTGAGAGAATATCCTATTATGGTGCTAAAGTGCATAGCTGAACAACAACTTCCAGCCTAAGAGAAAGCCTCTCATGACAGAAAGTTATCCTGGATAATCTCTACCCTGTGACCGTAGGATTGTGCCATCAATATTTGGGATGCACATCCATAAACCTTGAAGTTTTGTCTTTCTTCTCCTTCTTTTCCTGATCTGCAGAGAAAAAAATGTAAGAAACTGATGTCTCGGTTTGGAAACTGCCCCAAAGTGGTTGCGTTTGACGACTACGTAGAGACCTGCGCTGAGGATATGTGCAGCTGTGCAGCTAATTCTTCTCACTCTGATCTGGTTTCCAGCTGCATATGCAGCACTTTAAACCAGTACTCTCGAGACTGTGTCCTCAGGAAAGGGAACCCTGGGGAATGGAGGACTAAAGAACTTTGCTGTGAGTAACTCTTGCTCCGGAGATTTCTTTCAGGTCAGACGCAGAAGGACATATTCAGATCGCAGCAAAGCAAAGCTTAGGAGCTCTGTTGACCACTTGGGGTCAGTCTGTAGAAGTGCTTGGCAGGAACGTTGCTGGTGGGAAAGCTTCTAGAAATGTTAACTTGATTTTGCTCCTTAAATTAGAACTCTGTCTCTCACCAGCTTTGGCAGGGCTCTGAGAAAGAAGTCCCTGTGGCGTAGGTGTGGCCGTTGTAAATACAGGAGCACTGCTGGCTGGGAATGCAGCCAGAGTTGTTGATGTCATCGAATACAGTGCCTAGGTTAAACAAAAAAGGCAGAACCTTAGAGTCATGGAATCATTAAGGTTGGAAAAGGCCTCTAAGATCATCCAGTGCAGCTGTTAGCCTGATGCCACCATGCCTGCAAAGCCTCGTCCTGACGTGCTATGTCAGAAGAGCCAATGGCAACCTGGGGGGCCTCAGGAAAAGTGTGGCCAGCAGGGCTAGGGAGGTTCTTCCTAGCCCTCTGCCTTGCTGAGACCACACCTGGAATACTGTGTCCAGTTTTGGGCTCCCCAGTTCAGGAGAGACAGGGACCTGCTGGAGAGAGTCCAGTGGAGAGCCACAAGGATGCTTGGGGGACTTGAGCATCTCCCCTGTGGATCCCTGGGGGTGGTTAGTCTGGAGAAGAAGAGGAGACCTTATTAATGAGTGAGAGGAGACCTTATTAATATCTAGTTGATTGGATAGGGTTGGGTGATAGGTTGGACTGGATGATCTTGGAGATCTCTTCCAACCTGGTTGATTCTCTGATTCTATATACAAGTATCTGAGGGGTGGGTGTCAGTGCCTGGGGCCAAGCTCTTTTTGGTGGTCAGCAGCAATAAGCCAAGGAGCAGCAGCTACAAACTGGAACAGAGAAGGTTTCCCCTAAACATGAGGAGAAACTTCTTTCCAGTGAGGGTGACAGAGCCCTGGAGCAGGCTGCCCAGAGAGGTTGTGAAGTCTTCTCTGGAGACTTTCAGAACTCACCTGGATGCATTCCTGTGTGAACTCCCTTGGGTGATCCTGCTTGGCATGGGGGGTTGGACTGGGTGATCTCTGGAGGTCCCTTCCAAGCTCTAAAGCTCTGTGATTGTCCTCCTTCTCCTTAGGGCTACATTTTCTCCAGCTCTAAGTTTTGCCATGGGTGGTTAACTCATAAATAGTCCTGGCTTAGATCTTGAGACAGAATCAGAATCTAGAGGTCATCTAGTCTAGTCAGAAGAGAAGCCTAATTTGTTTGTCCTTAACTTCAACCTGTGCTTTTGTACCCAGCAGTTGCAGATACTGAGCAGGAAATCATTGTAAATCCAGAGGGACAGCTACAGGTAGTTCTCCCAAACTGCTGGTGTGGATTGGGATAGAAAATTAATGCCAGAATGACTGATGCTTCAGACAAAAATAAACTGTCGTCACCCCATAAATGATTCTGGTGTCCTCTGCTTGTGTCATAACTTTAGAAAGCCTTGAGCTAGTAAAGTGAAGTGAAATAACTCATATTTCCCAGCAGGACCATTTTCTTCAGAGCTGACATAAAAATGACCATAAAAAGTTCTTTGAGAGGTTAACCAAACTTGGCACAGCTGGAGAGAAAGTTTTGCAAGCAAGTTAGGGGCAAGGGGAAAAGAGGAAGAAGGAGTTGAGTAGTGCTAGAATGATTTCAGAGCTCTTATCAAAGTACACCACTGCCATATCCTGGTTTTGTTTGCTCTTGCAGATCAGGAATGCCCTAACAACCTGGAATACATGGAATGTGGAAACTCCTGTGCTGACACCTGTGCTGACCCAGAAAGGAGCAAGATTTGCAAAGCCCCATGTACAGATGGCTGCTTCTGCCCTCCTGGTAAGGCAAGGAGCTCACTTCCTCCAATGGCTCATCTATGCTGAGAGACAGAGGGGAAGTCTCCCACAGCATCTTTCTGGCTAACCTGAGGCAGTGTGGTCTGGATGATCAGGGTGTGAGGTGGGTTGGGAACTTGTTGAAGGAATGAAGCCAGAGAGTTGTGGTCAATGGGATGGAGTCCAGTTGGAGGCCTGTGACTAGTGAGGTCCCACAGAGGTCAGTACTGGGACCAGTTCTGTTCAATATATTCATCAATGACCTGGATGAAGGCAGCAATGTCAGCAAGTTTGCTGATGGCATCAAACTGGGTGGAGTGGCTGCCACACCAGGAGGCTGTGCTGACATCCAGCCACACCTGGACAGGCTGAGAATTGGGCAGGGAGAAATGGAATGGAATTCAACAGGGGCAAGGGTAGAGACTGGCACCTGGGTAAGAACAACCCCAGGGATCAGTAGAGGTTGGAGACTGACCTGCTGGAAGGCAGCAAAGGGGAAAAGGATTTGGGGGTCCTGGTGGGTGGGAGGGTGCCCATGAGCCAGCAATGTGCTCTGGTGACCAGGAGAGGCAATGCCAGCATGGGGTGGATTAGAAGGGCTGTGG